>JAEOAE010003416.1:0-104406 GCA_036365155.1 Meriones psammophilus
TCTTCTTGCTGCTCCCAAAAGTATGTCATTTCACTTTTTTGTCCCAGACACAGCCCCAGATTCCCGTGTGGAGAATCAACTTTTTTAATCTTGTTCAGTTTTAGTTACATTACGCCTCCCTACAACAATTTTATTTAGTTTATTTGAAACAAATTTTCTTCTTTACAGAGAGACCTGGTTGTCCTGGAAGCTGTAGACCAGGCTGGTGTTGAACCTACAGAGATCTTGCCTTCCTCTGCCTCCCAAGTGCTGGAGTTAAAACTCACGTGCAGCCCACAAGAATTTTGAAACAATAACAAACTTGAAGAGGTTCCAAATATGTACACAATAATTGCTGTTTTAATTTTCTGCACATTTTGGGAGGAAGGTGCTGACCTTATGCCCTTATGACTGTTCTGGACCTTAAGCACTCAGAATGGTACTTAGGTGATTTTTATGCAAAAACAAGAACTTTGTCTTACATAATGACGGTGCAGTTATCAAATTTGTAATTCACGCTGGCACAGTATTGCATTTTAATTTGGGGTTTTGTTGACAATGTCATTACTCATAATTGTCGAGAAGTTGGGTACATTTAAGTGTTGTATTGTTTTATTCTAAGTATCTTTCAATATGGAATAGTTCCATCATCTTTTCATGATCCTGTCACTTTTGTTATTTTGATTAGTTGGATTTTGTTCTTATTAATTTATTTATTTATTCATTTTACATCCCCACTCACAATCTTGCACCTCTTCTCCCTCCTATAGTTCCACCTCATCCCTCTACCCATTTTCCCCAGATAGCCCCTAACCAATCCACCCTGGGAAACATCGTTTATCAGTATTAAGTAGCTCCTCTTTCACTGAGGCAAGACAAGGGGCAGCCCTGCTAGGAAAATGGGATCCAGAGGGCAGCACAGAGATAGAGCCCAAGTCAGAGAAGACAGATCCTCAGATCTAGTTGTTAGGGGACCCATCACTGAGTAAAACCCCTTTCAATTTCATATGTGGAGGGGTCCTAGGTCAAATCCGGGCATGTTGTTTTGTTGGTGGTTCAGTCACCATGAGGCCCCATTTTCCCCAGGTAAGCTGGCTATGTAATCTTGTGGTGTACTACCCCCTCCCAGCCTGGGTAAATCTCACTAACTCTTCCACAAGACTCTCCAAATTCTGCCCTAATGTTTGTTTGGTTGTGGGTCTCTTAACTGTTTCCATTACCTGTTGGAAGAGCCTCTCAGATAATAGTTATGATAGTCCCTTTCAATAAGCATATCAGAGTATTATTAACAGTGTCAGAAGTTGAGTCTTTCCATAGGTTAGGTCTCAAGTTGTGCCAGTCATTGGTTGGCCATTTTCCTCAATCTGTTCCATCTTTTATTCCTACATGTCTTGTAGGTGACAAATTTGGGTGGAGGGTTTTGTGAGTTGATTGTGTCCCCCCTTCCTCCACTGACTACAAGATGGGTCCACTTCAGTCTCAATATCCCCTGCTGCTGGGCATCACAGCCAGGCTCACAACCCCATATTTTCCCAGGTACCTCAGAATTCCAGGTCTTCATCTCGTAGATATGTGGCAACACTAATTTCCCTTCTCTCCAGCCCTCACCCCATCCTGCACTTTTCACACCTGATCCCTGTCCTGTACCTCTCTTCACCCCCCTCTCCACCCACTTCCTCTCTCCCTCCACTTCCCCATGTCTGTCCCTCTCATAGTGGGATTCAAGTATCCTTTCTTCTACCCCTCCATGTTATTTAGTTTATTTAGGTCTGTAGGTTTGTAACATGGATTTATCACCTTTTAGGCGGCTAATATCCCAGGTTAGTTATTTTTATAGACTCTCTCTAAGCTCTCTGTGTTCTCATGGATCAATACATAAACTAGGACAAGGGTATCACAAAAGTGCAACATATTGTGTCCTATCAGGTTGGACATACTTTCACTTTGATTACTTGTAATCAGTGTTTTCCAGGCTTTTTCTGCTACACAGTTAATACCCTGCACCCCCCATGAGTACCGTGACATTCTGTGTCTTGGTCCTCATCAGAATGTTAATGCATTTGCCATACACTTACATCAATATGGATTCATGATTTATATTGCCTTCTGTAGTGGACTGGACTGTTACTGTTTGTTTTTAGTCTGCTGGGGCTAAATGACAAATGATTTATAAACAAAGGTTTTACTTTTCACAGTCGTAAACTCTGGAAAGTCTAAAGTTAAATTTTAAGGTCTAGTTGGGGGCATGCTTGTCTATAGTCCTGTTCTCACTTTAACCTCAGTGTTCTAAAGGGCCACATGATTTTATAACATCTCTTCAATAAGGTTATGAACCTATTTATAAGGGCTTCACCTCCCAGACCTGAGTACCTCCCAAAGATCTCATGCAGTTCTGTTACTTTGGGTCTCAGGACTTCAATATAGGAATTTTGCGAGGACATAGATATGCAGAATATTTTGAAGTTCAAAATTGTTTTGTCATTTTGACTAATGAGAGCTTATATATATGGCTTCTATGTCTTTTTTCTTTCCATTTTTATATTAATTTTTTATTAATTACACTTTATTCACTTTGAATCCCTATGTGCCCCCTCTCTTCCTCTCCCAATCCCATCCTCCTCCTTCTCTACACACTTGAACCTCCTTAAGTCCACTGATTGGGAAGCTCCCCTCTTCCTCCCCATGATCATTGTCTATCAGGGCTCATCAGGGAATAGTTTCACTGTCTCTTCCTCTGTGGTCTGGTAGGTTGCTTTCCCTCAGGGGAGGTGATCAATGAGCAGGCCAATCAGTTCATGTCAGAGACAGTCCCTGTTCCCATTACAATGGAACCCTTGGACATTGAACTGCCATGGGCAACATCTGCAGGGTTCTAGTTTATCTCCATCAATGGTCCTTGGTTGGAGTATAAGTCTCAGAAAAAGACCCTTCTGCCTAGATTTTTGGTTCTCTTGCTCCCCTTCTGGAGCACCTGTCTCTCCAGGTCTTATTATTTCCCTACTTCTTTCATAAGTGCTCTCTGTACTCTGCCCAAAATTTGGCTACAAGTCTCAGCATCTTCTCTGATACCCTGCAGGGTAGAGCCTTTCAGATTCCCCTCTGTAGAAGGCTCCTGTCACGTTCCCTGCTTTCTCCCTCTTCTGATGCCCATCCTCTTTGCCTTTCTGAATGAGGATTCAACATTTTAGCCAGAGTCCTCCTCATTCAGAAAGTTCTTTAGTTGTATAGATTTTAGTATGTTTATCCTATATTATATCTCTAACATCCCTTTATGAGTAGTATATATCCTGTGTGTCTTTCTGCTTCTGGGATACCTCACTCAGGATGATCTTTTCCAGGTCCCAACATTTTCTTGCAATTTTCATGATTTCCTTGTTTTTATTGCTGAGTAATATTCCATTATGTAGATGTACCGCAGTTTCTGTATTCATTCTCAGTTGAGGGGCATCTGGGTTAGTATTAGAAATAGAGATGCTGCACACATGTTTGGGCAAATGTCCTTGTTGTATATTTAAGCATCCTTTGGATATATGCTTATGAGTGGTATAGCTGAATCTTGAGGAAGTGCTATTTCTAATTTTCTGAGAAAGTGCCAGATTGATGTCCAAAGTGATTATACAAGTTTATGTTGCCACCAGGAATGGAGGAGGCTTCTATTTTTCAAAATCCTCTTCAGCATGTATTGTCACTTTAACTTCAGATCTTAGCTATTCTGATGGATGTAATGTGAAACCTCAGGGTTGTTTTGATTTGCATTTCCCTGATGACTAAGGGCATTGAGCATTTCTTTAAGTGTTTCTCTTCCATTCCTCCATTGAAAATTCTCTGTTTAACTCTGTAGCCCATTATTTAATTGGATTACTTGATTTGTTGCTGTTTAACTTCTTGAGTTCTCTATATATTCTGGATATTAACCCTCTTGTCAGATATAGGTTTCTACCCTGTGCAAATGGGATTTCCACATTGCTTCTGATTTTCATTGTTGCCACAGTTCTCTTGATATAAATAAATGTAAGAAAAATCTTTGTTGGAACCAGTCAGCTAATATTAGAAAAAAAATCCATAATTTGAGCTATAGTCTAACTTTTTTGGAATCATTTGAAACAGTATATATTTACATAGCCATGGATGTTTTAGAACTCAATCTGTGGAGCTGGGCATGGTGGCACACACCTGTAATCCCAGCACTCAGGGAGCAAGAGGCAGGCAGATCTCTGTAAATTTAAGACCAGATTGGTCTACAAAGTGAGTCCAGGACAGCTGAGGATGCACAAGCAAATTTCTCCTCCAAAAAACCCCACAAACAAACAAACAAACAAACAAAACAAAACAAAACAAAATAAAGAAACAAACAAACCAAAGAATTCACTCTGTGTACCATGCTGACCTCAAACTCAGAGAGAGAGTGGCCTGCCTCTGACTTCCAGTCTAGGATGACAGGGATATGCTTCTGAGCCAAGATGAGATATGTTTTTAAAATGACCTATTGTTGAATCCAGGAATGAAAGGATAAAATGAGATGTACAGAGGTACCATTATTCTTTCAATAAACAGTAATAATTCTTCAAATTCTTTAGTTATTTATACTTCCAAATAATTTCTGATGTTGTCAATAAGTGAGTTCTTTCCTTTGCTTTGTTAATTTCATCCATTTAAAAATGTTTGAGTTTGTTTGCATGTGTACACACCAATGCCATGGTGTGTATGTGCCAGTGAGAGGACAACTTATTGCTGTTTATTACCTACATCCCCTATGTGAGTTCTAAACTGGAAACCCAAGTAGTCTTTTAGCCAGTGAACACACTCGCCCTTATTTGGGTATAATTATTTTTGTGTATGTGGTGGTGTGTGAGTTTGCATACACAACAGCCCAAGTATAGAAATATTAAAAATATCTGTAGGAGTAATATGGGCTATGCAGAGATTGAGCTCAAATCATCATGCGTAACCACAACCAACTTTACACACTGAGACAATTTTTTGACATTCACTTGTAGTTCTGAGAAAGAGTTATGAACAAATCTTTACTCCTGAGAATGAATTAACACATTCCAAAACACAAAAAGCAGTAAATCATTTTCATTTGCAAACAGCATTTTTTTCAAATTATTTCATTTATCCCATCCTTAGATGACATTATATTTATACTCAGAACATAAGACAGTATTTTACTGATGTAAAGTTTCAACTAAGTTTAATTGAGTATCAGTGAGCTCAATGGGGGAATGTTTGTGGTTTTGCAAAACTGGCAACATGATCTTGACGATCATATAAGAGTGGTAAAAATAAAGCCCACAAAGCTTTCACACACTCTTCAAATCTCTATCATAGCCTATGAACCCATAGTCACATTACACACACAAAACACGCTTTTTAAAAATAAATCTCATTGTTGATACAATACCTAGCACCTCTCGATAATTCTCTTAGAAGACAGTACTTCAAGATGATGTGCCTTATAGTAAATAAGGGAACATGAGGAGGCATGGAACTTCAAACAATACATGCATACATACATACATACATACATACATACATACATACAATTAAGCATTTTAACATTAATTTTTGGTTAAAATACGTTGACAAAACAAACACATTGAGAAACATCTTGAAGGGTGGCACATGAGAATCAAGATTTAAACTGTAGCCATGACTAATTGGTGACATCCAAACAAAGCTTGAAAACAAATGTTTCAAATGAATTTGTGAAAACATGAAAATCAAAAGCACCACGCTTTCTCAGAGACCCTTTCTTGAAGAGCCTGACCACACACTGTTTGATATTAATAAGTAATGAACTACATGGATGATCAGAATGACATTCTATCCATTGCAGCAGAAAAATACCTATCACCAAATGGAAATGCATAAGAAGATGAACAACAGCCACAGAAAGAAGATCAGAATTACCTAATAAATGTTTGTGAATGGATTGCTACACATAAAGCAAACATCAAAACCTACTCAATGTTTCAAAATATAGACCATAATCATAATTGGTGATATCCTAACATGACCATGTGAACATGGTAAATAATTTACTTCCTTCAAGGCTATGATAAAAACAGATTTAAGAAGGTTTCTTTTCATGAAAATGAATATATCTATTATGCCCAACGTCATTAAATCTTTTACATAAATATGGTTGCTCTCTTCTATGAATTCTTTTCCACTTCTTGACATCAAGATGATATATAAAGGATTCAAGATATTTACAGTACTAGAGACATGGCTGTGCTGTTAAGACAAGTTCATTTCCAGGATCTAGATTGGGGTTTTGACAATTTCCTGTAATCCCTGGTTAAAAAACCAAATGGTCTGTTCTTCCTGTAGACCAGAATGCACAGGCACATAAACACACAAAGACACATTGTTGTCACATAATGGAAATTAAAACAAATTCTTAAACTAATATGTTTACTCATGATTATTTTCATGTGTAACCATTTATTCCTGTAGCTCATGTGTTGAGGTACCTACAGGCTTGTCTACAGAGTTTTTCTTCATCATGAATTCCTTCATGTAACAGACATCAAACATGTAGGTTTGAAGACAGAGAAATTAATCCTTCTCAATTGGTGGTGTCATTTGGGAATGTTTAAGGAATGCAGCCCTACTGGTGGAAGTATGTTATTTGGGATGGGCTTGATAGTTTTCAACTGCATATCATTTGTAGTTCCACAAACTGCTTCATGCTGTAGGTTGAGGATCTGAGCTCCAAGCTCCCTAATTTATCTGCCATGTGTAAGACTTTTGATGTCCATTTCACAGTGATCCCATATCCCTCTGAAACCGGAATTCAAAGTAAACACTTTTGGAAGTTGCGTTGGACATTGTGTTTTTTTCACGGAAAAGTCACTAATACACACCATACATTTTACAACTGGATGATTCATTTAATGTAATTGAAGAGAATTGTAAAATCTAAAAAGGGTTACCTCAATGTATAAATTCATAGACCTTTTATCCATATTAGCTTACAATTGAAAAACAAAACAAGGATGGCTATCATAATGTATGAATACATTGTTGACACTGGTTAAAAAATATCCCAGCCCAATTAATCTTGTATAAATGAATGCAAGTTGGTTGGTCAAAGATCTTAACAAATTTTTTATTCTAACAGATATCCTTCAGAATGGATTCTTTCAGGTTCTCAAAGTCTACTGTGATATGCAAATGCTTTATCGGGTTGTTTACACACTCTGAAACTCTTTAAATTCATAGTCCATAGGAAAGCCACAGACTTCCCAATAGCTAAACAGCTTTTGTTATTCATCATTTGTTCCTCAAAAATGTGATGGTTTCATAACAGGCTTCTGTTTCCCTAAACATAATGACTGTCCCAGACTAAAATTTCTCTTCCCTATGACATAATATGTCTTCCTGACAACTTAAGAACAATTGGATATGATTGGTTCTACTGTAAAAACTACATTTTGTATCAGGTGACATCATCAATGACATAATGACATCACATATCCATAAATGTTGATTGATGGAAAAAAAAAATATTTGTAAGACAGCACAGACAGTTTTGATTTTTCAAGCTCAGAAACTCTGTAATTTTCTGTCTCAGTGGGTGTGTAGGTGTCACAGTTGAGCTCCAAAGATTGTTATGTTGCCTTAATCAACCAGTAGTGCCTGGATGACAATAAATTTTCTCATTTGCATTGAACTAGTGTTTGAGTTGTAGTGAGCGGACTGAAGAATACAGAGGCCTTACCACATTGATTATATTCAAAGAATTCTCCAGTGTGAAACTTTTATGACTATGAAGATTATAGATATGTGCAAGGCCTCACATTTTAACACATCTATAAGGTTTTTCTCCAGTACGAATTCTTTCATGCTGATGTTAAGTACACTCATAGTCTTTCTGTGTAGTATGAATTCTTCCACGACCTTGGAGATGATTATGATGAGAAAAAAGTTTTACCATATTGATTATATTCATAAGATTTCTCTCCATTATGTGTTCTTCATGTCTTAGGAGACTTTATGTTCACAGCATTTCTTTTCAGTGTGTGTTCTTTTATGTATTTGTGCCTTGGAAAGGCTTTTCCACATTGGTTATATTCATAGGGTTTCACTGTTTCATGTTTTCTTGTCTTGGGAGATAACTGTTACATGGAAAACCTTTAAGATATTACTTATATTCATAGTTTTTCACCAGTATACATTTTTTTATGTGTTAGGAGATGACTGTGTTGTACAAAGGTGAAACCACACTGTTTACATTCATAAGGTTTTTTTTCCATTGTGTGTTATATTATGTTTTCAGAGACTACTCTAAAATGGGTACATGCATGAGGTTTCTCTCCAGTATGTGTTCTTTTATATTTTTGGAGACTACTATGACATTCAAAGGCTTTACCACATTGGTTACATTTATATGGATTCTTTCCAGTATGGGTTCTTTTATGCATTAGGAGATGACTGTTAAATGAAAATATTTCACCCCACTTGTTGCATTCATAAAGTTTCTCTTCAGTGTGTGTTCTTTTTATGTATTAGGAGATGACAGTTAGATGCAAAGTTTTTATCACACTGATTACATTCATATAGATTTTTCCCAGTGTGTGATCTTTCATGCATTAGGAGAGGAGTATTAAAAAATGATTAACCACATTGGTTGCATTCATAAGGTTTCTCTCCAATATAGGAGAGACAAGGACCAGAACCAGTACCAGTATTCTCCTGTTTCACTGTCTCCTAATTAATCTGCTTGCCAGCAGAGGGCGCTGGCTCTCAGACACCACTGGTGGTGGGAATAGCACTCTAGACCTCTGGAAGAGCATCTCGTGCTCTTAACCACTGAGCAGTCTTGTTAGTCATCCCTCTCTTCTCCTGCAGTTCTTTTCATCCTTGCACCGTCTCCTGTGTCTCTGAGCACTTTAGTGGTGATGGGAGGCAACTTTTCCATCAATTATCTCTGGAATGATTGACGGTTTCATCAGCAGAGCCTGCTGGGCTGGTGGCCCGCAGGGAGAGCCCATTAGGGGAAGGCTCTGGCAGGGTGACTCCGGGAAGTGACCATGTTTCCTCAGCATTGTTCTGGGTGGAACTTTGGAACCCCAGTTGCCAGGTAACAGGAGGCCAGCAACAGCAACAGCAGCCTGGACATGCCAGCCAGTCCAGAGGAACTGGAGAGATGAGTCTGTTCTGCTTCCAGACCTCCAGGGATTCCGGTCTCAGAGAAGACAGCGGTGGTCACCTGTGCCGCTGCTGGAGACACGTGGTGCTCACCCTGACACGTTTCTGGCCTGTTTACCCCTGGGAGACCAAGGTAACCAGGACCACCCTGCAGCAGGGAAGCATTCTGGTCCACCCTACCCCCCATCCACCATGGTCGCAGCCTGGGAGAGTGTTCCTGTTGGGACACTGAGGAACACTTATCATGTCTGCTTCCTGCTTATGTGTAGGGAAAGGGGTCATTGGTGCCCCTCGGGGTTTGCACACTTAAGACCTCCCTCCTTCCCTGGTCCTTCCTTATAGCGAAAGGGAGTGAGCCTTCCTGCATGGCATCCCCATGCTCACCAATGATGGCATGGACTATGTGGAGCAGATGATTCCCTATTTCCCACGGCTATGCAGAGGGACGACAGGGTATCTCTCTGCGTCTTTCTGGCCCTTTATCCAAAGTTTGCCACCATCTGGAAGGTTCTGAACCTGATCCTGAAAAGGCAGGAGAGCAGCAGCCTGGACAGACCAGCCAGGGATCTAACCAGCCCTCAGATCTCCTCCTGCTGTTTCCCAGGAGGACCCAGGGGAGGCGCCTGGTGAGACAGCAGCTGATTCCAATTCCAGCCCCGTGTCCCACAGGGGAAATGTCCTGAAGCTCTAGCCACTGAAACAGAGGAGGACGCCTGTCAACTCGATCGTCCTGCAGGTAGGAGAGGGGACTGTACATTCCCTGGCATGGAGAGGCCATCTTGGGTTAGCTCACCCCATTCTGCGTGCCTTCAGGCTGCTCCCCTATCCCAGATGACGGCTCACGCCTTTCTGTGCTCAGATCCTGGGCTACTTGGGACCTCAACTGCAGAGCTGTGCATGCAAGAAGCCTTGGTGGCACATGAGAAACGGAGCCTGGGTTTCGGGGGCAGATGCTAAGCCCCAAGAGGAAGCTGAGCTCTTGGATCCCATGAGTGTGGGACCCCCAGTCTTGCCAGAAGCTGGACCAGTGCAACCTCTGGCTTTAGTATCCGAGGACACACAGGCCCTTGTGGACCTGGTGGATGAACTACTGTTTCTCTCTACTGTGGTGCACTTGGGGGCACCTGATCCCCTGTCCTCACTGCCCGAGGTAGACATAAAGTTGGTACAATTGCCGGCTGGGATGCACCCAGCGCCTGCTCCCCTTAGAGAAATGATTCTCTTTGTTTTGTATATTTTTAAACTGCTGTTTTTCACTCTTGCGTTATTGTTGTTGGTTTCATATTATTATTAAAAAGGTGTTGCTTACTCAACTTAAGTGTTGTATTCGAGAGATGCGGCCTCCCCATCTGCCCACAGTGGGTGGAGCCATTCCTGGGCAGTGGTCCTGGCTGAGCCAAGGGGTATGGAGCCTGTTTTTTGTTGAGAGTTTCCTGAGAGTTGGCCATGTGCATCCATCTATAGAAGATGCTGCCGGGTGTGTAGTTGGTGTCCAGGGGGTCTACTGGGATAGATTGAGCCCCAGAAAAAAAAGCCCAACAGGGCTTGACAGCAGACTTTTGGGGCCAGAGCTGGGCCAAGAGCTAGGCTCTGAGGACCAGGACCAGGAACAGTACCAGGACCCAGCTCTGTGGGCACTCCCTGCGGGGGGAAAACCTATAGTTTGAGATACAGAGTACATTTTGGGGGATCATTTAAATCCATGATATTTCTACATAGCCATGCCTGTTTTGGAACTCAATCTTTGGAGCTGGGCATGGTGGCATATACCTGTAATCCCAGCACTCAGGGAAGAAGAGACCTGAATTTGAGGCTAGCCAGGTCTACAAAGTGAGTCTAGGACAACCAATGCTACACAAGGAAATTCTGTCTAAAAAACAAACAAATGAATGAATGAATGAATGAACAAATACAAAAGAGAACTCACTCTGTGGACCAAGCTGACCACAGTCTCAGAAAGATTAGCTTGCCATGGACTCCCAGATCTGGGATGACAGGGATGCACCTGTGAGCCAATCTAAGATATTTTTAATGACCTATTCTTGAATCAAGGAATGAAAGGATAAAATAAGATGTGCAAAGGTACCATTTTTCTTTTACTGAACGGTAATAAGTCTTCAAATTCTACATTTATTTACAATTGCAAATAATTTCTGATGTTGTCAATAAGTGAATTTTCTCCTTTGCTTTAATTTCATACATTGAAAAATGTTTGAGTATGTACATGTGAGTGAGAGGTTATTTGTGAATAGCCAAAACCAATGTAAAAGTTCATGTACAGGATGCCTAAGATATACTTAATGCTAAGGGTAAGAGAGTTTATATGCTAATGCTAAGCGAGTTTATATAAAGTTTGGCTATAAAGGCATAACTGCCCAGTCTGTATAAATAAGGTGCAAGCCAAAAAATAGCCACTATCAGCGTAAAGCCCAGGTACAAGATGCCTAGGGTATGCTTAAATGCTAGAGGTAAGAGGGAGTTTAAATAAAGTTTGGCTATAAAGGCATAACTACCCATTCTATATATAAATGGGGATAGGAAAAATAGCTACAACATATATAAAAATCTAGGCCTAAACCTCAAAACAGGTACAAGATACCTACAGTGTGCTTATATTCTAAATTAAAAAGGAGTTTATATAAAGTTTACTTAAAACATGCATTTTCATATTGCTCAAGGCAACCAGCTTGTCTCTCTATTGGGAGGCTTCTCTAGGAAAATAGGTAGCAACTTGGACTAATACAACAGGCATTGCAAGAGCCCAAAAATATATTTTAATCTCTCCAAACTTGTTTTGATTTCAACATGATAATGATTGTTTCTTCAATAATATGGTACCTTATATTGCTGATCCCTTTACATGGGAACAACTCTGAAACTGACTGAGAGATAAAAAATTATGTTTTCAGTCCAAAATTACAACCTGTTTGCTATCTGTTTACATCCCATATATGAGTTTTCGACATGAAACCCAGAGTTTTTTGACCAGTGAAAAAACTGGCCCTTATTTAGGTTTAAAATTGATTTATGTATGTGCTGCTGTGTGAATTTGTATATATAATAGCCCAAGTATAAAAATAGTAGAAAAATCTATAGGAGTAATATGGGCTACCCAGAAATTGAACTCAAAACATCAGGCTTAGAAACAACCAACTATTCCCACTGAGACAATTCTCTGACATTCACTTATAGATCTGAGACAATGTCAAGAGCAAAACTTTACTCCTAAGAATGAACTAAGAACAAGTTTCAATTAGGATAACAGAAAAACTGAAAAGTGTAATATTGCACAATACAGCACAGAAACAAGTTTCCAACAAAAGAACACGAGAGGATTATATCATTTTAATTTGGAAATAGCATTTATTATTCAAATTATTTCATGTTCTTCCATCCTTATATAACAGTAAGTTTATAATCTGGATAGAAGACAATATTTTACTGATGTAATATTTCAAGTAAGGTTATTTGAGTATCAATGAACTCAATGGGGAATGTCTGTGGTAAGCAAAACTGGCAACATGACGTTGAACATCATATAACAATGAAGAAAATAAACCCCACAAAGCTGTCACCAAGTCTTCACACATCTGTCATGGCCTAAAAACTCATAGTAACATTACAAACACACAACATGCTTTTTTGAAATAAATATCATTGCTGTTACATTATTTAACACCTCTAGATAATTCTCTCAGAAGGCAGTACTTCAACATTAGGTGCCATATAATGGAACCACGAAGAAGAATGGAACTTTAAACAATATATATTTATATATATGTATATGAATACACATATATGTATGTATACAGTCATACATACATACACACTATTAAGCATTTTAACATTAATATTGGTAAAAATAGAACACATCCAGGGAACATCTTCCACCATTGGACGTGTACTCAGAAGGCATGAGAATCAAGATTTCAAATGCAGCTTTGCCTAATTACTGGCATCCAAATCAGGCTTGAAAACAAACATCTTAAAGGAATTTGTGAAAATGAAAAACACAAGCACCGTGCTTTCTCAGAGACCCTTCCTTGAAAAGCATGATTACACACTACCTGATATAAATAAGCAATGGATTACATAGATGATGGGAATCCCATTCTATACTTTGCATCAGAAAAATACCTATCACCAAGTGGAAATGCATTAGATCAACAGCAGCCACAGAAAGAATATCAGAATGACCTAATAAATGTCAGTTATTGGATTTGATACACATACAGCAAACTTTGATAGCTACTCCATTGTTTCAAAATATAGAACACAACCACAATTGGTGACCTCCTCCACTACTTTATAAGTGAACATGGTAAATAATTTACTTCATCCAAGGCCATGTTTCTTTTCATAATTAGATTCTTAGGGTGTACAGATATTAGTACGTTTATCCTGTATTATATGTCTAATACCCACTTATGAGTGAGTATATACCCTATGTGTCTTTCTGCTTCTAGGATACCTCACTCAGGATGATCTTTTCTAGATCCCACCATTTGCCAGCCAATTTCATTATTTCCTCATTTTTAAATGCTGAGTAGTATTCCCTTGTGTAAATGTACCACAATTTCTGTATCCATTCCTCAACTGAGTGGCACATGGGTTGTTTCTAGCTTCTGGCTATTACAAATAAAGCTGCTACAAACATGGTTGAGTAAATGTCCTTGTTGTATACTTGATCAAATTTTGAATATATGCCTAGGAGTGGTATAGCTGGATTTTGAGGTAGCACTATTCCTAATTTTCTGAGAAATTGACAGATTGATTTCAAAAGTGTTTGTACAAGTTCACATTACCATCAGAAGTGGAGGAGTGTTTCCCTTTCCACACATCCTCTCAAGCATGTGTTGTCACTTGAGTTTTTGATCTTACCCATTCTGATAGGTGTAATGTGATATCTTGGGTAAACTGATAGGTGTAATGTGATTTGCATTTCCCTGATGACTAAGGAAGATTTTTGAGGAGACAGGAGTTCCACAAGGAGAGCAACAAATGAAAAGTACTGGGTACTGGGGTATTTTTTGAGACTGATACTCCAACCAAAGACCATGCATGGAGATAACCTAGAACTTCTTCAACTCCTGCCCAGCTATATTCCATGGCAGCTCAGTCTCCAAGTGAGTTTCCTAGTAATGGGAACAGGAACTGTCTCTGATATGAACTCAGTGTCTGGCTCTTTGGTCACCTCCCTTGATGGGGAGCAGGCCACAGAGGAGGACAATGCAGCCAGTTCTGATGAGATCTCATAGGCTAGGGTCAGATGGAAGTGGAGGAGGACTTCCCCTATCAGTGAACTTGGGGACAGAAATGGGAGGAAGTTAGGAGGTTGAGTAAAGGAGGGGATGAAGGATGCAGCCACAGCGTGGATACAATGTAAATAAACTGTAATTACAAAAACATAAATTTTTAAAAAGTGAATAAAAAAGAAACAACCTTCAGATACTAGAAGTTTTTTGTTTACATCCATGGATGTTGTTTTTTGAGAAAGAGATTTTCTGTACGGCCTTGACTGACCTGTCATGCTTTCTAGACCAGGCAGGCCTTTAACTAACACAGATAAATTTCCCTCTGTCAGTCATAGTGCTAGTAT
This sequence comes from Meriones psammophilus, assembly GCA_036365155.1. Lineage (NCBI taxonomy): Eukaryota > Metazoa > Chordata > Mammalia > Rodentia > Muridae > Meriones > Meriones psammophilus. The sequence continues at coordinate 14,738 of JAEOAE010003416.1, forward strand.
TAGAGGCATTTGCCAACAGTCCAGGCTTTGATTTTTTTAATTTAATTTAATGTTTTATTTTTGCGACATGGTGTCTCAGTGCATCATTGCCAATCCAGGAATCTCTTTGTAAACCAGGATGACTTTGAACTCACAGAGACCTACCTTCATCTGCCTCTCAAGTGCTGGGACTACGGATGTGTGTCACCAGGCCTGACAAGACTTTCTTATAGCCTAGTCACACTATGTGATTTCAGACATATCTAGCCACACATCTAGCCTGTTTTTTTAGACAATGTTTCTCTCTAGCCATGCATGTCCTGGACTTGCTTTGTAGACCAGGGTGACACTGAACTTACACAGCAGCATGCTTGTGTCTCCTGGAGAGACGGGATTAGAGATATGTGCCACAAAGCCTGGCTCAGATTTTTTATTTCAATTATATATCTATATGATTAAAACATAAATTGAAACATATACATATGATTAAAACAAAATGTATATATTAATATATAACATATTTATTAAGTATATTGGTTTATATTACTATATTTAGTGAGAATATATTAATTATACATATGAATATTTTGGTATTTTGAGACAGGGTTTCTCCTTTTAGCCTTGGCTATCTTGGACTAGATCTGTAGACCAGCCTGACCTTGAACTCACAGAGACTGGCCTGCTTCTGCCTGGCAGAGTGCTGGGATTAAAGGCCTATGCCAACACTTAGTATTTAGGCACCTGCTTCTGTCTTTCCTAGCAACCTGTGATGTCATTATGTGTCGACAGCCAGGGAGGGCAGGTGTGGTTACTTTGCTCCTTAAAAGGATCTGCCTGCCCACTTTGTCTCTCTATTGGCCTCTCTTGCCCTCTTGCTATTGCCTTCTTGCCCTCCCCCTTTCTCTGTTGTGGTGCCCCTCTCTCTCTCTCTTCCCCCTATCATGTCCTGCTCTCTCCTTCTCTGTCTCTCTTCATTTCCATCTGAGAGCCCACCCAAGAATGAAAACAACTGTAAAAGTAAAACAGCTGTGACTATTCCCATCCTTGAATTAAAGCCAGAGGCACGTAGCTTTCGAATAGTTCTCAAGGGCAGGATGAACTGCTCTGAGATAGCCTTGGATTGAAGCCAGACGCAGATAGCTCTCAAAGGGCAGGATGAACTGCTCTGAGATAGTTTTTAAAAATAAGGGCAGGGTGAATTGTTTTGAGAAAAACTCACAAATGGCCAAAAACTGCAAACAACTAGCTGTAAACTATCTTCATGCTATTCTTGCTGACCAATCAATGTATAGAGCAAAAGTGGCCAGATTTTTAAGTATAAAAACCCTGTGCTTTGCATGATCGGGTCGTCTCCTGTCTTTAGAGGGGCAACCCTATCACGATTTGAATAAAACTCTTGCTTTTGCATCAAGTTGTGGTCAGTAAGGGTTCCTTTGAAGGGCACAATCCTGAGCTCCTGAGCAGTGAGACTCCAGGTCTTACAACGTGAAACTAAAAAAGCTTTTGCAATCCATTCCTTAATGATGAAGCAGCTTATAAAATGGGAAACATCTTTACCAGCTACGCAACAGACAGGTTTATATGTAGACCATTCAAAGAAGTCATGAAATGTAAACATGAAGAAACAAACAAACAAACAATCTAGAAAAGATCATCCAGAGTGAGGTATCCCAGAATCAGAAAGACATACACGGTATACACACACTTTTAAGTGGATGCTAGACCTATAAGATAGGATAAACATACTAAAATCTATAAGAAGATAAACAAAAAGATAAACAAGAAAGAGGACCTGGGTTAAGATGATCAATCCTCACTTAGAAAGACAAATGGGATGGACATAGGCAAAAACAAGAAACAGGACAGAAGCCTACTCCAGAGGACCAATGAAAGACTCTACCTAGCAGTGTATCAAAGCAGATGGTGAGACTCATAATCCAAACCTTGGGCAGAGCACAGGGAATCATATGAAAGAAGGGGAGTTAGTGTGACCTGGAGAGGACAGGAACTCCACAAGGACCAAATATATCAGGGCACAGGGGTTTTTATGAGACTGTATCTCCAACCAAGGACCATGTATGCATATAACCTAGCACCCCTGCTCAAATGTAGTTCATGTTTTGCATCCAACTGGTTACCATACTAAGTGGAACAAGGACTATTTCAGACATGAACTCAATGGCTGGCTCATTGACCTCCCCCCCCCACAAGGAAGGATCAGACTTGCTAGGCCACAGAGGAGGACATTGCAGCCAGTCCTGATGATACCTGATAAGCAAGGGTCAGTTGGAACAGGAGGAGGCCCTCCCTATCAGTAGACTTGGAAAGGGGTAGGGAGGAGTAGATGAGGAAGGAAGGTAGGATAGGGAGGTGATGAGGGAACTGGGCTACAGCTGGGATACAAAGTTAACAAGCTGTATCTAATATTAAAAAAATAAAAATTAAAAAAGTGGGACATAAAACAAAGTTCCTAAAGATGAAACACAAAATGCTGACAGTTATTTGTTTTTGTTTGAGGACAGGATTTTTTTCTGAATAATTTTGGCTGTCCCGGACTCTCTTTAAGAACAGCCTGTGCTTGAACTCACAGAGATCCACCTACCTTAAACTTCCTGAGTGCTAGAAATGCAGGTGATCCCCAACAGCCTGAGCTGCTGACAGTTTATTTTGTTTTAGCATTTTATTTTTTTGTTGTTGTTTCATGCACTACATCCCAACTGCAGTTTCCTCTTCCTCCACTCCTCCCAGCCACAATCTATCCACCTCTACTCTGCCCACCTCACATCTCCTTCAGATCCACTGCTTCTTTATTTTCAATGAAAAAAAAAATCTGATGGCCTAACAAGTTACAAAAAGACTAGGAATAATCCCTCACATCAGAGTTGGTCAAAGCAATACACGAGGAGAGAAAGTATAGGGAGAGCAGGAAAAAGAGTTAGAGACACCCCCGTTCTCACTGTTGGAAGTCGCTCAGCGACATGAGGATAATAATCATAAGGTATATGCCAACAACCTAGGTCACAAGACTCATAGCATGTTTATGTTTTTGTCCTTCAGACTCTGTGATCCCCTATGAGCCCAATTGACTCAGTGGGCCATGCTCTTGTTGTGTCCTTGATATCTCTGGTTCCTACAATACGTATTTCCTCATTTCTGGGGTTCCCCTGGATACATCATTGTGTTTGGCTGTGGGTCACTGCATCTACTCCCATCAGATGCCGGGTGATGTCTCTCTGATGACAACTGGGCTAGGCACTCATCTAAGATTATAGCAGAGTATCTTTTATTGACATTTTTTTGCCTGGCATGTCTACAGATATTGTGTGTCTCTAGGCTATCTTGACTCTGGTTCATGGTCATCCAGGCAGTGTCAGGCATGGTCTTCCCCTCATGGTGTGGGCCTCAATGTGTTTTCTGGAGTGTATTTAATATTATTGGGTTAGGGTTTTCCTTCTAGTATGTTCTGTAGGGCTGGATGGCTGCATATATCCTGGGTATAGTAGTCTGGGTTGGCATCGGTGGTCTCTTAGTTTCTGCATGATATCCATCCAAACACTTCTGGATTTTATAATCTCTGCTGAGAATTCTAGTGTGATTCTGATAGGTATACTTATTAGTTGAATGCTGTTTTGGTATTAGCAGTGTCATGCATAGAACAGTTAATTTTCATGATGTCATCCCCATATAAAATAGAATCTCCGTAACCTATGAAAATAAAAAATAAACACACTTTAATGTGTGTTGAGGGAATTAAGACAAAGAAGGGACTAATTTGAGGTAAAAATAAACTATATATAAATGCTGCAAAAATTAAAATACTTGTAATTCAATTATGATATTTTAGAATGCAACTGCATCAAAAAAGTTAACTCCTGGTCCATTAATATACCCAAAAATTTATGTAGCATTTTGACTTTTCATGATGATGAATATTTTTTTCTATAACTCCTCATATGTCAGTTACTATTGTTTAAGTGATTTCTGAATAAATTACATGACATTATTAAAAGCAGAAAATTTGGTAGTTCTATGTGAAAGATGATTATATGCATAGTTTATTTTCCCTCTAACTCTCTCTTTATAGGAAAGGATTTATGAGAATGATTTACAATCTGTGAGTCAATTAATTCAACAGTGGATGGCTAAAAATGGAAAATCGAGGAATCTATCAGTGGCTTAGTCCATGAGGCTGGTTGCCTCAACTCACCTTCATATACACGGAAATCCTCAAGAAGAAGGTTCTATAGTCAATGAAGAAATAGACTTGCTACCAAAGCAAAAGGGAACAGGCAAAGAGTAAAACATTCCTTCTTCTATGTCCTTGTATAGGTTTCCAGTAAGATGAGGCAAAGGTGAGTGGTTGGTTTTGCAGTATGAAGATACAGATTAAAGGTGTGTTTTTCAGCCTTACAGATTCAGAAGAGAAGTAGAGAAGACTACTTCAAATAAGGAAGAGTGCTTCACAATTGTGTCCTTAATTTGGGTGTTTTGCTTAATTCCACATGCAGTCAAGTTAAAAACCAAGACTCATGATCACACCTCTTTTCAGCTTGAAAGATAATCATATCTCTTCTTTACATTAATTTCCAAATGAAAAGAATAACCAGGTCATAGCAATGCCTAAAAATAATTTAATGATGCAGAGTACAATAGCAGACAAATTACATATTTATCCTGATCATAATTGAAGCTAACATTATATAACTGTCCTTCAAAAACCGTCCAGGTTAGAAACAACAAAGTCCAGGTTAGAAACAACTCTCCACCGCCGCTGGGCCACTCCACAACACCTCCCTCGTAGGCCAACCCACATTAAGCACAAGGATTCACCTCCCACCTGCTACGTGTGTGCAGGGTCCCTAGCTCCAGACCAAGCATGCTCCTTATTTGATGGCTCAGTCTCTGCAAGACTCCTGGGGGCTGGGTCAGCTGTTTCTGTTGGTCTTCTTGTGAGGTTCCTCACACCTCCAGGGCATTCCATCTTTTCCCCAAAACTTACTCAGGATCCCTAGAGCTCTGCACCTTTCTTAGGTGCAAGTCTGAGCATCTGTCCAAGCTCATTTCTGGCAGGAGTCTCTGAGACAATGGTCAGGTTAGGGTCCAGGCAACGGGGTTTTACAGTCCCAAATCTGGGCATTCTCAATGTGGTCAAATATCGTCCAACAGAGCCTGATATTCTAGTTCTGTGAGAGGAGCCTCAAGTGTTGGTTCGATCTGCTCCCATGGTACATCTGGGTCCAGAGCGGCTGGTCCCTGTTCCTCTTCCACTGTTCTCAACGGTTGCTCCAGGAAGAGCTGGACAGGGCAGGAGTCGCTGGATTCTGGGTAGGCCTCTGTGAAGAAGGTGAGCTCGGGTCTTGACATCAAGACTTCTGCACACTGGCCTCCTGCAGAACCCGGTGTCAACAAGCTGTCCCGGGAAGCCTCCTGCTCAATGCAACACAATGCTCCAGGAGCCCTTTCCGGGCCAGGAGAGGCAGGCAGGTCCTCACCTTTAGCTGTGCTGCCTCCAGCGCGGCCTTTCTGCCTGGCCTTTCTGTTCTGGAACCATATGTGGACGGTGTCCTCAGGCAAACCTGTGCTCAGTGCCAGTTGCACCCTCGTGGCATAGTCTGGAGATGGAGAGATCTCAAAAGCTTGCACTAGCATGCTGATCTGTGCTGGACTAAGCCGCGTTCGAGGCCTTCTCCGTTCTGAGGGTGGGCCTCTTGCTTGTTGTACCCTGGCGACAAGCTTTTCAGGAGGCTGTTGAGAGGCTTCATGGCTGGAGCCTTCGGTGGTCTGCTTTGAGGTCTTCCTCGACATGCCAGTTCTAGTTCTGCGGTTTTGAAACCACACGCGGATGGAGGACTCTGGAACTCCGAATTCCCTGGCCAGTTCCTGCCTGGTCCTGAAGCTCGGGTAAGGTGTCTTGGCGAAAACTGAGAGCAAGACCTCCTTCTGCTTGGCCTGCCAAGCAGTCTTTTGACGCCGGGATGTCTTTGTCTTACTGCAGCCACCCACATCTGCCTGATCTTCCATCCTGCCGAGGACACTTTGACAGGAGTTCTTCCTCTCCAGTGTGTACTCACAACAACACCCAGGAAAGTGCAGACTATGGCAAATGCGTAAAGGGGTCTGCTGCTCACCCTTAAATACCGACCTGAGGCCCCACCCACTCCCTCGAGGCCTCCAATTACAGGCCAAAACGTGGAACGCTCTTCTGCTTCCAAACTGTGAAACCCTTCCTTCCTCCTGCGAATGTTCCCATACCCCACCCTAAAGCAGCCTTTCCAGAAACAGTTGGCCTTGTGTTCTACCCAAATTCCACTGCTTAGCTCACAGTACGCACCTGTGTTGGCCCACAAGGAGTTTTTGGGGGAGAGTCTAAGGCATGGCTTCTGATGATCAGGCAAGGAGAAGAGGCATAAGCCAGGAGAAGTCTTTGCCTACTTTAACAAGGTCATTCATTCAGCTCTGGCTGATGCTCAAGGAGGAACGTGGCTAGAATAGATCTTGCACTCTGCGTGTGCCGTCTGCCTTAAGTTCCTTTGAGCTCCAGTCTCCGGGTGTATGATTTCAACAATCTAAATATGGTTAGGACCCTGCAAGTCTAAGCATTTGGGCAAAGAGTAGACTTATCCTGCAGAAAGACTCCTGGAATTATTTCTGAATTTCTCCTTCAGTGGCAGGCCACAGAAGTTGTCAAGTTCGCTCTTGGTTCCTCTGGTTCCACCTATTTAATCCACCATACACTTTGTCCTACTGGAGAAATTTTACAGATTCCTAGAAACTGTATGAACCTTCAGAAGCACACAGTGTGGATCCCAAGACTTTTGGGAGAGGATACTGAAGTCATTTCCTTCATTACAAGGAACAACATTTGTTGCTGCCATTAATTTGGATCTCTGATCATTAGGCAGTGTTTTCCAGAACACACAATTTCTGGTACTGCCAAATGTGCCTGTTGTTCTTCAGGGTGTGGCTTTGCCCTAGATGGAGGAGAACAGTAACGGCTGAGCAGTTCTACCCCTGCCTTATTTTTGCATCTCCTGTTTTACATGTGCCATAATTTTAACTTTTTTCTTGCAGTCCCCATCGACAGTACCTGGGTGTACAATAGATCCTGTAGAAGTTATTCTGCTTCTTCCAGAGATCCTCTTTACCATCCCTGAAGACACAGGTCCATAAACAGCTGTATTTCCTTTGTAACATAGAACCCTTGCGGATAGGGTCAGAGGTTTATCTGCAGCCAGATGCAAAGCTGTGCTGCTGGATGCTGTGGTGTGTATCAAATCTGAAATCCTCAGTTGAGATTTTCCTACCTGCCCAGTACCACATGGCTGCCTGATGGGAGACAGCTCGTATTATTGCATGAGGGGTGTAAGCCTGACAGGCCCCTCTGTTTGTTTACTGATGGCAAGAGGTTAGCCTGTATGTCCCTCTCGGTGCTGTGATCCCTACACCAGTGCTTTCCCTTGCCACAGCTGCCATGAAGCCCTGGGAACCTTTGCATTCCCTTGGAGCCAGAATCTGCTTGTTCCTTTCTGTGAATAAAGGGACCACTTGCCTCTGTGTTAACACACCTCCTATTTTGAGTTCTAGAGATTTTAACCTCTTTTTTTTTTTTTTTTTTTTTTTTTTTTTTTTTTTTTTTTTTTTTTTTTTTTTTTCTAAATTCCCGGATTCACACAAAATAGCACACCGGGTGATTTGAGAACTGGGAACTCTAGCTGTAGCTTGTCTTGTGAGGTCGGCATGATGCTCCTGAGAGCCAAAAGCAGTGTCTCTCTTAATCATTCATTTCTTGGGGCTGCTCCTCCTCTTCATGCTCTAAATGTTCTCCTACATGTGATATTTACAGTATCATGCGCCAAGAATGGCATCAGTGCTTATCTGGTGTCAGTCTGGTACTGCCCTCTTGAGAGCTTAACCCAATCTCTGTATGAAGTTGGTGAACAGTCTTCTCCAGGGCCTTGAATTACCTTAGTGAATGAGGTGGTTGTTTTGCACAGGCTCCTTAACAGATCCCTGCACTCTTAAACCTGCAAGATGAGATTATTCAGTGACTTCATCATCAGAACAAATGAGGGACCACCTGGGAATGAGAAAAATAACTGTGATTATTTGAAATGAAGTCAGGTGCAGATAGCTTTTGAAGGGTGGGGTGAACTGTTCTGAGAAACAATCAGCTGTAAAGTATAGAGCAAAAGTGATCTGATTTTCAGGCATAAAAACCCTGTGTTTTGCATGTTCAGGGTCATGTCCTGTCTTTGGAGGTGCGACCCTATCTCGACAGCAATAAAACCTTTTGCTATTGCATCAAGTTGTGGTCTGTGAGTGTTCCTGTGAAGGGTGTAATCCTGAGCTCCTGAGCAGTGAGACTCCAGGTCTTACATTTTGGTGCATTGCCCAGAAAACAGACCTCAACAGACTGGGCTCAGAGGTCGAGCTCGGAACAGGTTAGTCTGATTTCTGGTATACCACTGTTTCTCTTTAGTCACCTATCTGGACCTTTTTGGTCATCTGCTCAGTCACTGCGATAGACAGACTTGTCAGAATATCGGTTGACTGGGAACTGGAGGATGCTCCAGATTCCATTTGGGGAGGCTAGGTCTGGGATGGTCTTCCTCCCATCTGCTTCTCTTCAGAGACAGCCGCCGTGAGGCAGCCTCTCAATCAGAATTCTGTGGTACCACCCTTAAGGGTGTCCTTGTCAAATTGCCTGTCTTGTCTTGGAAGCTTTTGCAATCCATTCCTTAATGATGAAGCAGCTTATAAAATGGGAAACATCTTTACCAGCTACGCAACAGACAGGTTTATATGTAGACCATTCAAAGAAGTCATGAAATGTAAACATGAAGAAACAAACAAACAATCTAGAAAAGATCATCCAGAGTGAGGTATCCCAGAATCAGAAAGACATACATGGTATACACTCACTTTTAAGTGGATGCTAGACCTATAAGATAGGATAAACATACTAAAATCTGTACACCTAAAGAAGATAAATGAGAAAGAGGGCATGGATTAAGATGATCAATCCTCACTTAGAAAGACAAATGGGATGGACATAGGAGAAAACAACAGGACAGAAGCTTACCACAGAGGACCTGTGAAAGATTCTACCTAGCAGTGTATCAAAGTAGATGCTGAGACTCATAAGCAAACCTTGGGCAGAGCACAGGGACTCATATGAAAGAAGGCGGAGTTAGTACGACCTGGAGAGGACAGGAACTCCACAAGGACCAAATATATCAGAGCACAGGGGTCTTTTATGAGACTGTATCTCCAACCAAGGACCATGTATGCATATAACCTAGCACCCCTGCTCAAATGTAGTTCATGTTAGCTCTGCATCCAATTGGTTACCATACTAAGTGGAACAAGGACTATTTCGGACATGAACTCAATGGCTGGCTCATTGACCTCTCCCCCAAGGAAAAATCAGACTTGCTAGGCCACAGAGGAGGACATTGCAGCCAGTCCTGATGATACCTGATAAGCAAGGGTCAGTTGGAACAGGAGGAGGCCCTCCCCTATCAGCGGACTTGGAAAGGGGTAGGGAGGAGATGAGGGAAGGAAGGTGGGATAGGGAGGTGATGAGGAACTGGGCTACAGCTGGGATACAAAGTTAACAAGTTGTATCTAATATTAAAAATAAAAATTAAAAATTAGGACATAAAACAAAGTTGTAAAGATGAAACACAAAATGCTGACAGATTTCTTTTGTTTGAAGACAGGATTTTTCTGAATAATTTTGGCTGTCCCGGACTCTCTTTATAGAACAGCCTGTGACTGGGCTCAGAGGTCGAGCTCGGAACAGGTTAGTCTGATTTTTGGTATACCAATGTTTCTGTTTAGGCACCTATCTGGAACTTTTTGTTAATCTGCTCAGTAGTTGCAATAGACAGGCATGTCAGAATATTGCTTAACTAGTAACTGGAGGATGTTCCAGATTCCATTTGGGGAGGCTAGGTCCAGGATGGTCTTCCTCCCATCTGTTTCTCTTCAGAGACAGCCGCCTGCCATGAGGCAGCCTCTCAATCAGAATTCTGTGGTAGCACCGGTAAGAGTGTCCTTGTCTAACTGCCTGTCTTGTTCTCTTTGTATCTATCATTGTTGCTTCTTTGACTTTCCTGATGGACGACTTTATTATGGGACAGGAAGTTACTATCATTTCTTGGAGGTGAGATAAAAGGCACATATTTGCTTGAATCTGTCCTATTCACCAGCCCACTTGGGATGATTGCCAGAAACTCTTGCAGGCCTTCTTAACTACTGAGGCACAAGACGGGTCCTCCTTGGGACGAGAAAAACTGTGCCTGGAATGGACAGGAGGCCTTCCATCCTCCCTAATGAGATTGATGATGGCTTTCCACTCACCCTCCCCAAATGGGATTACGACACATCTGGAGGTTTAGAATGGCTGAAGGTGTACCACCAGATTCTAATTGCGGGTCTCCATGGGGCCGCTTGAAATCCCACCGATTTGAAAAAGGTAAGAGAGATGGTTCAGGGGCCGGATGAATCTCCTGAAGCCTTTCTTGAATGGCTGATAGAGACATACTACAGGTTTATGCCCTATGACCCTATTTCAGATGAGCATAAGCCAATGGTGACTATAACCTTTATAGACCTGTCAGCCAGAGATATTTGTAGAAAACTCCAGAAAATAGAGGGTTTACAGGACAAGTCATTGAAGGATTTAGTGCAGGTAGCAGAAAAGGTTTTCTACAGCCGGGAGATGGAAGAAGAGAAAGAGGAAAGAAAGCAGAAAGAGCAGGAAGTGAGAGAAAGAGAAAGGATAAGAGGCAAGACAGAAAGTTGACTAAGATCCTGGCCACTGTAGTGCAGTCATAATGATAGGGATAGAGTTCCTGGCAATTGGAGGGGCCCTCTGTCTAAGGATCAGTGTGCCTATTGCAAGGAGAAAGGACACTGAATCAAGGATTGTCCCAAAAGGAAGATGAAGCCCTAAACTGGAACCTGGTGCACCTCCGGGCCACCAATCCCCAGGTAACTCTTCTCCAATATATGGATGATATACTATTAGCTGCAGATTGTAAAGAAACCTGTTTTGAGGCCACCAACCAGCTGTTGCAAGATATGGGTGAGCTCAGCTACAGCGAAAAAGGCCCATCTCTGCAGGAAACAGGTCAGTTATCTGGGATATATATTAAAAGCCTAGAAAAGAGATTGTATTTCATATTCCCCCTCCACGGACTGAACAACTGAGGGAAATTTTAGGTATAGCAGAGTTTTGCCAGCTGTGGATTCCAGGATTTGCCAAGATGGCAGCCCCTCTGTATGCCCTTGCAAAGGGAAATGACTTTTTCATCTGGGGAAAGGATGAACAAACTGCATTTGACAATATCAAACAAGCCTTAATATCGGCCCCAGCATTGGGACTCCCTGATGTAACCAAACCCTTCCATCTCTATGTGTCTGAGAATCAGGGAATGACCAAAGGGGTGATATCACAGAAAATTGAACCCTGGAAGAGACAGGTAGCCTATCTATCCAAAAAGCTTGATTCAGCAGCGGCAGGATGCCCAACCTGCCTGTGAATAATAGCAGTAATGGCGGCACTATTAAAAGATGCAGACAAACTGACTCTGGGACAGGACCTCACCATCTATGCTCCTCATGCCCTTGAGAGTGTCATAAGGCAGCCACCCTATCACTGCCTCATGAACACTCACATGACACATTACCAGACTTTGCTCTTGAATAACAAGAGAGTCACCTTTGCTCTGGCTACGGGCTAAACCTTGTCACCTTATTGCCGGATCCAGAAATCCAGCCCCTGGAGCATGATTGTTTGCAGGTTCTAGCAGAGGAACAGGGATGGCTAAAGGACTTGAAAGATCAGCCTCTGTCCTACTGTGAGATGACATACTATATGGATGGGAGCAGTTTGGGGAGAACAGGAAGAGAAAGTCAGGGGCAGCAGTGGTAGAAGGACATAAGGTAATATGGGTCCAGGCGTTGCTGGAGGGCACTTCTGCTCAGCGAGCTGAATTGATTGCTTTAACATAGGCATTAACTCTGGGAAAGGGTAAAAAGAATCATCTACTCTGATAGTCAGTACACCTTTGCAACAGCCCATGTGCAAGCGACAATCTATCAGCAGAGAGGCCTGCTAACATCAGCCGGTAAATAGATAAAAAAATAAAAACGAGATTCTGACTTTGCTCAATGCCTTGTTGCTGCCCAACAAGGTAAGCATTATTCATTGCCTGGGACAGCAGAAGGGGACTTCTGAGGCAGAAAAGGGGAATAACATGGCCGATCAGGAGGCTAAAGTAGCTGCTAGAGGAAACTCTATCCAAGTGGTACTAACCACTGAACTTTCCAGAGAAGAACGACTAAACTATTCAGAAACTGACTAAAGTTACTACAGGAAAACACAGGGTATATTTGACACCTATGTGGGTGCATGCATTGATTCTAAAGGTAAGATCATTCTACCACATGAAGACGCTGAGAGATTAATTACTCAGATGCATAAGTGGACTCTCTTTTGGCAAAGAAATTGTCTGAAGTTGCCCACCAATCCCAGTACCGAATACTAAACCTCACCATCCTGACTGAGAGAGTGACTAGGGCATGTGAACCTTGCCAGAGAGTAAACATAGGTAAGAATTTCCAGAGCCCAGTAAAGCGGCTGAGAGGAACTAGACTCACAATGCATTGGGAAGTGGATTTCACTGAAAGTAAACCATCCAGGTATGGCAATAAATATCTCCTGGCTTTTGTGGACACTTTCTCAGGATGGGTGGAAGCTTTTCCCACAGAGAAAGAAACCTTCCTGGAAGATTCTGGAAGACATTTTTCCTCGGTTTGGTATTCCAAAAGTAATTGGGTCAGACAACCTTTGTTGTTCAGGTAAGCCACGAGGTGGTCAGTTTTCTGGGGCTTGATTGGAAGTTACATTGTGCTTATAGACTTCAAAGTTCTGGACAGGTGGAGAGAATGAATAGAACTCTCAAAGAGACTCTCACCAAATTGACCATGGAGACTGATGGTGACTGGACAGTGATCCTTCCCTTGGCCCCCTTTAGAGTCAGAAATACTCCCTCCATACTAGGCTTAACTCCCTTCGAACTACTATATGGGGTTCCTGCTAACCTGACTCTTCTTGGGAAACCCCTAACGCTAACTCTGACTTGTTGGCCAGGCTGAAAGGACTGCAACTTATTCAGAAAGAAATTTGGAGCAAGTTTGGCAGTGCATATGCGCCTGGGTCCTTGGATATGCCCCATCAGTTCCAGGTTGGAAATATGGTGTATGTGAGATGACACCGCAGCCAGAATCTGAAACCTTGGTGGAAGGGTATTTATTGTGTCCTGCTCACAACCACAACAGCTGTCAAAGCAGAGGGCATTGCAACTTGGATCCATGGGTCACACGTCAAGCCTGCTCTTCATCAACCTGCTGACACCTGGAAAGTCCAAGGCTCCAGCAACCTGTAAAAACTGAAACTCATAAGGGAAAATGAACTCTTTGACCAGTAAAGTGGACAGACAATGGTACCTCTGGGTGGTGCTGTTTGTACTCCATTGGGTAACTATTGACTGGAGCTTTGGTGATCCTCACCAGGCTCACAAGGCCCTGGAAGCAATGCATGGTAAACCCTGTGATTGCAAGGGTGGGGTGATGAATGGCAGAGCCTTACTTAATGGTGAGATTTGGAGCCCCAACAAGGCCTATGCTCAAGTTGAGTGCGGCGATACATGGGCATATAGAGCCCTACAAACTTCAGGGAGCACGCCAAGTTTAGAATGGCATTGTGTATCCAAGCCTAAAATGATTCCTTATGTAAATGGGTGCCCCTGGCCTTGCCCTTGTGATACCTATCAATAGGTTGTGCATAGCAGTTGTTATATGGTTGTGCAATGATGTACTGGAAAAGATAACATCACCTATTTCACTGCCATATTGAACCAAGTCAGGGAGGAGATGAGGATAGGCGATTGGTCCCACAGTGTGCCAACAGGAGGCCATGATCTAAATTACTCCAAACCCTTGTTCAGGGATGGTAGGGAAGCCTGTATGCTGAAGAAAGGTACCTCCCATTCACCTCTCAGATGGAGGAGGGTTGCAGGATCAGGTCAGACAAGAACAGGTTAAACAATTCACTGAAGAGTTAATAAAAAAGAATACTCATCCCTCAATTACCACCCTCTGGTGCTTCCTGATAGTAAAGGAAAAGTTATTTTAGTTTTAGACCCCCAGACTGTTGATGTTAATACTGCCACTCATAGCCTCCTAAATGACACCAATCTTTCACTTGCAAGTGACTGCTGGCTCTGCCTTTGACAAGGGCAGCCTGTTCCTCTGGAGCTCCCCCCTTCTAACGCCACTTATTCCACTGATGAGGGGTCCTGACACTCAGCACCCCCTATGAGAGTGCAGCCTCTCTTCAACCAAAATGTTACCAGTTTGACAAAACCCTACAAAAATGATAGCTCAGATCTACCTGTAGGGGTTGCTACCTTTGCCATTTGTGATTCAACAATTGACATCTCCACAGCTCTCTGCCCTGACAATAACACTGTTTTCTTATGCAAGAATAATAAAGCCTATACATTCTTGCCCACAGATTGGACTGGGACCTGTGTACAGACAACTCCCTGATCTTAGCATCATTCCAGGGGATGAGCCAGTCCCAGTCCCCAGCTTTGACTTAATGGCTGGAAGAACGAAGAGAGGCATTCAGTTCATTCCTCTGTTAGTGGGAATTGGGCTGACTGCTTCCATATGCGCTTGGTCACTTGGTTTGGGTGTTTTATTATATAAATACAACAAACTGTCCCAACAGTTAATTAGTGATGTACAATTGCTTTCGAGCATCATCAATGACCTCCAAGACCAGCTAAATTCTTTGGCAGAAGTAGTTCTCCAGAACCGGAGGGGATTAGACCTCCTTATGGCTGAAAAAGGAGGAATCTGCTTAGCCCTACAGGAGAAATGTTGTTTTTACACTAATAAATCAGGCACTGTTAAAGGAAAGATTAAAAAATTACAAAATGATCTTGAAAAGAGGAGATGAGAATTAATAGAATCTCTTCTTTGGAATCGGTTTAATGGTCTCCCCTGTGTGCTTCTCTTACTGGGACCTTTTGCTACCCTTTTGCTCCTTGTCACAATAGTACCCTGTATTGTTAACTGATTACCGGCCTTCGTTAGGGAATGTGTAAGTGTGGTTCAGGTCCTGATGCTCCAGAGGCAGTATCAATCACTCTCTGAGATTGATCCACAATTTTAGGGTTAAAATTGGAGCACAAAAAAAGGGGGGATGAGAGCCCACCTGAGAATGAAAACAACTCTAAAAGAAAAACATCTGTGACTATTCCCATCCTTGAATTAAACCCAGAGGCATATGGCTCTCAAATGGGAAGATGAACTGCTCTGAGATAGCCTTGAATTAAAGCCAGAGGCAGGTAGCTCTTGAAGGGCAGGGTGAGTTGTTTTGAGAAAACTCACAAATGGCCAAAAACTGCAAACAACTAGGCGTAAACTATCTTCATGCTATTCTTGCTGACCAATCAATGTATAGAGCAAAAGTGGCCAGATTTTTAAGTATAAAAACCCTGTGCTTTGCATGCTTGGGGACATCTCCTGCCTTTTGAGGGGTGACCCTATCACGATTGAAATAAAAAAAAATGCTCTTGCTTTTGCATTGAGTTGTGGTCTGTGGGAATTCCTGAGAAGAGTGCGATCTTGAACTCCTGAGCTGTAAGACCCCAGGTCTTTTACAGGATAAATATAAAAGAAGGAAGTGGGTGAAATAACAGTAAATTTTTGAAAGAGTTTTAAGCAATCATACTGTGAATTATCTACATAAATCCCTATAATACATGTAAGTACATGCATGAATATAAACATGTTGCAACCTAAATGCTTTTAATAATCCACATAGTTAAGTATAGTTCACCACTGACCAAGGAAGCTTTTCCTTGAACCACAATCATGACTGAAAACCACAACCAATCACAAGGCAGAATTCTGGAGAACAGTCACATCTGATACATCTACAAAACAATTCCCAGATCTAAGACTCAGTGATCATGCATAACAGGAGGCAAATATATATATATGGCAGAGGATCAGAGTATGGTCTGGTAATGTGTCTCCTAATAATACCAGAAGCTACACCCATAAGATGGACCAATATAAAAAAAATAAAGAAAAAAAGGCTTAGCAATATACCTGTATAAAAACGAACTAAAAATTGAAAATGCTAATAGACATGCAAAAGTGGTCTAGGAAGAAATCATTGTCCTTAATCCTACACAAAAATCTGCAGGGAACTAATAAATGCTGAGAGTATGAGAAAAAAAATCTTTCCAGGAAAGAGCATAAAATCATTTAGTTATCCAATACCAAGTAATCAACCCTGAAAACATGCATGGAAGTAACATTATTGAACCGAGTAACTTATATTAAGAGCATAATACAAATTTGAAAAAAGAAGATGAATTTGAAAGAGAAATAGGAGAGGTCTGTGGGAAGGTTTGGAGGGAAGAAAAGAGAAGGCACAGAATGATGTAATTATTAAATAACCTTAAAAATGAATTAAATATTAGCTCTTTAGGTCATGATTTTAAAATGCATCACTATTGAGTAGTATGCAAACATAAAATTTGCAGGTAGATAGATGGAACTAGAAAAAAAATCATGTTATATGAGTTAATCCAAACACAGAAAGACAAATTTCACATATTCTCTCTTCTAAGTTTCCCAGCTTTAAACTGAATATGTGTGTACTCATATGTGAGTCTATATCCGGCAGTAATTAAAAAACCAAGAATGAAATAGTGACCATTTCCAAGGTGAGAATGGAAGTGTGTGGGGGCAGTAGGAAGTAGAAGGGTATAGAGATTTGAAAGAGGAAATGGGAAAAACTTGAAGGGGGTATAATAATTTCGGAGGTAAGACAGAAAGAAATACAAAAGGGAAGATGGTAAAATAACAATAAGGATGTCTGAAAAAGTAATATGGAATCATACTAGTAACTATCTAAGATATGTACAATCCATGTAAGCTGTTGTATAAAACTAAAATGTAGTTTCAATGAAATTTTGCCATCTGTGATGACAATTGTCCCTCCATCTAACAAAAACTCCAACACCAGACATGAGAAGTCAACTTTTGAGTTACTGGGAAGGGTTTTCTAAGAGAATCCTCAAGAATCATATGCTACTACCTATCTGAACTGAAAACTACAGTCCTTTTCCAGCCCGAAAAGATGCTGTTTGTTAGGTGTGAAATACCTGAAAATAACAGGATGCAGAATGAGGAACTAGGAAAATGAAGAGGTGCCGTGCTAACTCTTGAACTTTGAATTTCCACCAACTGCCAGCTTCTTGGGATATAACCTTATAGTTTTCCTTAAGTGCCTGCTTTTTCAACAGTACATAACACATTGAAGACATGGCATGTATGCTTGTGGGTGCTCGCGTCCCACTTAACATTCAGCACAGTCCTGTCCAAAAGCTCCAATACCCCATCCACCCTCTTAGGAGCTGTCCAGGCTTTAAATCTATCTACCGCATTTCAGCTCCACATCTGGCCACTTACGTTGTATTACAGGTGTCTCATAGACAAAAAATAAAAAAAAAAAAAATAAAAAATAAAAAATATAAAAAAGGAAAAAAATCTGTTTTATGTCGTACGACTGTGAACATCCTTACGAAAGAGCACTGAACTCATGATGAAATGTCCCAGACATGGAGAATTCTTAAAGCCAAGCACTCCTTCCTAAAGCCAAGAACTCCATAGCAAGGGAACTACAAATAATCCCAGAGTGCATTGGGCCGGCCGGGAGCCTCTGTGAAAACTGCCTCAGAGCAGGGACTTCTGGGATTGTTTGTAGTAACATAGCCAGGTCTCACTATATCGTCGCTTTGCGGAGTCGCAGACGCAGAAATACAATTCCCAGAATGCTGTATGCACTGCATTACACCCTCACAAGCTATCCTCCTCCTCCCTACTTAGCCTGGAGCTCTGCCAGGACCCAGAAGTATCCCCCGGAAGCGCTTTCCCCGTGTCACAAAGCCCACAGCGTTTACCCTGGTCCCTGGTGTTCTGTCAATGTCCCCGCCCTGTGCCCCTCGCAGTCTTCAGGATCAGGAGCCTTTCGGAGCCAATTTGTGATGCCATCGCCCCGCCCCCTGGTACCGGAAGTAAACACACAGGGCTGCTGCACTTGTGTGCAGGAAAAATGAGCGCTTTGAATTCTCCTGATCAGAGGAAGTCCAGCTGATCACTGGTCCCTGGAGAAGGGATCTTGAGGTCCCTTCCCCTTTTTAAAATTAATTTTGAGTCGCCCAGTCAAAGGAGGACTAGTCCTGGGAAGGCAGAAACGCGCTCACATGGAAAATAAATGTCTTTTAAATATTAAAAAATAACTGGAGGCAGGAGAGATGGCTCAGAGGTTAACAACGCTGGCTGCTCTTCTAGAGTTCCTGAGTTCAATTCCCAGCAACCACATGGTGGCTCACAGCCAGCTGTAATGGGATCTGGTGCCCTCTTCTGGTGCACAAGCAGAATGAATGAATGGATGAATGAATACATGGATGGATGAATCTTTAAAAAAAAAAGCCGACCTTTGTCATCGCAACAGCCATCAGACACAGAGAATCCCTCTCTTATCAAGGTGCCAGGTTCCATCCCAGGGACCACACTGTGGCGCTCAAACCATCTGTCAAGGAATCTGGTGCCCTCTGGTGGAGCACACGTGTCACATACTAACTAGCTTTATATATATATGATGTTTTCATTTAATACTATGTATTTATTTCAATTTAATAAGAACAGACGAAGGCATGTCTTGAGAGCAGGCTTCCCAGAGTCCTGTGGAGTCAGTACACAGGAGGTCTCTGTGCTAGATCAAAGAAGGGCCTGGGGCCACCCTACCTGTGTCCATCCTCCAGTGCTCTCCCCAACCTGATGGTAAGATTCTGTTGCTGAGGACAACACCTTCACAAGTCATTGGACACAGCGAATCCCAGCTGGCTGCTACCGGGAACCTTCACCCTTATAGACTGCTGTTTGAAATACTGGAACATACACTGCATGCCACAAGAAGAGAAAGGTGCACACCAACCCAGCCATACACCCTTCACACTCCAACAGTGACCTGCCTACAAGATTTGCTGGTGCGCTTGTGGCATAAAGGTCAGGGAAGAGACCAATTAATATCTAGTTGGGTTTCAGGAGGCCCACTCCATGAGAAGGAAACTCGATCCAATACTGCTTGAGTGGCCAGGAACTTGAGTGAGTCTACAGAGGCCAAGGACATAAGAGAAATCTAAATACTACAGTTGTGCAAAAGGAGCACAGCCTTACTCACAGATTGGTGCCTTGCTAGGCCATCATTGGAAACTTCCTCCTGCAGCAGATGGGAATAAATAGAGAGACCCACGTCCAGTCGATATGCAAACAGTGAGAGGCCTTGGACCATTGCACCCTAAATGAGATGTCTCCAAAAACCCATGCCCCTAAGGGCTCAAGAAACTCTGTGTGCAGAGTGTAAGCACCAGAGTGGATGAAGGACACACGGGTAACAAGGCCTTGTCAACACAGCAGGACCAACACACATACGAATGCACCCCGAACCACAAGCTTGCTCTTCTTTCACTTTCCCCTGTTGGGGTTGCCTCGCCAGGCAAAGAGTGTGTGCTCAGTCCTGATGCCACTCTCTAATGCCACTCTAAGGTGGAGAAACTCTCTCTCATGCGGAGGAACTCTCTCTAAGGGAAAGAAACTCTCTAATAGGGAGGAACACTCTAATAGGGAGGAACTCTCTCTATTGGGGAGAAACTCTCTACTGGGGAGGAACTCTCTCTAAGGGGGAGAAAGTCTCTCTAATGGGGAGGAACTCGCTCTAAGGGGGGAACTCTCTCCAATATGGAGAAACTCTCTCTAATGGGGAGGAACTCTCTAAACTCTCTTGACATGCTGGGGTGGGTGGGTGTGGACAGGAGAGGCAGGGTGATCCCCTTCTCTGAGGAGCCAGGTAAGTGATGATAGGGGAAACAGGGAGTGTAGGACTGGGAGGAGAAGAGGGAGGGGACTAAGACAGGGACGTAAAATGAATAAATAAAAATTTAAAAAATAAAAATAAAAAATGAGGGAGCAGGAGAAATGGCACAGAGTTTAATATCAAAAGCTGCTCTTCCAGAGGTCCTGAGCTCAATTCCCAGCACCCACGTGGTGGCTCATAACAATCTATAGTGAGACCTGGCACCCTCCTCTGGCATGCAGACAGAATAGTGTACAAATAATAAACAAATCTTCCATAATAAAGAGAACTACACCAGGAATCATAAATAAATAAAGTTTCCTCTGAAAAGAACACTCATTCCCTTTTTAATAATAATAATAAATGAAAATCTTAGTTTTTTCCAAGGGACTCTCATTGAGGCAACAAACCAGACTAATGTGTAGGTCCCATGAGAACCACAGATGGCAAGAGAAAAACTCAAGGGTACACTTGTGGGTTGTCAATGCTGCCTCTTCAGGCACCAGGCATCCACCTGGTACACAGGCACACCTATCCATGCAGGCAAAACAGTCATACGTGTAAAAATAAACAAATAGATGGGATTTACACTTCTTAGAAGAGGGAAAAAAGCACAAGGATTCATTAGTAAGTAAAGCTAGTACATTGCACACAGAGCCCCAGCTTAAATTTATGTATTCCCAGTTTAAATGTGTCCAGTTTAAATTCCCTGCTCAGCCAAGGTCCAGCCAGTCCCTGCTCACTGCAGAAGGAATCCTGGGGTCCCTTCGACCCTTTCTTTTAGTGAGTGCTGACTTTCCCAGTCAAAACAGGGCTGGTCCCAGGAAGGCAGACCGAGATTATAAATAATTTTTAAAGATTATAACAAGAAGCCAGATGTGGTGTCGCATGCCTGTGGCTGTCAGTGAGGCAAGCAGAGGCTGGTGTGAGTTCCAGGCCATATGGGTTTGCAAAACGAGTTCAGGACATACAAGGCCACAGAAGACATCCTGTCTCCAAAAGCAAGGGTTTGCACCCCTGCCAGCTTTTCACACTCACTTGTCTAGACATGTCCTAAGTCATAAAGTATGACTTCAACCAGGCTATAAGAAAGTCCTGCCAAGCACAGTGCACACAACTTTAATCCCAACACTTGGGAGGTAGAGGCAGGTAGATATCTGTGAGTATTTCTGGGAGTTTGAGGCCAGCCTGGTATACAAGAAGGCCTGGACAGCCAGGGCTACACAGAGAAACCCTGTCTCAAAAACCCAAATTAATGATAATAATAATAAGATTGAAATTAAAAAAAATCAGAGCCAGGCCTGCTGGCACTTTAAGCACACAGTAGAGTTTATGGGAAAAATAGCAGATGGAAGAAAGATTTGAAACTTCATTTTATTTCATTTTTAAAATCTCAATTACATGAATTCTTAGTGGATTTGAGAGACCAAAGACTTAAAGTCAGTGGGTATTGTTTTAAAGTTTAAAGCAGAAGCATGAATAAAGGCTAGTTAGTTGGAGACATGTCCAACCTCCTTCGGGGAGAACTAGCCTTAATGCCCTGAGGGGACAAATTTGCCTTAATGCATTCTTTCCTGCCCACTAATTATACAATTGCTAGGAAACTGGCCCATAGGACCAGGCCAGAACTGTTTGTAGTCTTGCTGCCCAAAGTGGACCAATCATTTCAAAAGTCAGTTTCCCTTACCCAGTCATGTAATGCCAAAGCATGTAAGTCCCTGCTTGCAGTTTTGCCCCATAAAAACCTTGCTTCCCTATATCTCAGGGCTACATCCCTCTCCTGTGTCCACAGGAAGTTTGTGTCCCATGTCCGAACACTTATACAATTTTAAAAACCTCATATATTTACAGCAGAGTGTATCCCTGGTCTTTTGGGGTTCCTGAACTAGGCATAACAGTTTCACTCTGAAAAAGATCATTAGTAATTTATAAATATCTCCCAATGACAATAAACACTTGTAGCCACAGAAAACAACCAAAATCCTACCCAGTCCCCCTTAAGGAAAATAGGACATCATTCTCATTGATTTCTTCTAGCTGACATTCTGGACATGTAGAAATCCTTTTGTGGTCCCAAAGAAAATTGGAAAAATGTTTAATTAAGCAAGCAATATTTGTGGTCCAGTCTTTGAATGTTGAGAAAATAATAAGAGTTAATAAAAAGTCCTATTTAGAACAGTCTAAATTGCTGGACAAATTAAGATTTGTAGCTTTATTCAAAGTTCTCTTGGGAGCAGGCCGTGATGAAAAACAGCAATTGAAGTTGTTGAGGCAGGAACAAGCACAATTCTGGAACATGCAAGATACTGGAACAGATGTGTCAATGTCTCAGCATGCTGGAAGAAAAATTCTGTCAGGTTTGGTCCAGCATCTCCAGTATTCACTCCTTTTGTTCTAAAAACATATAATTTCTCACAAGCATTACACAGTTCTAAAATTATAAATGTATGAGATGTTCAGAATAAAATTGAACTGTGAAACAATTTTGTCAATGCCAATTAAAAGAATGGCATAATAAATTTTGAGGATATTATAGCCAAGGATTTATTGGCCATGTACTGCTGAAGTTCTGGTTAAAGACTTTTTTTTTATGTCTCAGTCAGTTTTAGAGTTGTTCCCATGTGAAGGGATAATCAATTTATATTACCTGTTCTGTTTCGTCTTCTTGATTTCTCTCTTCTTGTGTGTGGCCAAGGTCTTCAGGTGATCTTCCTCTGTGATATCTGATTTTTATTACTTTTGAAGGAACCCATAATTTCTCTTCTCCTATGTGAACATATGCAAAACCTCTTCCCCAGTGTAACCCACTCCCTACTGTCCATTGTGATGTTGGGGTATCTTTGAAATATATAGGCTGAAATAATTCAGCAGTTTTTTTTTCTATAACCCAGTGTCTTTGTGCAGCTGTTGTTTGTTGTTTATTAACATTTAAGAAATTTAAGGTCAATAAAGCATTATGTAATCTATCTCTGTGGTGTTTTAATACCCCTCTCTGTTGGTTAAGCATTTCCCTTAAAGTAAGTTTTGATTTTTCAATGGCTGCTTTGCCGGCAGGATTGTGAGGTATACCTGTTACATGGTGTTTTTAAAATGAAATTCTGAGGCCTCTAACACACTTCCTTTCAATAGGTGACCAATTTCATCATTGGCTTCTGCTAGAGGGCCTTGTGGTCCCATATCAGATCTGATCTATGTTATATACAATTGATTATTTCTATTTATGATTACTCGTTGCAATTGAAGAAACAGTGAAGTTAAGTCCAAATTATCCTGAATTAGATCAGCAGTTTCTATATGCAGAACAACTCTTTCTGCATATTGAGTCAGTGACTATATTAAGAGATTCTTGAAATTTTGATAACACCAAGAGAATTGTATATAATTTTGATTTTTGAACGGAATCATAAGGATTCAGTTTTTAAGTTTTTATTTTGTTTCTGTGCCAAAAAATATCCATTCTAAGACAGCCCTCCCTCTTCATAAGAATTCCCGTGGGAGAATGAGTGGAAAGCAAGATAACCAAAATACAGGCCCTTTTTGGATCAATATGGTCTATATATGCATCTTGTAATTTCCTTTCTGCCAGAGCCAATTGACTTTCATCTTCAGTTGATAATGTTCTTGGACTTTTAAAGTCCTTATCATCCTGTAAATTTTGAAATAAGTTATTTAGCTCTTGAGTAATTAAACCAAATGTAGGCTATAGCCAGTTAATATCTCACAGCAATTTTTGAAAATCATTGAGAGTTTTTAATTGGGTTCTTCTAATTTGTACTTTTTGTGGTTGAGTATTCTATAGACCTATTTTGTATCCTAGGTAATTAATAGAATCTCCTCTTTGTACTTTTTTGGGATCAATCTCTAAACCCCAACAAGGCAAAGTTCTATTTATTTCATCAAAAATATTTTCTAATGTTTTTCTATCTGAATCAGCTAATAAGATATCATCCATATAGTGGTAAATTATGTATTGAGGAAACTGCTTATGAATTATCTCCAACAGCTGTTGTACAAAATATTGGCACAAAGTAGGACTGTTCAACATCCCCTGTGCTAAGACCCTTGAGTGATATCTCTTTATTAGACAGTTTCTATTCAAAGTGGGTCCTGAGAAAGCAATCCTTTCCCTATCATGCTCATGTAAAGGAATTGTGAAAAAGCAATCCTTTAAATCAATCACTATGATAGGCCATTGTTTAAGGTAACAAGGAAGGCAATGGGATTCCAGATTGTAATGACCCCATTGGCTGAATAATTTTGTTAATGGCTCTGAGATCTGTTAACATCCTCCATTTGCCAGATTTCTTTTTGATGACAAATATAGGAGAATTCCAAGGGCTGTTGGACTCCTATATATGTTGAGCCTCCAGCTGTTCCAGGACTAACTGTTCTAGTGCCAGTAATTTTTCTTTACTCATAGACCATTTTTCAATCCAAATAGGTTGGTCAGCCAACCACCTTGGTAAGGTTGTGGGGGTTTTATTATCAGTGGCTTCCCAACATGAAGTTGAAAAGACAGCCTCTGTTGTATTTTGTTTATGGACAGCCTGGACAGCCTGTAACTGTTTTTGATGGCATT
Organism: Meriones psammophilus; assembly: GCA_036365155.1. NCBI lineage: Eukaryota > Metazoa > Chordata > Mammalia > Rodentia > Muridae > Meriones > Meriones psammophilus. Next base: position 39,310 of record JAEOAE010003416.1, read on the forward strand.
TTAAAATAATTTAAACTTGCTTATCAGGAGTATTACCTGTTTTGCCTCTGAAATTGGAGGTTGTTAATTTTGGTCTCCCATTGTGGTAACAGATCTCTTCCCCATAAGTTTATGGTTATCTCAGCCACATATGGCCTTAATTTTCTTATTTGACTCTCTGATCCTATACATTTAAGCCATCTGACATGTTGTTTTACTTTAGATAAAGTTCCAACTCCTTGGAATTGAATATCCACCTCTTAAATTGGCTAATTTGGGCGTCAGAATTTAGGAGTGATAATTGTGACATCAGCCCCAGTACCCACCATGCCTTCAATTTAATATTATTTAAAATTATCTTCAACTTTGCCCTATGATCACTTGATCATTTATAGAAGTTTGCCAATATATTTGTTTTTTTTTTATCCTTTCCTGTTTTTTTTTTTCAATTCATTTATTGATTTATTTTTATTTACCTATAAAGCCTACCCCGGCCTCACTGTTGAAGTTTTTAATGTTTATTCCCAGAGCAGTGGTGTTTAACTTTCTTGGGGAGGAGTATCCCTGTCCTGTATTGGGGCCTGAGAAAGGCCCCTTCAGGCATTTTTTGATAAATGATTACCCCACTTATCTGTACTCTACATACACTAATCCAATGTCAACCCTTGCCACATCTTCCACATATTCTAGAAAGTATAGACTCCCTTTTTGAATTATTTTGTTTTTTCTGGTAACTCCATTTGCCCATCAAAGTTAAGACATTTCCCAATATCTTTAGAGGTAGCTTCTCCTATCAAGGACAAACTGTGTGATTGAGGTCTGATGTCAATTGTATTTTAACCCATTCATCTATTTGTGCATACCTTGCTTTGAATGGCTGTATTACCTCTTTGCATTCAAAATCTTTGCATTTTCAAAAGCTTTTCTAGCTAGTGGATCTGATATACTTGTATCCCTAGCTGAAGTCAATCTCTGCAAAACATTAATGAATGTTTCACTTGGAGCTTGTATGACCTGAGAGAATGGCTCAAGACTTCTTTCCTGATTCCTCAACCTTGTCCCAGGTATTTATGGCTGCTAGGTGACAGAATGTTAAGGTTTCTTCATTATATACAGCTTATATATCTGTGTCAGCCTATTAGCCATCACCAAGCAGGTGTTCCTTAAAAACACCAACAGCCCTGGCTCTATTTTTGTATGGTATCTCTCTAGCCTCTTCTCTTCACCATGATAGCCAATGTAAATATGGCTCAGGTTCTTTTATTGCCTTTGCCATATCCTCCCAGTCCTTTGGGATTACTATACTGATTGGCCAGGAAGTCAGCATTTGCTTAACAAATGGTGAATGCATTCCAAAATTGGTGACACTTTCTTTAAATTTTCTCAGGTCTAGCACTTCCACACGGTGCCATCCAGCCTCATGGTAATCCTGTGGGTGATCATCTGCTGGTCTCTGTTGTACACTGACTGGATAAGCTAACATTTGTTTTCTAACCAATTTTGTTTGGCTTTCTTTATTATTATCTTTTGCATCTGCCTGAGTATTACTTAGTATTCTAAACTCTTTTTTTAAGGTCTGTACCCATATTTTACACCCATCTCTCTATTTTTTGTTTTGTTCAATAATCTCTTGAATGTCTTGTTTTATGCCTTGCTTCTAACTTTTAATTTTTTCTTTATATTGTTCTACTTATTCTTTGTGTTTTCCAGTATATTTTCTAAAACCTCTGCCCTCTTTTCCTGTTGTTTATCATGTTCTGTAAGTTTTTGTATCACTTGTTTTATGTCCTGTTTCCAACCTTCATTTTTTTCTTCATATTGTTCTACTTGTTCTTTGTGTTGTTCCAGTATCTTTTCTAAAGCCTTTGCCTTTGAGAACACACAAATAGCTAAATCAATTTTTAAAGTTAAATTGAGGAATATGAATGTAACCATGGTCATAATTTCTAAACTTTCCTTTATTTCTGTCTTAAAACTGTAGAAGAGATTATTAGCCAAGCTCAAAGAAGTCTGTTTTATCTCTCATCCTGTTAGAATGTAGTGACAACCAGTTTTGTTCAGTCTCAGGTCTGCCCACAGTAGGCTGTCTTTTGTTCTGAGACATGTTTAAGAGTCTCTTTTACAGAGCCAGTAATTTATCTGGGAGTTTTTAAGTTTAAAGTTTGGGTTGTATCGCTGAGAGCTTATTCCTCTCCCCCACCAAATTATATTAAAGTAGGATTTAAAGGGTGTGGATACTTAGATTATTTGGGTGCCATTTGTTATAGATTATTAATATTTACTATTGATAAATCTTTTAGTTAAGCAGTGGTTATTCCTAAACAGTGGTATAACCAAATCACTACACAGAGACTAGGATTTATTTAATTAACCTAGAGCACAATGCTGGCCAACAGTTACTCCATCCTAAACCTCTAAGCCCACAGAGTTTCCTACCATTCAGATTCACCCATCATATGGCTTTTAGTGATATCTTAGTTCTAGTTCATTTCTACATGTGGTGCCAAGACCTCTCTTGCAGATTCTCCTCCTCTCCTCTCCTGTCTCCTTCCTGTTCCTCCCACTCTGGACCAGGATGTCTCACCTTATCCTCTCCATTACTCAGTATTGGGGCTGGTTGTTTTAATTGACAATATAGAGAACAAATGGTGGCATGTTTATGCAAACTTGAGACAGGTGATGCTTAGAAAAAGCATCACGATGCAATACCTGGATTGAAAGCAGACAGTGGAGGAGAGAAATCAGCATTTGAATGAACAAGGGGAAATTGTATACATTCCAAAAACAGAACATTATACCAATATAATTCCTTGTATCATATTAGAACAACATGGTCTAAAGCTAGACCTCAATTGTAACAAAAATAGTAACAGCCTGCATATGCATGGAAACTGAACTCTACTCAATGACAGCTGGATTATGGAAGAAATAAACTAATTACACTTTCTAGAATTTAACAAAAATGAAGGCACAACTTACCCAAACTAATGAGACATAATGAAAGTAATTCTAAGAGGAAAGTTCATAGAAGTAAGTGCCTTCATAAAGAAATCTGAGACATCTCAAATAAACATAACAACACATGTGAAAGATCTAGTCAAAAGGAAGCAGACATATACAAGAGGAGTAAATGGCTAGAAATAATCAAACTTAGGGCAGAAATCAATAAATTAGAAACAAAGAAAACAATTCAAAGAATAAACAAAAGCAAGAGCTGGTTCTTGGAGAAAATGACAAAGATAGACAAACCTATAGCATAATTAACTAAAACACAGGGAGACACTATACAAATGAGCAAAATCAGAAAATAAAAGGTGGTATAATTACAGACACTGAGAAAATTCAAAGAATCATTAAGTTTTACCTTAAAAGTCTATATGCCACAAAATTTTAAAATTTAAATGAAATGGAATATTTTCTTGCAAGATTACACTTATCAAAGTTGAATCTGGATCAGGTAACTAAATTAATAGACCTATATGCCCTAATGAAATATAAGCAGTCATCAAATTCTTCCCAGAGCCTGATGGTTTCAGTGCAGAATTCTACCAGACCTTCAAAGAAGAGGTAACACCAATATTCTTCAAACTATTTCACAAAACAGAAGGAGCATTACCAAACTCATTCTATGAGGCCACATTAACCTTGATACCTAAACCTCACAAAAGCTAACTAAAAGGCAGGGATACACTAAGAAAGATAATTTCAGAACATTCCCTCTTATGAATATTGAAACAAAAATACTCAATGAAATACTCACAAAATGAATCCAAGAAAACATCAAAGATCTCATCTACCATGACGAAGTAGCTTCATCCTAGGCATGCAGGGGAGATACAATATATAGAAAACCATCAGTGTAATCCACCACATAAACAAACTGAAAAAAAAAAAAACACATGATCATCTCAATAGATGCTGAAAAGTATTTAATAAATTCCAAGCCCAATTAATGTTAAAGTCTTGGAGATATCAGAGATAAAAGGCACATACCTAAACACAGTAAAGATAATATACAACAAGCCTATAGCAAACATCAAACTAAATGGAAAGCAATTTAAATCAGTCCCACTGAAATCAGAGACAAGTCAAGTTTGCTCACTCTCTTCTTTCTCTTCAACATAGTACTGGAAGTTCTAGCTAGAGCAGTAAAACAACTAAAGGAAATGAAGGGGATACAAAGCAGAAAGGAAGAAGTCAAAGTATCACTATTCACAGATGATATGATAGTATACATGAGTGACCCTAAAAATTCTACCAGAGAACTACTACAGCTGATAAACACCTTCAGCAAATTGGCTGGATACAAAGTTACTAAAAAATATCTGAAGCCCTCTTGTATATAAAAGACAAGAGGGCTGAGAAAGAAATTAGGGAAAAAAAAAAAACAACCGCAACCTTGCAATAGCCACAAATTACATAAAGTGCACTGCTGTGACTCTAACCAAGCAAGTGAGAAATTTGTATAAAAAAAACTTCAAGTCTTTGAAGAAAGAAATTGAAGAAGATATCATAAAATGGAATGATCTCCCATACTCATGGATCAGTAGGAATAACAGCAAAATGGCCATCCTACCAAAAGAAATGTAGAGATTCAATGCAATTCCCATCAAAATACCAACACAATTCTTTACAGACCTTGAAAGAACAATTCTCAACATCACATAAAACACACACACACACACACACACACACAAAAAAAAAAAAAAAAAAAAAAAAAAAAAAAAAACAGAATAGTTAAAATAATTCGGTACAATAAAAAAAAAAGCTTCTGGAGATATCTCCATCTTGGATCTCAAGCTGTACTACAGAGAAACAGTAAAAACGTTGTTGTATTGGCATAGAAACATACTGGTGGATCAGTGGAAGTGAATCAAAGACCCAGAATAAACCCACACACCTACAACACCTGATTTTTTACAAAGAAGCCAAAACCATTCAATGGAAAAAAGAACATCTTCAACCAATGGTGCTTGTCTAACTGGACGTCCACACATACAAATAGATCCATACTTATCACCCTGCACAAAAGTAAATTCCTTGTGGATCAAATACCTCAACATAAAACTAACATTCTTAATCTGTTATTAAAAAAAATTGAGGAAGAGGCTTGAACACATTTACACAGGAGACAACTACCTAAACAGAACACCAGCAGCACAGGCTCTAAGATCAACAATCAATAAATGGGATCTCATGAAACTTAACAGTTTCTCTAAAGCAAAGGACACTGTCAGCAGAACAAAATGATGGCTTACACACTGGGAAAGGATATTCACCAACTCTGCATCTGACAGGAGGCTAATAACAGAATTTATAAAGAACCCAACAAATCAAATAATCCAACTAAAAATTGGGTACAGAGCTAAAGAGAAATTCTCAACAGAGGATTATTGAACGGTGTAGAAACACTTAAAAATGCTCAACGTCCTTAAAAATCTGAGAAATGAAAATCAAAATGGCTCTGAGACTCCACCTCACACCCATCAGAATGGCTAAGATCAAAAACTCAAGGGACAACACATGCTGGAGAAGATGTGCAGAAAGGAGAACCCTCCTCCATTGCTGGTGAGAATGTAGACTTGTACAACCACTTTGGAAATCAGTCTGGCACTTTCTCAGAAAACTGGAAATACTGCTACCCCAAGACCCAGCTAAACACCTCCTAGACATATCAGAAAGATGCTGAACCATACAACAAGGGCATTTGCTCAACTATGACTATAACAGCTTTATTCACAATAGCCAGAAACTGGAATCAAACTAGATGTCCTTCAAGAGGGGAATGGATACAGATATTGTGGTTCATTTACACAAGGAAATACTACTCAGGTATTAAAAACAAGGAAATCATGAAATTTGCAGGCAAATGGATGGAACTAAAAAAGATAACCCTGAGTGATGTATCCCAGAAGCAGAAATACATGTATGGTATATATTCACTTATAAGTGGACATTACCCATACAGTATAGATTGGACATACTAAAATCTACAGACTTTTAAAAGCTAAAGTACAAGGAGGAACATAGGGAAGATGCTTAATTCTCATTCAGAAAAGAAAACAGGATAGACGCCAGAACCCATAGAAGAGAGAGAACAGGATAGGAGCCTTCCACGGATGAACACTAAGTGACTCCACCCAACAGGTGATTGAAGCAGAATAAGAGACCCACAGCAAAATTTTGTATAAAGCACAAAAAGTCTTATTGAAGAAGTGGGAGATAGAAGGACCTAACGGGGTCAGGAGTCACACAAGGAGATCAACAAAGCAAAAAAATCTGAGTTCTGGGGCCCTGCAGAGACTGATGCATCAACCAAAGAGCATGAGAGGACTCAGACCCCCTGCTCAGATGTAGAACATAGCTCAGTCTCCATATGGAATCCCTAGTAAGGGGAGAAGAGACAGTCTCTGAACTCGGTTGCCTGATTCTTGATTACTTCTCCCTGTTTGGGCCACCTAGTCAGCCCACAGATGAAGAGGATACAGGGAGTCTTAATGGAACCTGATAAGCTAGGGTCTGATAGGATATTTCTTATCAGAGTACTGCAGAAGAAGGATAGGGGAGGAGGAAGGAGAGATAGTAGGACATAGAGTAGATGAGGGAGGGGGCTACAATTGGGATACAAAGTGTTCAAATTGTAAAAATTAATGATAAACATGGGTGACAGAATGAAGCATAAATAAGACACAATTTACTGAGAAACTCACAAAAAATACTCACCATCTTTAATCATAGATCTAGCTAGAAAAAAAAAAACCACAAAACTTAGGCAACTAATACCTCAAATGACAAATAATGTATGTTTAGTGTCCTTCTTGGCACTATAGTAAAAGAGAATGTGATAGGATGCACACAATATCATTGGAAATCTTTCTTCATGAACTGAACATGGAGTAACTTGTAGGAGTTGAGATGCTGATTTACTTTATCCCCACAGATCAGCAGGAGTGTATCTCTTGCTGAGTTCAAGAGTACCCAAACCTTGAGAGAAACCAGTGCCTGCCCATGGCAGTGACCTTCCTGTCCTTTGAGGATCCTCTGGGATTGGCCCTGGCCTGCATGGCTCTGTGCTTATCTGTTAGCACAGCTGTTATTTTTGGGATCTTTCTCAAGCACCATGACTCACCCATCATTAAGTCTAATAACTGGATTATAATAAAAATACTTTAGTGTCTTCAATGAAATTATTTACCCCTACTCTTAGTAAGTTTATATAAAATGTATATCTAACCATAACTAAAAGAGTTCTCCATTTAAGCAATTTTATATCGATACACTATTTCAGAATAGAAACTACTTCTGAAAACACATTTTAGCCTCTTTTGGATATATGCCTAGGAGTGGTATGGCTGGATCTTGAGGAAGCGCTATTCCTAGTTGTCTGAGAAAGCACCAGATTGATTTCCAGAGTGGTTGTACAAGTTTACATTCCCACTATCAGTGGAGAAGGCTCAAGTACACAATAAGGACATTTGCTCAACCATATTTGTAGCAGCTTTATTTGTAATAGCCAGAAGCTGGAAACAGCCCAGATGCCCATCAACTGAAGAATGGATGCAGAAATTGTGGTACATCTATACAATGGTATTACTCAGCAATGAAAAATAAGGAAATCATGAAATTTGCAGGTAAATGGTGGGACCTGGAAAGGATTATCCTGAGTGAGTTGTCCCAGAAGCAAAAAGACACACACAGTATATACACTCACTCATATAAACATACAACATAGGATAAACCCACTAAAATCTGTACATCTAAACAAACTAAGCAAAAGAGAGGACCCTAACTAAAATGCTCAATCCCCATTCTGAAAGGCAAAGAGGATGGACATCAGAAGAAGAAGAAAACAGGAAACAACCTAGGAACCTGCCACAGAGGGCCTCTGAAAGCCTCTGCCATGCAGACTATCAAAGCAGATGCTGAGCCTGATGGCTAACTGTCGGACAGTGTGAATGGAATTTTATGTAAGAAGTGGGAAATAGCAAGAGCTGGAGAGGACAGGAACTCTACAAGGAGAGCAACAGAACAAGAAAATTTGAACACAGGGAACTTCTCAGAGACTCATACTCCAACCAAGGTCTATTCATGGAGATAACCTGGAACCCCTGCACAGATGTAGCCCTTGGCAGTTCAGTGTCCAAGTGGGTTACATAGTAATGGGAAGAGGGACTGCCTCTGACACAATCTGATTGGCCTGCTCTTTGATCACCCCCCCTGAAGGGGGAGCAGCCATACCAGGCCACAGAATATGACAATGCAGCCACTTCTGATGAGAACTGACAGTGTAAGATCAGAAAGAAGGAGAGGAAGACTTCCCCTATCAGTGGACTTGGGGAGGGGCATGCATGCAGAAAAGGGAGGAAGGGTGGGATTGGGAGGGGAGGAGGGAGGGGCTTATGGGGGACACAAAATGAATAAAGTGTGTAATAATAATAATAATAATAATAATAATAATAAAAGAAAAAAAAGAAAAAATAAAAACAATTTAGGCCAAAGCAGCAACAATTATTATTCAATTCCTGGCATAATGCAATGTCTATACCTCATATCTTTGTAGAATTTATTTGTGTGCTAAATCTAAGTATTCTTTCATTATTTTGGTCATACAACACTACAGTGATACTGTGAAAACTGATATTTCTAGGAAAGGAGGTCATAATACCTCATTTTTAACATCATTTTTACAAAACATTCTTTGTCCATCATTATAGATCCTTGTTTAAGGTGAAGATGTCTCCAGCCATTCATTTACAGCTCCATCTAGTCATTGGGGGGGCATATCATATGTAACTACTAATCTTATAGGCCAAGTAATACCCTGAGGATAGAGGAGTATGAGGTATTTAATCTCAAATGCTATCAACTCTCCTAGCACTACAGACTTTGTTTGCCTTTGTAAGAGTATGTTGTTCTGATTATTTTCTTCTTGAGGAAGCACAGGGGTAGATTTTGCAAGACTATCTTGGAGGCAGTATTTCTGAGGCAGTATGCTCAGAATTTTTCTGGGGAAGCTTAGAAGCAGTACCACAGAGTGAAGGCATAAATGGTTCATTGAAGTATTTCCCATTGCTCCAATGTCCCCAGGTCTTACATGTACTGAAAGCCCTCTAAGCATGTAGCAAGTAGAGATCAAGACCAAGCCTGAAAGATAGCATGAAGGCTACTGTAACATGCAACTCAGCTATGCTGGATCTTTGTCAAATAGCTGTGCTAACTTCAAGACTTTAACTGTATATAAACTTTGGTGAGGTTTTAATCCATTTGGAGGTGACTTCATGTGAAAATAAGAACCTATTTCTATGTTTCTACATATAGACATCTAGTTTGGTCAGCATCATTGTTGAAGATTTTGTCTGTTTTTACAGTGTGTATTCTAGCTTTCCAGTGTGTGTCTCTATTTTTTCTTATAGTAGTAGTACATTTGCATAATCAAATATTACTCAGACATTTAAAAATCAAATCATGAAACATGAAGGTAAATTCACATTTGCAAGTAACTGAGAGTGAGAGAACCTAGACCCCAAAAGAGAAATAGGGTATGTATTTGCTTTACATATATATTAGTTGCAAGATGTATGATATGGAAGCAACTGAACATAATACCACAGGGGATACATATAGATTAAGAACTGGAGCTTAGGGGAGGCAGAGATTTCTCCATAGGAAAGGGAAATAAAATATTTGGTACAAGTGGAAGGTGGGCTAAAAAGATAGAATTGAAGGGGATTGGGAAAGGAAGAGGGCAATGAAAATGTAACATGAAAAAAGACAGGTAAAATTAAGGGTCATTTGTTTGGTACAGTGGAAACCTAATGCAATAGAAGCTTTCTAACGTATATACATAAAAGAAGCCAACATAAATGAAATCACCACCCAAGAAGAAAGTCCCAACTGGAAATCTCTTGTCACTAAATTAAGCATCCATTACTGGTAATGGTTTATATTTAACTGAGGTATTGGCCAAAGTAGTGTGATTGTAATGCCAAAACAAAATAGGCTTTTGTCAAGACTATAGGTTGCTCTCCACAAAATGACTGCAATGCCCTATTGCTTGAGGTGACACTTACACAAATCATTGAACATGCATAAATCGTGCCTATATAGGACCTTCACACTTACGTATTAGCAACTTTGGAACAGGGAATACTCTGCACACTACAAAAGGAGAAATATAAACACTAACCCAGCTACCAAACCTTTGAACTATAACAGTGTCCTGTAAGACGTATTAATGCAACAGTTGTAGGAGTAAATAACCAATCTATAGTTTGATTCAAGGCCCATTTCACATGATGGAATCCACACCTGACACTGGTTTATTGAACAAGAAAAAGAAATTACATAGCCCAGGGTTCTAGAGAAAAAATATACTACGTTCTACTAAAAGAAATAAAATGAACATTGACACCATTCTGCTATACTCATAGACCAGGGTCTTGTTCTTACATCATCAAAGAAGCTTCCTCCTGCAGCTGATGGAAACAAATTCAGAGACCCGTAGAGAAAATAGATATTCAGTGAGAGACCTCAGACGACTCAAGTAGAAATGGAAATTTTCCATCAAATTCATGCCCTCCACAGACATTTGTAATTCAGCCAGAAGACTGTAACAGAGAGAAAGGATAGAGGATACCAAAAAAGAAAGCACTATAAATTAAGATGACTGAAGCATATATAAATTGTGAGATACTGAGGCACATGCACTAGGCCTTTTAATATTCTGCACCAGATGTGTTTATACAGCTGAAATGAGAAGTGCACACCTGGCTTTGTCCCAACCCTTATCTCTAATTGATAAGCACTTGCAAATGAATGCGTAGGTTTCTCCAAGGGACACTCATTTTTTCCAAGAGACTTCTCTTAATTGTACATTTAAGAGTACATTCCAAAAGTTAGATGGCCAAAAAATTCACTCACTGGCACATTTGGATTTTGATGTCCTATAATTCTCGCATGCATTTTATTACAGTTCTCATTTTAATTTGCTGAAGTTTTTTTGTTCATTTTTTAACTTTTATTAATTTCACTTTATTCACTTTATATCCCCCCATAAACTCCTCCCTCCTCCCCTTCTAATCCCACTTTCCCTCCTCCTTCTTCACACATGCCCCTCCGCAAGTCCACTGATAGGGGAAGTCTTCCTCCCCTATCATATTCTTGCCTACCTTATCAGGTCTCAACAGGAATGGCTACACCTTTTTCCTCTGTGTATTGGAAAGGCTGCACCTCCCAGGAGTAGTTGATCCTACTCCTGAGCCATTCACTGAGTTCATGTCAAAGACATCCCCTGTTACCCTTAATAGGGAACTCACAAGGAGACAGATACTTATGGGCTACATCTGAGCAGGGGTTCTAGGTGTTCTTTACGCATGGTCCTTGTTTGGAACAGGACCCCCTGGGCCCATATTTTTGGTTCAGTTGGCCTTCTTGTGGTGTGCCTTTCCCATCCAGGTCTTTCTATCTCCTGAATCTTTCTTTTGAGTCCATGCTCTATGCTCAACGTTTGGCTATGAGTATAACCATCTGTTTCAATACCTTGCTATGTATATTATTTCAGAGGCCCTCTCTGGTAGGTTCCTGTCTTCTCCCATTACCAATGTCTATCCCATTTGCCCTTTTGAATGAGGATTAAACATCTTCCCTAGGATCCTCCCTGTTGTTTAGCTCAATTAGAACTATAGATTTTAGTATTTTTAATCCTGTATTATACAACTAATATCCACTAATAAGTGAGTATATACCATGAGTGTCTTTCTGCTTCTGGATACCTCACTCAGGATGATCTTTTCTAGTTGCCTCTATTCGCCTGCTGATTTCCTTGTTTTTAACTGCTGAGTAGAATTGCATTATGTAAATGTACTACAAATTCTGTATCCATTCCTCAGCTGTGGTACATCTAGGTTGTTTTCAGATTCTGGCTATTATAAAAAATGCTATTATGAGTGCAGTTGAGCAAATGTCCTTGTATGGTTGATAATATACTGAATATATGCCCAGGGGTGGTATAACTAAATGTTGAAGTAATACTATTCATAAATTTCTGAGAAAGCACCAGATTTCCAAAGTGGCTGTACAAGTTTACATTCCCATCAGCAATGTAGGAGTGTTCCCTTTTCTCCACATCCAGTCCAGCTTGTGTTGTAGATGATGTGATAATACACATAAATGACCCTAAATATTCAAACAGGGAATTCCTACAGCTGATAAACACCTTCAGCAAAGTGGCTGGATACAAAATTAAATTTGAAAAAGAAATCTGAAGCCCTCCTGTATACAAAAGAGAAAGAGGCTCAGAAAGAAATTATGGAAACAACACCCTTCACAATTGCCACAAATAACATAAAGTACCTTGGTGTGACTCTAATCAAGCAAATGAAAGACTTTATGAAAAAAAAAAAAAAAAAAAAAAAAAATTCAAGGAAGACATCAGAAGATGGAAAGTTCTCCCATGCTCTAGGATTGGTCGGATTAACATAGTAAAAATGGCCACTCTACCAAAAGAAATCTACAGACTCAATGCAATTCCAATCAAAATACCAACACAACTCTTTACAGACCTTGAAAGAAAAATTCTCAGTTTCATATGGAAAAACGAAAAATGCAGAATTGATAAAAACATGCCAGTACAATGAAAGATTTTCTGGAGGTATCTTCATCCCACATCTCAAGTAGTATAGAGTAACAGTAATAAAAAATGACATGGTACTGGCACCTGTACTTTAAATCTTAAAGGGGTGTGCATCTACTCATTAATAATTTTATTAAATCATATCAATAAGTTGAGTGGGAAAAACAAGTATAGGGGAATCACCTGCTGTCTCAGTTTCAGACCCAGCTTGAGGGTGCTCAGATAGCCAATGCTGCCTTGGGCTATTGTTTCTGCTCATCAACCTTAAAGCATCCCTGGCTTTTCTATTGTTCTCTAAGATTTTTTTACATCAGAGTCATAAGCAAAAACATCTTCCCAACCTTGTCAAACAATCTTTTTCAAATTCTTTCTAATTATAATGGTCATTGCTAAAAACCTACAACTATGGTCCCTTTCAAGAGCAGTGGTTAATTCATTAATTTGCTCCAGCTTGATCTGCAAAAAGATATCAAGCATTGTTATAATAAATGCCAGTGATATTGCCCAGTGAGGGGGCTAGAAACCTCCTTAGAGTTTTCATACAACTCATGTTATAAGGAATATGGGCATCATAATGGCATCAAACAGAGCTATGTTCCACAACAGCACAAAGTCCTCAGTATAAGCAGTGCTTGGGATTATGCTTCTCCAAGACAAACTCATCATGACTATGCTAACAGGGGAGCCAAATTATATGAGTGCTACAGATGTTTTGCTGTTGCTCTTGCATGGCTTTCAACAAGACCAGGTAGCCAAAATAGTTTGCCCATATATGGGGAAGGGGAGAATTAGGTTAGCTCAGGCCCTGGGAAGAATTCAGGGTATTGGGTGGGCTATGCCAGCCTGGAGGACCATATAACATGGAAGGACTGAGGGATTGCTAAGAGATAATTAGCAGGTAGGTCTGTTTTGATATGTTAAATATGAACATCTGCCATTTGCTCCAGGTATGAAACCTGCATCTATGGAAATATAAACTTCAGAGAGAGCAGTATGGCCTCCATTAGAAATGATTAAAAATGAGCTCACAAGGAAGAAAGGTGGCAAAAACAAAGATTCTAATTTTCTTTTCTTTCTTTATATTTGCTTTCTTTTCTTTGAGTTAGGTGGGTACACAGACTGGACTCAATTTTTTGCTGTCAAGTTTGTTTTTCTAATTCATTTTATTTTTTCGAAATTTATTCATTATATATCCCTATTAAAGGCCACTCCCTCAATTCCTACTGTTCCCACCCTTCCTCCATCTCCCCCCTATCCCCTTCCCCTAGTCTACTCAGAAGAGGAGCTCCACTCTTCTGACATCAACCCATACATTATTGGAACACTACTCAGCTACTAAAAACAGGGAAATAAAATGTCTGCTCTTATTTCTTCTCCATAGGCCACTGTGCTCACCTCAGAAGATTTCATACCATGAAGCTTACCTGTGAGCTTACTGTGAAATCAACACTAGGTATAACTCATTTTAAAGAGTCCCACTCCCAAGACAGTGTTTGATTTACCATCTCATATCCAGAAACACGTGAAATTTGAAATGCTATGAAGTGTGAAACATTTTATCACAAGCATTTAAGAGAACATGGTTTTCTTGCTGCCTGGACGCTGTTTCCCACCAGCCCAAAAGGAAGGAGGGCCAGAAGATGATGTATAAAGCTTGAAAGACCTGTAAGCATAACAGTGATCAGACACACTGCAAACCACCTCATAAGTTCAACTTTAATTCCAGAAAACAGAAAACAGAGGCTTATATCCCTTGGGGAGTGCCTGGGATGCTCCAAAAATAGGTGTAGATAATTGCTTAATACTAGGCAATTCAAGGATGCTCGATTTGCATTAAACAGCACATTCCTATTGTATGAATAAGAAGAACAAGAACACAGAACCAAATTATCCTATATTTGAAGGGAGGGGAGATTTATCAGGGATCTGTGTCAAAGGCCATCTATCAAATTTGATTGGTGGTGTCTATGTCTAAAGACACTCTCTAGATGAAGTCAGGCAGAGAAATCTCACCCTTGACATGGTTACACATCTACTCCAGAAGCAGGTTCATACATGGAAAAGAAAGCCTCCTCCCTCATATCTCAAAATTCAGTGTGGGTTGTGATGTTTTTCAATAGTACCCCTGGAACAATAGGTATGTGTACACAAAGAAACTTCTACAGGCTACCACTGTTGTGTTACTCTCAGAGAACTTCCTGGCTGGTGTTAGTTCACCATTCCCTACATATTCATCCACTGGACTAAAAGTTTTTTGTGTAAAGTGAGGCAACTGAAAATAGTAAATGTTGAGAATCATGATTATCAATAAGTCTTCCGTAAACACATTATATAATACTGTTGCATGTAATTGATATTCACCATTCATTGTATTCTTTTTAAAAATAAGTTTATTTACTTTAAATTCCAATAGTAATCCCCCTCCCTTCTCTGCCCATGACTACCCTCCATTCCTATTGCCCCTATCCCTTTTCCCCTTCAGAAAAGGGAGATCATTTCCATTGAGCTAGTTTTACAGTTCTGTTGCATCTCAGTGGACCAAAGTACACAACGGCCTTTCCACCTTCCTTATACTCACAGAATTCCTCTCCAGTAAGGATACTTTTATGATGATGATGACTCTGGATTTGTGCAAGGCCTCACCATTTTAACACATTCATAAGTTTTTCCTCTATTATGAATCCTTTCATGATGATGAAGATTATGCAAATGTGGAATGGTTTCACCATGTTAAAAACACTCACAGGCTTTCTGTCCATTAGGATTTCTTTCATGAGTGTGGAGATTATTCTGAAGTCC
The DNA here is from genome assembly GCA_036365155.1 of Meriones psammophilus. Lineage (NCBI taxonomy): Eukaryota > Metazoa > Chordata > Mammalia > Rodentia > Muridae > Meriones > Meriones psammophilus. The sequence goes on from JAEOAE010003416.1 coordinate 54,719, forward strand.
AAAAGTTTTTTCACATTGGTTACAGTCAGACATTTTTCCAGTATGTGTTATTTTATGTATTAGTAGATGTTATGTGCAAAGGCTTTGCCACATAATTATATTCATATGGTTTCCCTCCAGAATGTATTGTTGTCTTAGGAGATGATTGTTACATGCAAAGGATTTATCACACTAATTACCCTCACAAGGCTTCTCTCCACTGTGTGTCTTTTCCTGTTTTCAGAGACTACTCTGCTGTGCAAAGGCTTCATCACGTTGGGTATATTCATAAGGTTTCTTTCCAGTATGTGTTCTTTTATGGCTTATGAGATGACTGTTTTCTGCAAAGGCTTTACCACATTCATTACATTCATAAGGTTTCTCTCCAGTGTGTGTTCTTTTATGTCTTAAGAGAGTACTGTTTTGTGCAAAGGCTTTACCACACTGGTTACATTCATAAGATTTCTCTCCATTATGTGTTCTTTTATGCCGTATGAGCTGACTGCTTTTTGCAAAGGCTTTACCACATTGATTACATTTGTAAGGCTTCTCTCCAGTGTGTGTTCTTTTATGCCATAGTAGAACAGTGATATATTGGAAGGCTTTACCACATAGAGTGCATTTAAAGGGTTTCTCTCCAGTATGACTGCTTTCATGCCTGCAAAGAAAATTGGTACATGTGAAAGATTTACCACAGTCTTTTCTTTACACTAATAAAGATATTTATCTATATGAATTAATTTCATAATTTGGTCTAATTTTAAAGAAGAATCAAAATTTAAAGTTTTATCACTTTATTCACATTCACAGTATTCCCCTTCATTATGGGTATTTTTGAAGATCCCTGTGATGGTAAGAGCATTTGTTATGTGGATCACTTTTATAGCATCATTTTTATATAAGAGGTTTTTCTCCTATATATGAAGAGTATTGTAAGAATTCAGAGTTTTACCATAGCAATCCCATTCACAAATTTTTGTACTGTATGAATGATACTTAATTTACAAAGTGAGCCAAGACAAGCAGAATTTCCAAATTCCTAGTATTCATGGGTATTTTCAGCAATATGAGTTTGCTGATGAATTCTCAGTGAAGTTTTAAAACCAATTAACAGTAACCATTTATCACATTCAGAAAATTTACTCACAGTAGGGACTTCTAACAAATCAATTGTTCTTGGAGAAAGACAGGGACACTGCTTCTTTCAATAACCCTATGCTCATGTGTCTTAGAATCATTTTGACATATGATATACCAGTTTAATTTACAAAAATAATAAAGATTCCCACATTGAATTAACACAGTTTGTTTTTGTTCATCATAGACATGTCATATAGGGATTAAGGTTTCTCCACAACAATATTCTTGATTCTCATAAGCTGCTCCTTTCACTAAACTTTACAATGTTACTGCATGAAAATGAGTAACACTGGTTCTACTATGTAATTTTTGCTTATTAGAAGGTTTTAGACACATACTGATCACCAATTCAGTGTGTACACCTCTTACAATATCTGAGTAGATAGAATGAGACTAAACAGATTGGCAGTTCAAGTCAGTAGCTGTAATGTCCATATGATTCAAATGGTATTTTTTTTACCACATTATTTTATTTTCTTCTATCTTAGGGGAGTGCCTTGTAAACACAAATCAGATACCTGACATTGAAGTACATGGAATTATAAGATTTTAATGATCATCAGTACACTTAAAGCAGTGCTGTTTTTACACTGTTGCTTTTCTTTAAAACTTCCAGGACACAGCCATGTGTGCTGGTACATGCCTTCAATTCCAGCACTTGTGGAGGAAGAAGCAGGCAGATATGTGTGATTTTGAGGTCAGGCTGGTCTAACAAGCATGTCTAAGTAAGTCACAGATACCCAGAAAAAAATCTATTTCAAAAACAGAAAATAAAAAGCAGCCAATAAACAAACAAACAAACAAAAAACACCAAACTTCCAGGACACATTAAAATTTAAGATTTATATCTGTATCAACATGCACATAAAGTTACCTTTTATTACTTGTAGAACTTTGAAAATGTTCTTCAATATTATGGTCATCCCAATTGTAGCCTAAAATATAGTACCAGAAAATATATATTATTGGAAATATCATGTTATTATTAAGGCAAAACTTAAATCACTATCTTCTGTGACCCTTAGAACCATGCCTGATTTATTTACCTCATTCCTCCTCATTCTCAATTGGAATTACAGAAGAGGATCAATAACAAAGTAAGAGTTGTCTTTTTATTTTAAAAGTGAAAGAAAAATTGCAGCCTTACCTATAGCAGTGAGGTTTTCACAGGTCTCTAGCATCACATGTTTGTATAGTTGCTTCTGGGAAGGTTCCAGCAAGGCCCACTCTTCTTGGCTGAATTTCACATGCACATCATTGAAGGTAACCGAATTCTAAAATATGCCATACATTTGTACAACAGAAACAGTGGCAACGATATAAATTTATACTTCATTTCAATATAATCATATAATTCTACTGCTTCTTCAATTTATTTTCTGACACAGATTTGTGAATGTTATACAGTTGGGTGCTGTGCGTGATGTGAAGTAGGAGAAATGAAAAAGCCTAAAGGTTAGATTGAAAAAAAAAACCCAAAGGCGTGCTTCAAAAACCTGTTTTTCATCAGTTTGTAAGACATGAATATAAATTAGCCATTAGTTGGGTTCTTGAGCAATCTGTGAATCATCTTCAGTTACTTGAGTGAGTAGGTCAGCACCCTGTCATGAGACAGGTGGAAGGACAAAACACAGTCATGATATTTTATATAGCAACAAATGAGAAGTGTTGATCAGGGGACACTGAACACATGGGTAACATCAATCAAAAGACAACATGGTACTGAATATTATGTTTTGACCAGGGCTCAGGGATGTGGCATATCAGTATGTGAAGAGGGGGGCTCATATATTTGTGGAAGGGAAAGTGGACTACAGTGAATACATGGATAAAAATAATGTGAGTGGCAAGCAACAACAATCATAGCCAATAACATCATATTTCTGAGTGACCAGACAAAAGAAAAGGAATAGAAAACATGATTATTCTTTGATCATTGTTTTGTATATCCTCCTTACTAAATAATGTAGTCTATAGATTAAAAATAACGATTAAAACTTTTCTATTAATAAAGAAATGTTAATGTTATCACTAAGTCATTTTAGAAGAAAACGGAATAACAAGTTTTAACTGTATCATATCTGAACTGTTTGAAGAGGATATAGCTTTGGAATAGACATGGCAATTAATGTGGACAAAGACAAACAGAGAGAAGTGTGTGAAATAGAGAGACAGAGACATAGAGACAGAGACACAGAGAGATAAATTAAGAGATGAACAATACTAAGTACAGATCAGAGAAATTTATTAACAGTTACTAACTACAAAAAATGGTGGACAAGCTGGGTGTATTCTGTCATGCCTTCAATTCCATCACTCAGGAGGCACACACAGGTGTATCTTATTGAACTAGATGTCAGCATTATCTATTCAAAGAGTTCTAGGATAGCGAGGCCTATATAGTAAGACAGAGCCTCCCCTAAAAGTCAATCAAACAAACACAAAATATTGAAAGAACTCAGAGGTCTTTACTGAAGCTTCTACAAGGAATTATACATTCACTCCTGTTGTATATTTATTTTCCAGAAATCTGCACTGCCCCATCTTCAACTGTAACTTCAATGATATCTTACTAAAAGGGAATGCATGTTTAAGGTAAAAATAGAAGACAAAAATATTAGCAGTGTAAATGCTGATCATAAATGAGCAACATAAGAAAGGAGAGATGGCTCAGCAGTGAGGAGCTCTTACTGCTCAATTGTTAGTGTTTACCTAGGACCCACTACTTTCAATTGCTATAAGTTCATGAGTTCTGAAGACATCTTCAGACTACTGTGAGGATTAGGCACAAAAGAGGTGCATATTCATGCATACAATCAAAATACTTATATTCAGTAAAAACTAAAAATTGATCCCAGATGGCTGGACTAATTGCACACTGTGTCTGATAAGCTGGGTAGCAGAGACTGCACAGTGACCAATAGTTGGCTCTGCAGGCCCCCAAACACCACAGACTGTGTTCCCTAGGTAAGAAGAAAACCAATGATGAGGGAAACAATTGGGTCCAACCTCAGAGAACCTCACTAATCTCTGGGAAAATTCATTGGATATTGCAGCAGGAATAAGGTTTTCAAGCAAATGAATCCAAGAAGCAAGCAGGAGTAGCTAGTCTAATATCTAATAAAACAGATTTTCAACCAAAATTAATTGAAAGGGATGAGGGAGAGGGAATCCAAGATGGCATTGCCAGGAGGACCAGGACAGGAACACGACAGCAATGTTGGTACAGCAACTAAAAGACTGAACTCTGGGCCTTAAAACAACAGCAATCGTGTTTCCCAGGTGAGAGGAAACTCCGTGGTGTGGGCATCACTCAGTTCCACTCTCAGGTCACTCAGTGAGAGCCCAGAAAATATCCCAGGTGCAGGATACACCTATGTGTCCTGATCACCTTCCCAGGCCAAACTGTGTGCTCCAGGGCACCAGAGACTGGGAGCTCCAGTCTCAAAAAAAAAAAAAAAAAAACAGGAAGAAGAAAGTGGGACTGACCCCAGGTCACCCAGTCTATCCCTGGAAAAGGTCCTGCAGACTGGTGGGTGCACAGCTGCCAGCCTTGAGTGGGCTTCCAGTCACTAGACCTGCATGCCCTACTCTCCATCACAGACAGAACTGTGTGCCCCAGGACACTATAAGATGGGTTTCCCTGTCTGAAGAAAACCCCACAGTCAGGGAAAGAGCGGGTCCCAGCTTAGAGCACTCAGCCAACTCCCCCCACACACACACACTACCACCACCACAAATGAAAACATTCTTGGAAATGTTCTCAGGTTCTTTCCCAGTCACCAGCTTGGTAGCCATCTGGCAAGTGCCTACCCATTCTACACACCATGTCAAACACCACAGACTAGGTCTTCATGTTGGGAGAAAACCCAAAGGTGGAGAAAACATCTGGCCCTACCTCAGGACACCTAGCTCTGGAAAAGTTTCTGGTTATTCACAGGCTCCAGACTCTAGCCTCCTGCTGCACATGTGAGAGCAATGCTCAGCTGCTACGGATTACTGCTTGGGAACTGGGGCAAAGAGCTTTAACCTCAGACCTACAGAAAGAAGCCTGGGATACCCAAGATCAACCCCCAGATACTGCTCCAAGGGACAACCAGTTATCCCTAACTAAACTGACCAAACCATGGGGTACCCAGGCTATAGCTGCAGCTTACTAAATTTACAGCAAGAAAGCCAGAAGCAGGACAACTGTCTCCAGGACTTCTCTGGGTGAGAGGAGAGCCCCCTTGACTAACAAAGACCACAATTACTGCTCAGATCTATGTGCCTGTGGTGAGTTTTGGCAATTCCTGAAAAATACCTGCTATTCAGTGACCGTACCCCAAAAGCTGAGGAGGCCTCCTTCAGGAAAAATCATCTTCCTGCCAAGGGGATTATCCCCACCACAGGATTCCAGGAAGCACCAGAAACTAACACTCAACACCTAAGATAGCCAAATGGATAGAGGAAAGTGTAAAAGCTCAAAAAGACAGAGAAATATGGCATCTCCAGAACCCAGTTATTAATTGGCAAGCATCCCTGGACATACCAGGGTAAATGAAATTCAAGAAGATGACCTTACATCTGTGCTTATGAACAGGATAACAGAGGAAAAAAATGAACTGCATAAAGACCTAGATGAAGATAAAGTCAAACAGATTATTGCCATTTGCAAAGAAATGGAGGAAGATAAAGTCAAACAGATTATGGACATCCTTAAAGAAATACAGCAAGTTGCATCCAAACAATTTGTGGCCTTTAGAGAGGAAATACTTAAATCACTAAAAGATATTAAAGAAACAGAGGATTGTTCGGACAAACAGCTGACGGAATTGAAGGAAAATACAGTCAGAGAAGTGAAGGAAATCAATAAAATGGCTCAAGATCTGATAAGAGAATTGGAAAAAAATAAAGAAAACACAAGTGGAGGAAACTGTGGAGAGAAAGAACTTAGGGAGGAAAAGAGGAACTACAGAGGTAAGCATAAGCAATAGACTACGAGAGATGGAAGAAAGAATCTTAGGTGTGGAAGACACAATGGAAGAAATAGATGTAGCTATCAAAGAAAATGTTAAATCTAAAATTTCCTAACAGAGACCATCCAAGAAATCCAAGACAACATGAAAAGCAAAGCCTAAAAATAATAGGAATAGAGGAAAAAGAAGATTCCCTCCTCCAAGGCCCAGAAAATATTTTCAACAAAATCATAGAAGAAAATTTCCCCAACTTAAAAGAGAGGTCTATAAGACTACAAGAGGCCTACAGAACACCCAATAAATTAGACCAGAATAGAAAATCCTCCCACCACATAATAAACAGTAAGTATACAGAACAAAGAAAAAATACTAAAAGCTGCAAAGGAAAAAGGCCAAGTAACATATGATGGCAAACCAATCAGAATCACACCTGACTGTTCATCAGAGACTATGAAAGCCAGAAGGCCCTGAACAGATATCATGCAGACCCAAAGAGAACACAGATGACCACCCAGGCTACTATACCCAGCATAAGTCTCAGTCATCATAGATGGAGCAAAGAAGATATTTAATGACAAAAACAAATTTAAACAATACCTACCCACAAATCCAGAGGTACAGAAGCTCCTAGAAGGAAAACTACAACCCAGGAAAGCTAACTACATTCAGGAAAACACAGGAAAGAAATAATGTCATTATACCCAAAGTAAACGTAACCAAGCACACAAACACACTACCTCAAGCAACATCAAAATAAAAGGAACTAACAGCCACTGATCATTAATTTCCCTCAACATCAATTGACTTAACCCTCAAATAAAGACACAGAGTATCAGGATGGATATGTAAATAAGACCCAAAAATCTGTTGCATACAAGAAACACATCTAAGTCACACAGATAGACATTACCTGAGAGTAAAAATCTGGAAGGTTCCAAGCAAATGGACCCAAGAAACATGCAGGAGTAGCCATTTTAATATCTAATAAAGTAGATTTTCAACCAAAATTAATCAAAAGACACGAGGAAGGTCATTTCATACTCATCAAAGGAAAATTCCGCCAAGAAGAAATCACAATTCTGAACATCTATGCTCCAAATACAAAGGTACCCATGCTTGTAAAAAAAAAAAAAAAAAAAAAAAAAAAAAAAAAAAAAAAACATTAATAAAACCTAAACCGCACACAAATCCCCATACATTACTCATTACTACTGGGAAACTTCAACACCCTACTCTCAACAAAGGACAGGTTAACAACAGAAATTAAACAAAGAAACAATATCTCTAATAAAGGTCATGTATCAAATGGACCTAACAGATATCTACAGAATCTTACACCCAAAGACAAAAGAATTTACCTTCTTCTCAGCACCTCATGGAACCTTATCCAAAATAGACCATATCATTGGTCACAAAGTGAGTCTCAACGGATATAAGAAGATTGAAATAATGCCTTGTATCCTATCTAATTACCATGGACTAAAGCTGGACCTCAACAACAACAGAAATAGCAAAAAGCCTACACTCACATGGAAAGTGAACAACTCACTACTAAATGACAGCTGGGTCAGGGAAGAAATAAAGAAAGAAATTAAAGTTTTCCTAGGATTCAATGGAAATGAAGACACAACATAACCAAACTTATGGGACACAATGAAAGCAGTGCTAAGACGAAAGTTCATAGCACTAAGTGCCTTCAAGAAGAAATTTATAACATCTCATAAAATCAACTTAATTGCTCACCTAAAATCCCTAGAAAAAAGAAGCAGACACACCAAAAAAAAGGAGTAGAATAATCAAACTCAGGGCTAAAATCAATAAATTAGAAACAAATAAAACAATTCAAAGAATTAATGAAACCAAGAGAGAGTTCTCTGAGAAAATCAAGATAGACAAACCATTAGCCAAAATAAATAAAAGGCAGAGACACACTATCCAAATTAACAAAATCAGAAATGAAAAGGAGGAGAAAACAAAAGACACTCAGGAAATCCAAACAATCTTAGGACTTACTTCAACAGTATATATGCCAAAAAAATTGAAAAGTTCTAAATAAAATGGACAATTTTCTTGATCTATTCCACTTAACAAAGCTTAATCAAGACCAGGTAAATCAATAAAATAGTCTTGTATCCACCAAGGAAATAGAAGCATTCATCAAAAGTCTCTAATCCACCAAAGCTCAGGGACAGATGGTTTCAGTGCAGAATTCTACCAGACCTTCAAAGAAGAGGTAACTCCAGCTCTCTTCAATCTATTCCACAAAATAGAAACAGAAGTAACACCATGAAAATCAATCATTGAAGCCACAGTTACCTTGTAACCTAAACCAAGAAAGACCCAACAAAGAAAGGTAATTTCAGGCCAATCTCCATTATGAACATTGATGCAAAAATACTCAACAAAATACTTTGCAAACCCAATACAAGAACACATCAAAGATATCATCCACTATGACCAAGTTGGCTTCATGCTAGGTATGCAGGGGTGGTTCAATATACAAAAATCCATCGCTATAATCCACCATATTAACAAATTGAAAGAAAAAAAACACATGATAATCTCCTTAGATGCTGAAAAAGCATTTGAAAAAAATCCAGCATCCATTCATGTTTAAAGTATTGGAGAGGTCAGGGATACAGGGCACATACCTAAACATAGTAAAGGCAATACACAGCAAGCCTATAGCCAACATCAAGCTAAACGGAGAGAAACTTACAGCAATCCCACTGAATTCAGGGACAAGGCAAGGCTACCCACTCTCTCCATATCTCTTCAACATAGTTCTTGAAGTCCTTGCTAGAACAATAAGACAATTAAAGGAGATCAAAAGGATACAAATTGGAAAGGAGGAAGTCAAAGTATCACTATTTGCAGATGATATGAAAGTATACCTGAGTAACTCCAAAATTTCTACCACGAAACTTCTACAGCTGATAAGCACCTTCATCAAAGTGGCTGGAAACAAAATTAACTCAAAAAAATTCAGTAGTCCTTCTGTATACAAGAGATGAAAGGACTGAGAAAGAAATTAGGGAAACAACACCCTTCACAATAACAAAAAAGACACAAAGTACCTTGCTGTGACCATAACCAAGCAAGTCAAAGACTTGTATGAAAAAAATTTCAAGTCTCTAAAGAAAGAATTAGAAGAAGATATGAGAAGATGGAACTATCTCCCATGCTCATGGCTTAGCAGGATTAACATAATAAAAATGGACATCTTACCGAAAGCAATCTACAGATTCAATGCAATTTCCATTAAAATACAACAGAAAAAAAAAAAAACATAATGTATCCTGATGTTATCCTCAACAAGCCAGTGAAAAACATATATATATATATATATATATATATATATATATATATATATATATATATTAAAAAAACAACTTCAAACCTTGAAAGAACTACAAACCTTGAAAGAAAAATTCTGAACTTCATATGGGATGCAATGAAAGCTGTCCTAAGAGGAGTTTTAATAGCACTAAAGGTCTTCTCCCATACAAACAACTTCTTGGCACACCTGAAAGCCCCAGGAAAAAAGAATCAGACACACCCAACAGGAATAGACCACTGGGAATGACCAAACTCAGGGCTGAAATCAATAAATTAGAAACAAAGAGAATAATTCAAAGAATCGATGAAACCAAGAGCTAGTTCTTTGAGAAAAAAAAAAACATAGACAAACTCTTAGCCAAACTAAGTAAATGGCAGAAAGACACTATCCAAATCAACAAAATCTGAAAGGAAGAAATATAACAGATACTTAGAAAATCCAAAGAACCACTAACTCTTATGTCAAAAGTCTATATGCCACAAAATATGAAAATCTAAATGAAATATACAATTATCTTTAGATTCCACTCAGCAAAGTTGAATCAACATCAGGTAAAGCTATTAAATAGTCTGAAACTGCCTAAGGGAATAGAAGGAGCCATCAAAATACTCCCAACCAAAAAAAGCCCAGGGCCAGATGATTTCAGAGCAGAATTTTACAAGAACTTCAAAGAAGAGCGAATACTGATATTCTTCAAATTATAATACAGAAATGGATGCAACATGACCAAACTCCTTTCATAAGACCACAGTCACCTTGATAAATCCTCAAAGATCCTCCAAGAGAAAGAGAACTTCAGACCAATCTCTTTTATGAACAATGATGCAGAAATACTCAATAAATACTCACAAACCAAATCCAAGAACATATCAAAGATATCATTCACCATGACCAAGTAGGCTTCATCCCAGGCATGCAGGGGTGGTTAAGTATATGGAATCCATCAATGTAATCCACCATATAAACAAATCGAAAAAAAAATAGGATCATTTTCTTAGATGCTGAAAAAGCATTTGACAATATGCAACAGTTATTCTTGTTTAAAGTCTTGGAGAGACTGTGAACAAAGTCACATATCTAAAAATAGTAAAGAAAATGTAAAGAAACATCATAGCTAACATCAAACTAAATGAAAAGAAAGTTAAATCAATTCCATGGAACTTGGGGACAAGACAAGGCTACACACTCTCTACCAATCTCTTCAATACAGTACTCAAAGTTCTATCTAGGGCAATAAGACAACTAAAGGAGATCAAGGGAACACAAATTGTTATGGAAGAAATCAAATATCACTATTCACAGAAGATATGACAGTATACAAAAATGACCCCAAAAATTCTACTATAGGGAACTCCTACAGTTGAAAAACACTTCAGCAAAATGGCTGGATATAAAGTTAACTAAAAAAATTCAGTAGCACTCCTATATACAAAAGACAAATAGATTGAGAAAGAATTAGGAAAATAACACCCTGCACAATAGCCAGGAAAAAAATAATATATATCTTGATGTTATCCTCAACAAGCCAGTGAAAAACCTATATGAAAAAAAAAAAAAAAAAAAACTTCAAGTCTCTGAAGAAATAAGTTGAAAAAGATACCAGAAGATAGAAATATCTCTGATGCTCATGGATCAGTAGGATCAACATAGGAAAAATTGCCATCGTACCAAAAACAATCTACAGATTCAATGATATTCCCATCAAAATATCAACACAATTCCTTAAGGAACTTGAAAAAAAAAATTCTCTGCTTCATATGGAAAAATAAAAAAAAGCCAGAATAACTAAAACAATCCTGTACAATAGCAGATCTTCAGTAGGTATCACCATTCTTCATCTCAAGCTCTATTATAAATAAATAGTAATAAAAACTGCATGGTACTGTAATAAAAACTATCAGTGGATCAATGGAATTGAAGTGAAGACCCATAAATAAACCCACACACCTATGGCCACTTGATTTTTGACAAAGAAGCCAAAACCATGCAATGGAAAAAGGACAGCATCTTCAACAAATGGTGCTGGTCTAACCTGAAGTTTACATGTGGAAAAATGAAAATAGATCCATATTTATCACCCTGCACTAAACTGCAGTCCAAGTTGTTCAAAGACCTCAACATAAAACCAGATACACTAAATCTGTTAGAAAAAAAAAATGGGAAAGATCCTCGATCTCATTGGCATAGAAGGTAACTTCCTCAACAGAACACCAAGAACACTTGCTCTAAGATCAAGAATTAATAAATAGGATCTCATGAAACAAAAAGCTTCTATGAAGCAAAGAACTCTGTAAATAGAACAAAATGACAGCCTACAGCCTGACAAAAGATCTTCACCAACCCTTCATACAACAGAGAGGGCTAATAAACAAGATATATAAAGAGTTCAAGAAATTAAATTCCAGCAATCCAAATAATCCACTTTAAAACTGGGGTACAGAACTAAACAGAGATTTCTCCACAGAGGAATATCAAATGGTAGACATTAAATGCTCAATATCTGTAGTCATAATGGAAATGCAAATGGCATTCCATCTTAAACCCATCATGGATAATGTCAAATGCTGAAGTGACAGCAAGCTAGTGAGAATGTGGAGAAAGAGGAACGCTCCTCCATTGCTGGTGGGAGTGCAAATTTATACAACCACTTTAGAAATCAATCTGATGCTTTCTCAGACAATTGGAAATAGTGTTACTTCAAGACCCAGCTCTACCATTCCTGGGCATATAACAAAAAGATGCTCCACCATTCAACAAAGATATTTGCTCAACTATGTTCATAGCATCTATGTTCATAATAGCCAGAATAGGGAAACAAACTACATGTCTCTCAAACGAACCATTGTTTTACAGAAACTGTGGTACATTTACACAGTGCAATGCTACTCGGGTATTTAAAAAAGAAAAAAGGAAACCATGAAATTTTCAGGCAAGTGATGGAATTAGAAATGATCATCCTAAGTGAGTTATTCCAAAATCAGAAAGACATGCACAATATATACTCATTTATAAATGGATAATGGCCATAATATAGGATAAACATACTACAATCTACAGACCTAAAGGAGTTAAATAAAAAGGAGGACCCTATGGAGGATGGTCAATTCTTATTCAAAAGGGCAAATATAATTGACACCAGAAGTGATAGAGGAGAGGGAATAGCATGAGAGCCTAATATATATAGATATATATTCTCTGAAAGACTCTACCCAGCAGGGGTTCAAAGCAGATGCTAAGACTCACAGGAAATCATAGGAAAGAGTGGGGAGATAGAATGTAGAAAGACCCAGAGCTGGCAGGACCTCCATAAGAAGACCAACAAGGACAACAAATCTGGGCCCATGGGACTTGGAGAGACTGATGTACCCACCAAAGACCATTCATGAAGAGGACCCAGACTGCTGCTCAAATGTAGCTGATAGGCAGCTCAGTCTCCATGTGGGATCCATAGTAAGGGGAGAAGGTGCTGGCTCTGACTTGGACTCTGTTGTCTGCTATTTGATCACTTCCCCTTGGTGGAGGGGGCATTTATATGCCACAGAGGAAGAGGATGCAGGCAGTCCTAATGAGACTTGATAGGCTGGGTTCAGATGGTAGGAGAGGAGGGCTCCCTGTATCTGAGATATAGGAAATGGGATAAGGGCAAAAGAAGAATTGAGGGTGAGACTTGGAAGTGACAAGGGAGATGATTACAATTGGGATGTTAAATGGGTAAATTATTTTTAATTTAATTTATTTATTCATTACAATGTGTTCACTTTGTATCCTTACCATAGCCCCCTCCCTCATCTCCTCCCATTCCCACCCACCTTCCTTCTTCTCCTGCTATGTCCTTTCTCTAGTCTCCTAATTGGGGAGGAACTCCTTCCCTTCTAGCTTATCAGGTCTCATCAAGGATGGCTGCATCATCTTCCTCTGTGGCCTTGAAAGGTTGCACCACCCAGAAGGAGGTGATCAAAGACTTGAGTTCATGTCAGAGAATAAATTATAAAAAACAAATTTAAATTAAAAATAAATTAAGTGTGAATAAAGCAAACAAATAAAATAAAAAAATACAACAGGTAAGAAGAGTGTCACACACCTACAATTCAATGACTCAGAAAGCTCAAATAGTGTTAGTATCATGAATAAATGCCATCCTAAGAAATTAAATATACTTCCTGCCAAATTTCAAATGCAAAAGAAAGATGTGGATGAAGACCAGCACAAAAACCTATGCTTACATATACAAAACAAAAGAAAATAAAATACCTAAAATCCTATATTGCAGGCTCAGCAGCCAATGATGGTGATATTGATACCAGGCATGCTGGCCTAAATTTAAGCCCAACACTCCACTGAAGTTAGAGCTGTAAGTTCAAAACCACCCTTGTCTACATACAAACTTTCAGGACAGGCAGGGCTACAGAGACTCTTTTTCTTCAGTGTAAAAAACAGAAACATCATTTTCTCTGGGGGCTTTTTGATTCAATCAAATAAATTCTGACCAATTTCACTTAAGGCTTATTGTCATCCCATGATGAAAATGTAGTCTAATTTCAATGATCCTAAAATTCTGAAATAGCTCATACAGTTTTCAAATGTCTGAAGTCTCCTCTGACACACAAGAAAATCTCTTGGCTGCTACATCTTGTAACATCAGAAACAAGTTACATCATTCCAACATAGATGCACAGAATACCCTTTCCCATTCCAGTATAGAGCAATGTATACATAAGTGGGGAAGACTTGACCAAGGAAAGAAGATCAGCAAGGAAAACAACAAATCCCGATGCTGTTTCAAAAGTCTTAGATGTCCTTTCCCTGCAACCCCTCATACATCTCCCAGTTTGGTTACTTCCACTCCCTACAGGCAGCATTCTATGGGAGGTGTCTCATAACTTAGATATCTCAACACCTTGTAGTGTCAAGATGCAACTCAGGCTTCACCCTCACAACTTCATGCAATGAACTTTTACAGTATCTTTACTGGGGATCTGACTGTGTCAAACACAGATGGCTGGCACAGTACTGAACTGAAGCTACAAAGAAAGAATATATTACCTTAAATTTTGCATCTTTCTTGTTTCTAGAACCAGCACAACGTGGGTGAGCCTGTCAAGTTGGATACTAAGTTGGGATGGACAAATAGGGATAGACCATGCCACACTTGGACCACTTTTGGAGCAGGTTTTATAAGAATTTCCTTCCTGGCACTGGGAAGCACTTTGTCTACTTCCTCCATTAACAGAAGAATTAGCAGTTGGGAGTATTACTGTATGGACACCATCTTAGGCTTCAAATCCAGAGCTAGGACCTTTTCTTTGATTTGAAAATCTTGAAAATTAATGTCTCTGTTACAGCACGTGACTGCCATTTGAAACTACCTAGTGATACTTTTCTCAAAAAACCAAAACTTTACATTTATTTCTGCTCCACTTGTCTCTTCTTTCACCGTGGTCCTGAATATCTCACTAAAAATAACCATTCAACAGATTTAGTATTCCAAGTAAGAAATACAACCCATTATTTTTTTATTCTGCCTTACTCAATTTCTCAAGGCATGCACAAAGTATGATTGGCAGCTAAAATATCACACAAGTGACTTCTAGCTTAATTTTCCATGGAGTCTATTGTCCACTGAAATCCTATGATATGAACTTCCTCTGTCTGCATTATTCTCAACACTCTGATTTTCTAGGTCCAACCAGAATAGCTGATGAAGCTCTGTATACAGCTTCCTAATGCTTTTGACATCTTAAATCATGCTATTTTCCATAAAAAGAGAACATTCCAAGGTTCTGTCTAGCAGTGAAATCAGTCTTTGCATATAATGTTTTTGTTCTAATTGGCCACTTTGTTGCTGGGACTAAATCCCCTAACCAAAAGCATGTCAGCTCATGAATGGGTTTATTCATTTAGTTTGATACTGTCAGATCACAGTCCATCATTTTGGGAGCTTAGCATAGGCAAAGGCTATAAAAAGCAAACCTGTCTGAAAAGAAAATAAAACAATAGTAAAAAACAAACAAACAAACAAACAAACAAAAAAAAAAAAAACAGAAAGAAAGATGAAATAGACACATGTGTCAAAGAAAATGTTAAATCTAAAAGAAGTTTCCTACCACAAAACATCCAGAAACTCTGGGACATTATGAAAAGACAAAACATGCTAATGATCAGATTATCAGAAGAAGGATGAGATCAAAGATCCAGAAGATATTTTCAGCAAAATCATACAAGAAAAATTTCTTAACCTAAAGATAATGTCTATCAAGGCAAAAGAAGCATACAAAACACCAAAGAGACTGGCCCAGAAAAGAAAGTCCTCTTACCAGAATAATCAAAACTCTAAACATACAGCACAAGAAAAGAATATGAAAAGCCGCAACAGAAAAAATAAAATAAAACAGACCGCACTAAACAACCAATCAAACAGACAAACCAAAACAAACAAAAAACAACCAAGAAATAAATAAAGGCAGATCTTTGGAATTAATCCTGTGTTCTCAGTAAAGGTGCTGGAAGTTGAAGGGCTTAGACAGTGTGCTTCTGACTCTTAAACAACTACAGAAAATAAGACAAATTACTAACCATGCCCAAAAACTTTCAATCAGAAAATAGAGAAAAAAAATGTTTCATGATAAGGTCAAATTTCAACAATATATATCTATAAATGTAGCCCAACACAGGGTGCTAAAACAACCACCACCACCACTAAAATACCAGGATTTACAATCACTGTTTGTTGATATCTCTTAATACCATTGACCCAAATTCACCAATAAAAAGACACAGGCTCACAAAATGGATGATAAACAGATTCCACTCTTCATCTAAACACATCAAACACAGCTTCACATCAAGATAGACATCTCAAGGTAAATGTTTGGAAAAAATATTCCAAATAAATGAATTAGAGTATCAAGCTTGTAAAGCAATTTTAATATCTAACAAAACAGACTTCAAAAACAACTAATCAAAAGAAGGCAAAGGACATGAAATAGTAAAAAAATCCAGCAATATAACATTTCAATACTTAACATCTATGCCCCAAACATAACAGCACACAAGTTATAAAAGAAACCCTTCTGCAGCTTGCATCACATCCTGGCCCTCATAAACTGATAGGGGAAGACTTCAATATATCACTCTCACCAATGGGCAGGTCCTCCTGAACAAACTGAACAGAGAAATGTTCCAGACACCTAACATCAAAACACTACCCAAATGATGTTTACAGAACATCCACCCAAGCAAAAAGATTGTTCTCTCTTCTCAGCAACACATATATTGTTCTCCAAAATTGATGATGTACTTGAACAGTGGAAGTATCAAAAGATATAAGAAACTTGCAATAACCTCCTGCATCTTATCAGACCACAAAGGTTTAAAGCAGCACATCACCAATAACAGAAACAATAGAAAGCTTACAAACTCATAGAAATTGAACAACTCTCTACTGAATAAAAAAATAGATCAAAACTGAAATAAAGAAAGAAATTAAAGACTTTCTAGAAGTCGATGAAATGAATACACAACATATCAAAACTCATAGTACACAATGGAAGTGTTGACCAGAAGACAGTTCATAGCACTAAGTACATTCAGAAAAAATAATCAGAAAGATCTCTTAGTAGCAACTTAACAGCACACCTAAATACTCTAGAACAAAAAGAAGTAAACATAACCAAAAGGTGTAGACAGTGAGAAACTACTGAACTGTGTCTTCACTGGTAAAACCGAATGTTTCCACAGGAAAAGAAAGGTAGATCCTAAAAAAATTGATAATGATTAGATTTGAATAGTAGAGATCTCCTGAATAAGCAGAGGTAACTTTTCATCAGACAGTGTGGTCATTCACTCCAAACTAACTTAATAAAGCCTAAAGTTTTTTTTTTTCTTAAATAAAAAAGATACTTTTGTTGTTTCATATTAAAAACAGTTAAGAGGTTTAAAATGTTTGAAGTAAATTCAAAGGTATAAACTTGTTTGAGTTGGAATAACTTGGAGTGAATATTACATATTTGAGCAGTGTGGTGATAGACCATGCATTTAATCCCAGCAGAGACATGCAGTTCTCTATTAATTAGTTGTTTTCTAAATTCAGGAGTTACAATGACAGGGTGTTGGTGCAGCCTTACTCCCAGCATTTGGGAGGCACATGCCTTTTACATACCACCTGGGAGGCAGAGGCAGGCACATAGGATTTACAGTGATTTTATTTAAAAGCTGCTTGTAAAAGGCAGGCTGAAAATCAAAATGAATGCCCTTTATTATCTAGAAGTAAATACACTTTAAAGTATATTTGTAAACTTTCAAAGAGTTTTTTAACTTTAATTGAGATATTATACTTTTTCTATTTCCAAAAAAAAACATTTTGCCATATAAAAGATATAACATCCCTAAAAAGGCACAACCCTCACCCCAGAATTAGGGATGGGGCAGGGTTTTGATTTAATATTTTCAGGAGAATAAAATCATCCAACTAAAGAATATGGAGACCATTGGACACATGGAATTTCTGAAGAAAATGACAGATCACCAAAAGAAAATGTCAAAAGAGAAGGAGTAAACTGGCCAACTGGTATCACTCACCTTCATGTTATCTCTTCTGCCTTCTACAGACATAGCTGCAAATTGTCTTTATGTGATTGCTAAAGAACAATCCAAAATTTCTATTTCATATCAGAAAAGCCACCTGGTAAGAAACAGAGGAAAGTAGAAAAATAAGGGATGATTCTATTGTCACGAATCTCATAATCTTCTGGCATGATGTGACTTCTGTACTTACCACAAATTTCAATAATTAAGAATGTGTACAGTGTTTGTGAAAGAATGAGGGGGTGGGAGAAAAAGCTAAAAAACATAAGCCTAAAATATAGTCAAGTTTACATGAATAGACATAAGGAAAATCTAGCATAAAAAATGTGCACTGGACCAGAGATTCCTTTGATTTCTAATTAATACAAAATAAATAAACACAGATTTCACAACTGCTACAAGACAAACACAAAGGGATACCTAAACTGTTATATTTCTGACCCTCCAGCTACTACTAACCTCCTTTATAGAGAGTCCTTTTGCTCTGGAAGTCTCTTGGAAAATGGAGGTGATCATAAGCTGGGCTATGGCTTGCAGTCCCTCATGTCCCCTTGTGGGTTCAGGCACAGCCCAGCCCTTCCCAACACTCACACACAAAACAATGTTCGAGAATATTTTAATATTTTTCCTGATGCATGGATTATACCACAAGTTGTAGAATCTGCCCTATCCACTTACCTACAACCAGGCACACCTGACAAAATTCTGCATCTCAGAAATTCATTTTATACCCTGGAATTGAATTTCTCTAAAGCATGCCATTGTGACTGGTGGTAGTTGTTAAAAAAAAAAAAAAAAAAAAAAAAAAAAAAACATAATCAAGTATTCCTGAAAGATGAGCACCACCACCTATTTTCTTCCAGTTTCAAAACGATTTGTAAAATTTGTTACCCAAAACCATGTGTGGAATACAACATTCATCATTTCTAGAAATGAGACCTTCAGTTTTCCAATCTGTCCACTGCAAAACCAATGCATGTGTGCGCAAACTAGAAAGTGATATTATAACCACCACAACTTTCTACTGCCCAGGCCACAAAGTCCTCACTTCTCTGGACACTCAAGAAGGGTTGGAGGCCAAGGGTCTCTGCTGAGATCACCACGGAGACCAACAGAACCACAGCCTGAACCACAGTCTGAACCACAGTCCATCTCTTTCAAAGCAGAACAGGCTGTGATAGCTCAGCGGCCTGCTATTCCTGGCCTGGGGACAATGGCCCCACACTCAGCATGACATGGCCTCTGGTCTCATTCACAGCTCTTTAGAGCTACATCAGAGGAAAATCCCAGAACAAACCCATAAACTACTTCCCACTGTTGCTCCTGACTGCTAGGCCTGCCCAGAGTCCCTCATTAGCTTGAACAATGGAGCTGAGTCTCAAGACAATAGTAGTTCCTCTACCAGTGGATCAACGATCAAATAATGCATATAGCAGAGGCATTCTAGCTTTGCCCTAACCCCTATGGGCACACAGAACCCTAGTGTTGTTATAAAAGAATAAAAATCCCAATTATTCAATTTTAAAACCTGCTAGCACAGAGAGGCAAAGAAAGCACCCATGTGACCCTGCTACTCACCTCACCTCCAAGAGTAAAAAGCCCCAAAAGCTCACCAGCTCAGATGACAGCTCAGGAGGGATAGACCAAAGAAACCCAAGGCGAAAGGCTTTCTAGCTCAAAGCTCCAAGAGCCCAAAAGCTACCATGCTAAAACTCCTTCCACCTTTACACTCTGTCTTAAATACATTTCAGCTGAAAGTTCCACTTACTCTTTAATCCCTGTCAGCTGTTTTCTTGCTTTGCCTCTTGACCTAGGGTTAACATTATTAAATCCTGTGTACAGGGAGCTTTTGAATTAAAGGTATGTTCTAGGGCTGACGGAACACCAACAAAATCACCTGTTTACAATAAACAGAAAGTTCTTGGAATTAACGTTTGTGTTAGGGCTCAACCACACTAAACAAAGCTCAGGTTTTTACAGTTCACAATCTAAGGGATCACATTGGGATCAAATATCCTGCAACACCCTCATCTTGGAAATGTTTTAAAATACAGTCTTCCACTTTCCCAAGGCACCTGCTCATCTTCCAAGATACAGGTCATTTTTGTTGCACATTGCATTACAGAATTAGTGTCCAGTGCAGTCATCTCTACCTCATAGTTGGGAAGTCCTTCAGCCAAACTTCAGTCAAAGCCAAACAGTAACAACCATTAAAGAAACAAATGGCCATGGATTTTAAAGCAAGGAGTAGTTAATGGGAGATCAATGAAAATGAGAAATAAAACAAAAAGATATGGCTGTACCCAGGAATGTCAGAGTAGAAAGTTTATTATAGATAGACAAGAGAACATAGTTAGACACAGGGAAATCTGGGACAATCTAGAGTTGACATGACCCTTAGCTATGTGAGATGAGAGGAGAAAGGGAAGTGGAGAGCCAGAACAAAGGGCCAGAGGATAAATGATAAATGAAAAAGACCAGGTAACCAAAACAGAATACATAAGGAAGGGAGGAGGGCAGCTCAACTCCTGGGCTAGAGAACTGTGTTTGAAACCCATACCTTGTAACAGGTAAGGACTGAGGGATGCTGGGAGAACCTGACACCCACGTCTGCTTTGATGGTTAAGTAGCCTCCTTAACAATTCATCCCAGTATTTGAGATGTAAGAGTAGAGAAAAGTGAGAAGGATGAAATGATTTCATTATAATCTCAAAAATTATTTTTAAAAGTTGAAAATGGCTTTATGGTCCAATATTCTTCAGGGACTTCAAGTATGTAATAAAACACACCAAGTATTACTCACAAATTTTCTCTCAGGTTGTGCATTTTCAAATGGTGGGAGGGGAAAGCATTCCTGTTAGGCACTACCACACCACTTTGTCCAGATCTTCTGTGTGTTTGAACTAGTGTAAGTGTAGAAATTTGCTTTCCAGAAACAAGTTCAGCAAACTCCCAGGCCTAGGTGTACACTTTTCACTTTTACTGACCATCTAAAATTGATTACCTGACTCATTGCCATCTTCCCTCCTCCCCCTCCCTTTCTGTGTTGTGACAACACCAGTTTCAAAGTAGGTCAGTGAACTTCTTACACAGGTCCCTCTTTATTTGTAATCAACCTCAGAGTTTAAAAAAAAAAAAAAAAAACAGTCATACTGACTTTGAAAAACACAGGCCATTTTCTTGTAGAGGGAAATCCATTAATAAGATATTGTTTGGTGCTGTCCCTGTGTACAATATTAGCTGCTGAGACCTGTAACCTGACAAAGCATTAGTCAATAGCCTGTGTCTCAAATTTGAACTGACAGAACTGTGTCAATGAGGATTGTACATATGGGCATAGGACAGTCCCTTAATTGTGAAATTCAATATTCACTGCATCAAGCTACCTGACCCAAATTTTACACCCACCAATCTAGTCTGTTTTTATTCTGATTCATGAATTGATAAATACACGTTGGGAAATTACAAATTAAAAAACATCACTCTGCCACATTTCTAGATAATCCTGGTGAACAAACATGTTTATCCCCAGATCCTAATTTCTTTCGGGCCTGGTTAGCATACTACTTATCTGTGGAATGTTTTACAAGCAGTCTTCCCTCAGCTAAAATCTAACTGGTGCCACTGGTTTCTCAGCAATAGGAAATCCTTTACATCATCAGTTCTACTCTTCTATATCACAGTTTACTATTGGAGTACTCTCTGACACATGACATACAATTTACAATCCCCACAAAGTCCAAATGGATTTTTTAGAACTGAGAGAACCAGACCTGACACCCCTAAAGGTCACCAGGAACTAGGCCTAAAAAAGTCACCCAAAGGTCACCAGACTACTGACTCTACCCCAAGGTCACCAGGAGAGATGATGAATGTGCCCCTATCTGTAAAGGGTGGGAGAGAACCCAGTTTTCTGTGATGTCTGAATCTTTGAATAAGGACAAAAGAGGTAGCTCTTGCAGCACTGATTCACTGATGTCCTACTTTCAGTTTTTCTGCTGCATGAGTAGTGGGATTTGTTGTCTGGCCCTGTGTTTTCTGCTGCGCAAGCAGTGGGTTGTGGCTGTTTGTGTCTTTTTGTTTGACTGTATTGTCTGTTGCTGCCAGCTGCCATTTTTTTTAATTGGGACTGACTGAGGATATGTAACAGCATCCTTCTATCCCCCTTGACTTGATTCTTTCCCATTTCAGGAGGCTTGAGCCATGTTCCGCAGGCTCCAGTGAAAGTGGCAAGGAGACACCATGGGATGGATAAGGTATACTGAGCCCCAGTCTTGGCACCTCTGCAAATGTTCTCTGGCCTCTGGTCTGGCAGAGCTTGGCTGCTGCTTTGGCCTCTGATCTGATAGAGATAAAAAGATATGTTGCTCCTCCATTCTATGGTCTGGCTGAATGCGGTCACCATTCCAAACTCTTGTGTAGTTGGGTGGAGCCTGATTTGGTGGTAGGCCACCACTAATGGAGCAGGATAGATGGTCAATAGAGAGACAGGCCACTGTTCTGAGTTTTGATATTTTCTTCTTCCATTCTCTTTGTGCACATTGTACCTGGTACATTCTTTTCTTGTGTTGTTCTTTTGTGGTTTTGTTTGTTTTTGATGGTCTCAGTAGGCCAGTGACCAAACAGCTGTGCTCCTTGGTGACTTTGCCTGCCCCATGCTCCCAGCACTACAAGTTGGGGCACCTCTGGTCGCTAGTGGGAGCACACATTTCCACATGGTTGGCTGGGAAGGCTCAGTTGGAGAGGGGTCTGTGTGGAGGAAATCTTGCTGGGCTGGACCTCTTTGCCTCCTTGCTTCCTCTCTGAGGAAAGTCAGTGTCCTGAAGTTAGCTCTGGCTTGGAACAATGATTGCAAAATAAGCTCTTACTGAAAATGTATTGTGGTTATTACTATTTTTATTATTTGTTTAGGGTCCCTGTAGCCCATCCTGGCCTGACACTAAACAGCTATAAGATGACCTTGAATATCTGATCCTTCTGATCCACCTCTTATCAACTGAGCTACACCCCTAATCCCTCAAACTTCTTGTATTGAGCCATAGGTGACTTCAACAAGGAAGTGGACCCAACCCGAAAGGAGAAGGCCTGGCTCCACTGAGCTCCTGGGTCTGTGCCAGTGTACTGACACTTTACAAGAATACCCACCTGAGCATCTTGGCACATGGTTTATTAGCCTGAGTGCAGTTATAAAATTGTCACCTGAGAACTAAGCCAATTCTTTTTCTTTTTATTTTTTTAAGGTATATATTTTTTTTTATTTATATAGTGTTCTGCTTGCATGTGTGACAACAGGCCAGAAGAGGGCACCAGATTTCATTACAGATGGTCATGAGCCACAATGTGGTTACTGGGAATTGAACTCAAGACCTTTGGAAGAGCAGTCATTGCTTTTTAACCTCTGAACTATCTCTCCAGCCCAGTCAATTCTTTTTAGGTGAGGTCTCAGAATGGCAACTACAAGAATTTTGTTAGAAAATCTTAGAAAGCACATGTATGAGTGTGGTTTGCTTAGGTGGGGATGTAATACCAGGATCACACAACCCTCAGAGACCACCAGCAGATGACTTGATGCAAGAGCATGAGAGATATATTACAAGAGTGATTGAACTCGGGACCCAAGACTCACTGACACAGCAGTAGAGAACTGGGACCTTGAGCCCTGAGTGAGCAGGATTTTTAGAGGGAAAGACTCTAAGCAGGTGGTTTCCATAACAGCAAGCAGGGAGATACATGTTTCCATGAGAGAAAGCAGGGGGGGTTCATGCCTTGATGTTACAGAATTGGGTAGAAGCCATAAGGGAGAAGTGTCCGTTTACATAATCACAATTCCCCAGGAGATTGTCTCTGTTTTTTACTAAACATTTATTCTGTCATATTTCCTGGAGGCCGTTGCTGGGAGAGCTAACTTTGTATTCTGCCAGGTGCACATTCTATGATATTTCTTGGTACCTGAGTACAGCTCCTGGTCAAGATGGTGCCTTATTTCAAAATGGAGTCACATATGCTTACTTAAACTCCTCAGGGAACTTCTGTCAATGTGCTCTCCAAAGTACAAAAAGACTTAAGTGGAGGGTGCGGTGGAGAGTGGGAAGAGAGATAGATAAGGAATTCACCATGTCTGGGTATCTACCCCTCCCCCCCAGAAAATGAGTTGATTTACTTAATCACTAGTGCAAGAAAAAAAATAGCTGGAATGTATTTTAAGTTCAAGGTCTAAAAGTGAGGCTGCAGGGGTCCTTTTGGCAATGCTTTTGCAGAATTTCATCCATTCACTTGCAATGTTTGTAAATTCACACTGAGCAATGAAATAAAGGAATAGGAGGAAAGTGAAGGGGAGGAGAGAATAGGGAATGGAGGGGAGGAAGGAACATGTTCAAAATCTTCCTGGCAAGAAAACAAAAGGAAAAAAAACAAATCCTGCTTAATGAATTTCCACCTTTTGTGTGTCCAAGAATTCTTAAGTTGTGTTCATGTGTAAATCCTTTCATCATCATATTTACATATATGTATGATGAAAAAGCTTGTTGAATAATGGTGTTTCAATGTCTTCCTTACATTTCAACTCAATTATTTTTGGGCCCTAAATCTAGACCCAATTCTTATCAATATTTGGAGGTTTTGCTTGTTTTGAATGTGTTGTTTTATTTTCTTAGTTAATAGTGTGTCCACAGTCCATTACACCAGGGTCATCATATTTGGGTCTCTAGAAAAGTAATGAAAAACAATAAACAGTACTAATAATGTTAGTGACTAAAATGAAAGTAACTTATGTTCTTCTCAGACAGGTCATTTTATGATGAAATCTTTTTTTTTTTTTTTCATGAGGAACAAAATGCCTGTTAAGCTTATGGCTTGTTTACAGCATGTTCTTGAAAACAAGGTTCAAGATGCATCCTGAAGTCATAACATCTAATGATGTACAGAGAGGACACAATTAGCTTTGTGGATATGGTCTCCTAGTGATAAGTACGGCAGGATGCAAAGCCCAACGTTTTCTGAGGACCTGACCTCTCATAAAATCTAATGAATATATAGATTCTTCTCAGAAAATGAGAAGAATGTACATAAAAATGTACATAAAACCAATTATGTATAAAACATGTATATAGTGGATGTCAGGAGAAGGATCAGGATAAAACTAATGCCAAATAAGTAGCACTGTTGTTGTACCTGTAATTTCTACTTATCTGGAAGGCAGAAACAGGAAGACTGTTAACCCCTGTATTTAAGGCAGAGCATCTGCATAAAGAAAAGCAATGCTTTGCTTCTCCTGTTCCTTTTCTTCCTCCTCCTCTTCCTCCTCTTTCTTTACCTCATATAGTGAAGAAAATGTTCTACCTCTGAGCTGTATTCCGAGCTTCTGTACAAATAGACAGATACAGATTGTCTTTGCATATGATAAAACCAGATGCTAAAGCTCACAGAAAGTAACTTGTTATGGGATAAATGAAAGAGAACACAGAGAAGGCAACAGACATAGAGACTGTCCTACTAACAGCAGAAACAGAACAAAGATAAAAAATACTTCAGGAGAAGTTTATTACAGTTGGTACAATGGCTGGCATAAACAAATAAAATGCTACATGCTCCCATCTTCTAGGTGGGAATGTTGTATTACTATCAGATTATGAAGACTTTGTTAAAGGCATTTACTCTTTAAGAGATTATTTGCCCTTCCCCAGAGAGTTACTGTTTGTGAACTAGGTACCCAATACTGTGCTAATTCCTGTACACACAAAAATTATTCATGCAAACACTATTCTTTCTCTATAAGCTTACAGTCTTCTGGGGTAATCCACCATAAACAAATCCACAGACCATGCATAGAAATGTATACATCACTATAAATTCCACTACGAAACCTCAAGAAAAGCAAGAGGGACCTAACACGCCAGAAGAGATAAAGAACATACATATTCAAAGGCTGAGAGTTGAGAACCTTTTAGTTCAGTAGGTGAAATGAAAGAAGGTGAATTTGTTTGGAATATACTAAGGAAGAAGAAAGGAATTATAATAATAATAACAACAATAATAAAGATTAAAGAGGAAGCCATAGGGGCTGAAGAGATGACTCAGTGATGAGTATTACCTCCTGTGGGGCTGGAGAGATGACTCAGCTGCTCTTCCATAGGTCATGAGTTCAATTCCCAGCAACCACATGGTGGCTCACAAACATCTAAAATGAAATCTGGTGCCCTCTTTTGGCATTCAGGTGTACGTACAGATGGAACATTGTATATGTAATAAAAATAAATCTTAAAACAAAACAAAACAAATCATTCCCTTTTTTTTGCAGAGTTTCTAGCATGTCCATGGTGGCTGACCATCTTCTGTAGCTCCTGTTTTAGGGAATTTGATGCCATATGACCTCCTGGAATATAAGGCACTCATGTAGTATGCTTATATATATATATATGCAAGTAAAATACTCTTATCACTCATCTACAAAAAGATAAAAATACCTCCCCCTCAAAAAAAAAAAAAAAAAAGAAGAGGTCAAACAAACCAGATGTGAGTTCAAGGCCATCCTGGTCTACAGAGTCCAAATGCTACACAGGGAAACCCTGTCTTGAAAAGCAAACAACAACAACAAAACAAAAAAACAAACAAGATCATAAATCAAGTGTGGTGACACATGCCTGTAAATGGAGCATCAGGAAGGTCAGGAATGAAGGTCAACCTGGACTATATGAAACTGTCTCAGAAACAAAACATCAGCAACAACAACAAAACCTCACAAGAATCTGAGTGCCTGGGATGATTTGGGATATTGACATTTTTTTATCTTAATTCTTGGCTACATAGGGAACTATTGAAGAATGTAGTTGTTTAAATGAAAATGACCCCTACAGACTCATATATTTGAAAATCTGGTCCCCATTTGGTGGAACTGTTTTGGAAAAATTAGGAAGTGTGATCTTGTTGAAGAGGTGTGTTCCTGTGGGTGGGCTTTGGGGTTTTAAATCCCACACCATTCTCAGCTCTTTGTCCTTCATACTTGTAGATCAGGATGTAGGCTCTCAGCCATTGTTCTGTTTGGTGCTCTGCCTGCCATTCCTGTCTGCCACTATGGTCCTTTATCATTATGGTCATGGACTTACCTTCTGAAACTCTAGGTACCCCAACTGTTTTTTCTCTAATCGTTTCATGATATCTTAGCACAGTGATAGAAAAGTAGCTAAAACAAGGGGTTTGAAAACAGGAGAGAAATGCTTTGATGTACACTTATCTCAAAGATCCCTTTGTCCTGTAAAATTAACAGTAAGATTTCAGAAATTTCAGGCCTCACAGCGCCTGGACCCAGAAGGAAGAACCTATTCAGGTGGGGGGGGGGAGGGGTTTGCGCAAGGCACAGCATAGGCGCAGTGCGCGCCTCCATTGTCAAATGTGACATAAGCGCCGTTGCTATGGCTACAGACGCCTAAGGGGAAACGCTGAGCTCCCCTGGGCCTGGTTGGCGGGCGCAGCGAGGTTGGCAATGGGAACCCTCTTCCCTGGGGCGCGGTGGAGGGGTTCCTGGCTCAGCTAGTGGACTACTTCAGTCGTGGTAGGCTGAGACAGGGAGAAGCCAGGTAAAGGTGTGGGGCGGGGGCTGGCTGGGCGCCGCCTCCGCCCACCCAGGCTCCGCCTCCACCCCAGGCTCCGGCTCCTTCCTCCTTTCCGCCTCAGGCACCACCTCCGCCGCCCCTGGGACTCCGCCTTGCCCCCCCTGCCTCCGCCCCTGGCTCCGCCTCCGCCCCGGACTCCTCATCCGCCTCTGCCTCTGGGCTCCGCCTCCGCCCCCAGCAGCCATCCAGTAGGCTAGGAGGTGCTGGGCCTGTCATCGTGGCTGGGAGGAAGGAGGAGAGAGGGTTGGGTCCCGCGGTGGAGAAGCAGCAGGTCCACGGGTGTCATCCATTCGCGGAGCAGCCGAGCCTGGCTGGCTGTGGGCTTGTGTGAGGGACCGCAGGATGGGTCAAGGGCGAGGCCTTGGCATTGCATCCAGGAGATGGCTGGCTGGGCGGGTCGGGAGAGCCTGCCCTGTTCAGACAAGAGCTTCTGTGGAGGCTGCTGGTGCCCTTGACTGCGCCCCTCCTGCCTCTGGGGGGGGAGCACAGTGGTGGAGCAGGATACACTTGTTCCTGCATCCTGAGGAAGAGTGATGCTGGGGCCAGTCCTCCCAGAAAGGAAGTGCAGAGTCCAGTGCTGCCTCCTGCCTGCCCTGGGACTCGTGGGGTGGGGAGCTTGAACATCCCAAAAGAAAGAAGGGTACTTGGAAAGTCTACAGGATCCTTGCACATTTCTAGAAACATTTTTCAGGACCTATGTACAGGCATTCCAGAATGAAATGACTCTTCTTAAATAAAGACAGCCAGCCAACCACTGCAGGTGCTCTCTCACTTAGCTTCCACGTGATTTGATTGTTCTCTTTATTCATCAGAGAATTTTTCATAAAGAACAGTTTGGCAGATACATTGCTGTTTATACTTTGATGGATTTGCACAACAAGGAGTATACACAGGCTCACGCAGGCTTATTTTTATATGTATCTTTTGTTGTTATGTATAGATAAGCGGGATGTAATAACAAGGTTACTGTAGAGCTGGGAAAGGTCTTTTATTTCAGGGTAATTCCAGTTTTACACTTGCAAGGAATTTTAGCTACCAGCCCTGAAGGCCCTTGTCTCAGGAGGTGCTTAGGTTTGTTTTGCTGATTTTGGTCATTGGTAGCACTAGGAGTACTAATGTTCTACTCATCTCTTTTTATTATTTATCCATCCCTAAGAATTTGTTTAAGAGAAGGGATCCTTCACATTTTTTCTCACTACTACCTAATTGAGATCACTTAAGAGAACTACTTGCAGGTTGGTGAAATGGCTCAGCAGATAAAGGCTCTTGCTGGGCAAGCCTGGAGACCTGAGTTCGATCCCTGAATTTATGAAAATGTGGAAGGCAAGAAGTGATTGCACAGAGTTGTCTTCTAATCTTCCTATGTGTTCCCCAGTATGCATGCTTCACCAGCATCATGACACACACACACACACACACACAGGCAAAAAAAAGACATTGTGCTGTATTTAGAGAATATTCTTGCTGCTCCAAAATGTCATGTCATTTCACTTGTCAGTCTCTTACAGACATAATCTTACCCAGAATGCTAGTGTGGAGAATCAGTTTTGTTTTTAATCTTGTTCAGTTTTTCAGTTACATTGTTCTTCCCCTACAATAATTTTATTTATTTTTTTTTTTTTTTTTTTTTTTTTTTGAGACAAATTCTCTCTACAGAACTCCTGGCTGTCCTGGGATTCCCTATGTAGTACAGGCTGGTCTTGAACCTACAGAGATCTCCCTTCCTCTGCCTCCCAACTGCTGGGGGTTAAAGACACATGCAAGCTTCCCCACAACAATTTTGAAACAATAACAAACTTGAAAAAGTTCCAAGTATGGTACACAGTTAATTGCTGTTTTACTTTGGACATTTTGAGAGAAGCTGCTGACCTTATGCCCTGTCACTCTGAGTGGTTTAGTGTCAATTTTATGCAAACAAGAATGTTGTCCTACATAATGACAGTGCAGTTATTAAAATAGGAAATTCATGCTGGCATAGTATTCCATTTAATGTGGGTTTTATTGACTATGTTATTACTCACATAAATGTCAAAAGAAGCTGGTACATTTAAGTGTTGCATTGTCCTTTATCTCTTTAGTCTCTTTCAATATGGAACAGTTCACTCATCTTTTTCATGATCTTGTCACTTTGATGACTATGGGTCAGTTATATTTTTTCTTCATTAATTTATTTATTTGTCCATTTTACAGCCCACTCACAACTCCACTCCCTCATCCCTTGCCAGTCCCCAACCTCCCAAACACTTTCCCTGTACCTCCCAACCAGCCCACCCAGGCACATCAAGTTCCATCAGGATTAAGTACCTCTTCTTTCACTGCAGCAAGACAAGGCAGCCCTGCTAGGGAAATGGGATCCAAAGGGAGGCAACAGAGTCCAAGTCAGAGACAGATCCTCTCTAGTTGCTAGGGGACTGACTTGAGGACAAGCAGCCCATCAGTTTCATATGTGTAAGAGGCCTAGAGCTAGTCCAGGCATGTTCTTTTGTTACTGGTTCAGTTTCTATGAGGTCCCATGGTCCCAGGTGAGCTGGCTATGTAGGTCTTCTTGTGGTGTCCTACCTCTCCAGCTCCCTCAATCCTTCCTCTAACTCTTCCACAAGATTCCCAGAGTTCTGCCTAATGTTTGTTTGACTGTGGGTCTGTGCAACTGTTTCCATTATTTCCTGGATGAAGCCTCTCAGATGACAGTTATGCTGGTCTCATATCTACAAGCATAGCAAAGATATGAATAAATGACGAAGGCCCAGGCTTTGGGGTACACCATTGCTTAGGGGTGAAAGAAGAGGAGCAGCAAATGCATTTTGTGAACTTGGAAAAGATATTCTGTTCTCCCTAATAGATATTATTTTTCTTGTAGATGATATGAGCCATAATTTTTGTCTAGTTACATGGCTGTATAGAAGAGATTGTTTTCAAATTAAAACAAATATTTTACATTTCTTTTTTCCTTCTTTTTTGTGGGGGAGAGAAGGAGTCATCAAGACATAGACTCTGGGTGTGTAGACCAGGCTGTTCTGGAACTCTTCCTCAGACTCACAGAGATCCACCTGCCTTTGCCTCAAAAGCACTGGGATTAAAGGCTTGCACCACTTGGTAAGCAGTCAGTACTGTTAATCACTGAGTCAACTCCAGTGCTTTTTAAATTTTTAACAGATATAATCATGTGACTATGTCTACATTAGTTGAATATAAATAGAATATAAATAGAATGATGAATATAATGTTTCAAAAGTGTTCTAAGGAGATAATGGTGTGTATTCCCTCCTAGCCTTTCTTTAGCTGAGACTGAGATTGGCTGGGAGGTGGTGGCTCATCTTTAAACCCAGAATTTGGGAGGCAAGGCAGAGGCATTTGGATCTCTGCATTAACGGCCATCCTGGTCTATAGATCTAGTTCCAGGACAGCAGGGAAACCTACACAGAGAAACCCAATCCAAGCAAGCAAGCAAGAAATGGACTGGAGATGTAGCAGCCATCTTGGGTAGGAGTAACAGAGCAAACAGCTAGAAAGATCCTGGATAACTAATGACTGACAGTAGGGTTGCCATAGCAGGTCTAGATAGCTGCTTTGTGTTTTGTTTTTCTTTGTTTTTAACATGATAAATAACAACATTATATGTTTAAAGCACTATAAATCTGAGTTTTCAGTTACATGCTGGCAAAACAGGTACAAGGTGACAGGATGGGTTATCAGGATCCAGGGACATAGATAGTGAAGGAATGTTTTTCAGTGTCATGTGTAACCAATTGAGGGCATCATTGAGAGAAGCAGTTATTGAAGAACTTTGTGGTTGAATGTACAGATGATCTACTTATATACAATGTATAGATAAGGAGGAGACTGTAAAGTCTCCTTCCTGTGGCTTCCCATTTTTTCTTGTGAATATTTAACTCCATCATTGAACATCAATTCATGAACTGCAAGTTTACTCTAGTGAATGATGTACTCTTTTGTGAATTTATACAGGGTTTTTTTTTTTTCTCCTTTTTTTCAGTTTTTGGTTGTTGTTTGTTTGTTTGTTTTCCCAAGATTGGGTTTCTCCCTGTAGCCCTGACTATCCTGGAACTCCTCTGTAAATCAAGGATGTTCTCAAACTCAGATATCTGCCTGTCTCTGCCTCCTGAGTGCTGCTGGGATTAAAGGTGTGTGCCATCACTGTTGGCATAAAGGATCATTTTTAACTCTGACTTTTCTTATTTGATTGTTGTTTTACTAACCAAATTGCAGAATATTGGTAGAAGAAATTATCAGAATTGAGGTTAGCTGATTAAACACCCCCCATGTGAGAAATCTCATTGTGATAGGTATGAACATATGTTTGGAAACCTTTGAATGTGATGGCCAACTTTCGGACAGTGTGAATGGAATTTTATGTAAGAAGTGGGAAATAGTAAGAGCTGGAGAGGACAGGGTCTCCACAAGGAAAGCAACAGAACAAGAAAATTTGAACACAAGGAACTTCCCAGAGACTCATACTCCAACCAAGAACTATTCATGGAGATAACCAAGAACCCCTGCACAGATGTAGCCCATGGCAGTTCAGTGTCCAAGTGGGTTACATAGTAATGGGAAGAGGGACTGCCTCTGACATAATCTGATTGGCCTGCTCTTCGATCACCTCCCCTTGAGGGGGAAGCAGCCTTACCAGGCCACAGTAGAGGACAATGCAGCCACTTTTGATGAGAACTGATAGACTAAGATCAGAAAGCAGAGGAGAACCTCCCCTATCAGTGGACATGGGGAGGGGCATGCATGCAGAAAGGGGAGGGAGGGTGGGATCGGAAGGGGAGGAGGGAGGAGCTTATGGGTGGATACAAAATGAATAAAGTGTAATTAATAAAAAAATTAAAAAACTTAAAAAAACAGCTCCATGTACTAGTGTGGTGTGGGTTTTTAATTTCCTTCCTTCCTTCCTTCCTTCCTTCCTTCCTTCCTCCCTCCCTCCCTCCCTCCCTCCTTTCTTCCTTCCTTTCTTTCCTTCCTTCCTTCCTTTTGAGGCAAGATCTCTGCAGCTTAGTCTGGCCTGTAACTCACTAGGTAGTTGCCACCAGTACTTGCAAACATTACATTTTAAGAGGAAAATACAAAGGAAGTATTTTTGAGACAGGGTTGATCTTTGTAGCTTGGCTATCCTGAACTCATTTTGTAGACAAGGATGGCCAGGAAATCACAAAGATCCACTGGCCTCTGTCTCCCTGAGTTGCTGGAATGGTAGGCTTGTGCCAAGATGCCCAACTTCAAATCTTTATTTTTAAAAAAACATTTTATTTTCCTCTTTCAGTTTATTTCATTTTCACTTTTTATATTTTAATTTTTTGAAATAGGGTTTCTCTGTGTAGTCTTGGTTGTCCCATAACTCAGATCTTCTGGTTTCTGCCTCAAAATTCTGGAACTAAAGGTGTTGGCCATCACCATCAGGCTTAAATCTGTTTCTTAATGATATATAAGATACTAGTTACAAGTTAGTTTTCCAGCATAGGTGCTGCTGTAACAAAGTATCATAAATGTGGAAGCTTAAAACAACAGGTGATTATTCTTGCATAATTTTGGGAGGTTGCTCAGAAATTATAAGAAATTTATTGGCTTTGAGGGCATCTAGAAGAATATTCATCTCTTCTAGTTTCTGGTGGTCCCTATTTTTCTATCATTTATGGCACCATAATTCTATTTTTTGTCCTCTCTTCACACAGCTTTCTTTGTTTAAATCTTTTTCATTTTTTCATAAAAACAATTTCTTTGTTCAGCTTGGTGGTATGTGTCTATAATCCCAGCTATTTGGGGGACAGATGCTGGAAGATGCCAAGTTCAAGGCTTTTGTGAGTTACAGAATGAGTTCAAGGCCTGACTGGGAAACTTAATCTCAAACAAAAAATAAAAATAGAAAAATGTCTGGGGCCATAGCTCAGTATACTGAAGCACCTGCCCAGTGAGGCCCCAGGCTCAATTCTCAGTCCTGCGTGTTGGGGAGTATTAGGAGGCTTTTTTTACCTTATTGTTTCTTTTTTCTTTCTTTTTTTCCTCCCTTATTCCCTTCTTTTTTCCTGTAGTAGGGACTGTACCTAGAAAACACACATTTTCTCTCTCTTTCTCCTCCTTCTCTTGCTCCCTCTCTTTCCTCTCCCTTCTTTTCTCCCTAACAGACTGAGCTATATGCCCAGCCCTGTTTTTTTCTATAGCCAAAGACTGTTATAATGGCTAACTCGAACTGTCAGGTTGACTCACCTGAGGGGAAGGAACCTTAAATAAATATTGGCTTCAATCAGATTGCCATGGGGGCAATCTATAATTTATGTAGGAGGGCCCAGTCCATTGTGGAAGTACCTTCCTGCAGGTGGATGTAACCATTCTTTTGGGTGGGCCTGAGCTGTATAAAAAGTAACTGAACAAGCCAATGAGTGTTGTTCCTTCATGGTTTCTGCCTCAGTCCCTGCTTTGAGTTTTTCGCCCGTCTTCCCTCAATGGATTATAAGCCAGATAAACCCTTTCCAAAGTTGCTTTGATCAGTGTTTATCATAGCAATAGAGAAACAAACCAGGACAATGGTTAAACCATAGAAAAACAGGGAATAAAGTTCCATAAGTAAAGCAGGTTTTAGTTTCATAAGGTGTACATTCTACCTTAGGAAAGGAAATCACAGTACTTAATCTAATATTCAGTATTTCCAAAAACAATAGAATAATTTTTCTTTGTATTCTGTAAGTAAAATTAGGAGAAATAGGTATCATGTCCACCAGAATTAGCTTTCAGGAAGCTGTAAACACTGTGTTTTAGTGTTGAAGTCTAGGTAATCACTGCTAAAGACTTTCAAAGCCTTGTCATTCCTTTTCAGCTACAAGTACTAATCAGGTAACACCTCGGGAAAATGTGGCTTTACTGGAAAACAGGTTAATGCCTTTGATTGCAGACTGGTGGCCTAGTCTCCTTTTTTTTCCTCTCTTAGCAAGTTGTATGCCTTGTTCACTGTTTACTTGTGATAATGAGGTTTGAAGCTATTGAAGACATTGTTAAAGGACTCAAAGACATTGTATGAGTAGTTAATAATGCTTGATAAGTAAGCCTCAAATGGGATCTTTATGTCCTTCTAAGGAGTCAAGATTACACTCTCTGTTTTTTTCTAGATTTTTTGCCTTGTTGTTCTTTTATTTTCACATGGACCTTTAACAGTTTAAAAGAATTAGAAATTCATAATATTTGGAGATGAATATAAATTTCACGATGCTTTTTTTTTACATTACTGTTTATTATCATTTATTACAATTTATTCAAATTGTACTGTGGCTGTGTTCCCCTCCTTCATATCTATCTGATCACACCCTCTTTCCCTCTTCTGGGGCCCCTAAGACCCTCCCCTAGTCTACTGATAGGCAGGATCCTACTCCCTTTCTATTTGACCCTAGCCTATCATGATGTTTTATACAAGTATTCCTCCTATTGTTGCAAACATATTATTACAGTTATCTAGCTTTCTCTCTAACATCTATCATCTGTTTATCATCTATATCATATATTTATTATACACACAGGAACACACACATAAGGTTGTGAAAATGTTATTTCTTCCAAAACATGTGTTTCAAAAATTGATCAAAAAGAGTGATTTAAAGTCCAAAGTTTGAAGGAAATGAAATGCATGTGTGATTTGTCAGTTATGACCTGAGCCTTGAGATGTTGACATCACAGTGGTTTCTCCCCCTGACTACTACAGAATGTTTACACTTCAGTGGTTTGTATACAGACTGCTGTAGCCATTTTTGGTTAGCACCAGCAAAGAAAAGGATAATTTCATGATCAATGAGAGTTTCTCTCTTCCAGGCTTCACTGTGAAGGTATTTTAAAATGACTATTATTATTCTCTTGATAGACTAGTGGTTTCAGGAAGTGTTCGGTCTTGATTTCTCTAGAACATGTGAACTAATTCTTAACAGTTGCTTCATGACAACTACTCCTGTTAGAAATAATCAATACCAATACCCCCAAAAAACAAAGTTATCATGTCAGAGAGGTATGCTCTGAGCTATACAAGAGAATGATATCTATGTATAGCCAAAACTATCAGCTTAAGTTATGAGAGATTATTTTCTGTTTCATCTAGTTGTTTTACCCATTATGCCAAGATTTGTTGGAAACTGGTCAGATTGCAGCCCAAAGTCCAACAACATTCTGGTTTGAAACATTTATTTGTCAGTATTTTAACACTGATTCAGCTATATAGGAATGACTTTACAGACATACACATTTAATTTCAAGTTCATCATAAAACTGAGTTGACAATATTTTTATAAAATACCTTTACATTATTGCCTCTCTTTGACTCTTCTATTCACAGGCATCTTTAATCCTCCCCAAGTGATAACTGTGGCTTTTCAGTACATATTCCTTGAATGGTGTCACATGATTTAGGCATAGTAATATTCACTTAATAAAATATGTACTTTAAATATTAAACTTTATAAGCAGGGACAGAAAAGAGACCAGCAAAACAGTAGCCACTCCATTATTACAGGGAATGGTTTTATTATGGGTCAGAGAGGGAAAATGTTCAGAGATACCTGGAAGAGTTCAGAGCAGAGAGTAAAAGAAGCAGATGTGATATGACCAAAACTGTCTAGAAGAGAATAGAGACTATTAGGAGAAAAGTAGGAACAGCTTACACAGAGACAAACTGTGCTTTCATAAATGCATAGGCTGAACCTAGGCCCCTCTACACATATGTAGAAAATATGCAGGTTACTCAACATGTGGGTCCCCTAACAATTGGACTGAGAGCTTTCTTTGACTCTGTTGCTTGCCCTTAGTTTCATTTCCACTAGCGGTGCTGTCTTGCCTGTCCTTAGTGAGACAGGATGCTCTTAGTCCTGCGTATTGTGATGTGTCAGAGGAGCTTGGTACATTTAGCGTGTCTCTGTGATGAGAAAGAAGGAATGGGAGAGGGGAAAATGATTGTGGGACTGTCAGGAGAGAAGGGAGGGTTCTATGATGAAGATATAAAATTAATAAATTAATTATTGGAAAAAAGACAGGGTATTTCTAGAATATTTAGGAGATTCGGATAGTGCAAAGAGAGATGAGGATGTTTGAGAAGGGACAGAAAACTAGACATGCATTTTGAGATATGTATCAAGTACATGTACTTCCTCTTCAGGTAACCTGGAGGCCACCATGGGTGTTGGTATCCTAATAGGAGCCACAGGTCAATAGAGATCCTCAGATTCCTCTTGTTGGAGCAAGGAAAATGGCTACTTTGATGGACAAGAAGTATTTCACAAATTTTTGCTGAATGCTATTTTTTATATATTTATTTATATTTTTTTTTTTTTTTTTTTTTTTTTTTACTGTTGTTGCTTATTTGGTTCTAATCACCAGAATTCCTTCGATAATGCATGTTGAGCAGGTCTAGGACTGGAATTTCTGGATATTTGCACTCCCTGGGACCTAACTACTTTCAACTATTAGGAAGGCCTGATTACTTTCATTACACCTATTCATGTCCCTTTAAATAGTAATGGGTTTAGTTATGACATGCCATTATATAGATTTCCTTCTGATGTGTTTTTGTTTCCAATATTCAACTGTCAGTTTTTAATAATTTTTATTTTTAATATTAATTACATGTTGTTTACTTTGTATCCCAGCTGTAGTCTTCTCCCTCATTCCTTCCCAATCCTACCCTCCCTACCTCATCTCCTCCCTGCCCTCTCAAAGTCCACTGATTGAGGAGGCCTTTCTCTCCTTCCCTCTGACCCTGGCTTATCAGGTCTCACCAGGACTGGATGCAAGTCCTTCTCTGTGGCCTAGCAAGGCTGCTCCACCCTCAGGGGTTGTGGGGGGAGGTCAAAGACTCTGCCACTGAGTTCATGTCAGACACAGTCCCTGTTTCCCTTACTAGGATACCCACTTGGATGCTGAGCTGCCATGGTCTATGTCTGAGCAGAGGTTCTAGGTTATATCCATGCATGGTCCTTGGTTGGAGAATCAAGTTTCAGAAAAGACCCCTGTGCCCAGATACATTTGGTCCTTGTGGTGCTCCTATTCTCTCCAGGTCTTACTAACTCCCCCTTCTTTCATATGATTCCCTACACTCTGCTCAAAGTTTGGTTATGGCCCCAATGTCCCTCATAGTGTGAATGGATACAGAAGCTGTGGTACATTTAAACGATGGAATACTACTCACCAATTAAAAACAAGGCAATCGTGAAATTTGCAGGCAAATGGTGGAATATAGAAAAGATCATCTTGAATGACGTATTCCAGCAGCAGAAAGATACACACAGTAAATACTCACTTATAAGTGGCTACTAGACCTATAAGATAGGATAAACATACTAAAATCTGCAAAGCTAAAGAAGCTAAACAGGAAGAGGTTCTGGAGTAAGATGATCAGTCCTCACTTAGCAAGACAAATGGGATGGACATGTTAAGTAGGAGAAAACAAGAAACAGGACAGGAGCCTATCAGAGAGGGCCTTGGAAAGACTCTACCTAGCAGTGTATCAAAGCAGATACTGAGGCCCATAACCAAATGTCATAATTTGAATATCACTATTTTTCAGTAGAATATATTAATGAGGAACTTTACAGTCTGGTGGAATTTTGTTATATTAATTAGAACTGTATAATGACATGTATTAATGAAATTGAACACTTTGCAAGAGCTAAAAATTTTTACTGTTACCAAAATACAATCATTTTAAAGACAGGCATTCTAATTTTGAATAATTTGCCCATGATTATTATATGTTTAATGTATACTGCATATTTTATTATGAAATTGATAGAGTATCTCTTCAGTCAAAATTATTTGTGTCTCTAGGATTAATATATAAACTTTACTATATATTAATAAGCATGTGTAGTCCTCTACACTCTTCAAAACTTTATGACTTTTCTGTGCATGAAACTTTCTGACTATATCTCAGTACAGTGCATTCATCTTTAAAATCTGCTGTGATTTTTGCATGTGTTATACTCTTAGGTTCACAGTCTTATTGATTTTAAGTGCTGCCTTTTTTCACATGGACCTTTAACAGTTTAAAAGGATTAGGAATTCATAATCTTTGGAGATGAATATAAATTTCACGATGCTTTTTTTTACATTACTGTTTATTATTATCATTTATTACAGTTTATTCAAATTGTACTATGGCTGTGCCCCCTCCCTCATCTCCATCTGCTCACAACCTCCTTCCCTCTTCTGTGCCTAAGCCCCTCCCCTTTTCCACTGATAGGCAAGGTCCTACTCCCATTCTATTTGACCCTAGCCTATCACGATGTTTTATACAAGTATCCTTCCTACTGTTGCACACATATTATTACAGTTATCTAGCCATCTATCTCACATCTATCATCTATCATCTTTGTCATATATCTATTACACACTAATATTGTTGTGAAAATCTGTTATTTCTTCCAAAGAAATGTGGTTCAAAAAATGTTCAAAAACAATGGTTTAAATCAAAAGTAATCCAATAAAAAATGGGGACAGAGCTAAACATAGAATTTCCTGTAGGAGAACATCACAGAGAAACACTTAAAAATGCTCAATGCCCTTAGTTATCAGAGAGATGCAAATCAAAATGATCCTGAGATTTCAGAATGGCTAAGATCAAAAGCTGAAGAGACTACAGGCTTGTGGTCACCCTCAGCTACAGACTGAGATTAAGGGCAGCCAGGGTAAATGAGACCCCACCTCAAGAAAGAAAAAAAAGAGTGAACTAGTGTGCAGTGATGAACAGAGAAAGTAGGAGAAGATTTGATGGACTTGACAGTACGGTTAGCAGGAGCTGCAGCAGGTCGATGAGCACAGCAGCTCAGCAGGCAGAGTGAGGGGTCTTAGGCACAGTGGTAGTCTCCAGTGCAGGGAGAGCTCATGCTGTGTCCACCCGTCCATCTCTCTCTGTCTGTCATTCTCAGTTTTTAAGTAGATTTATTTTATTTATCTGTGTACATGTGGGTATACATGCCTGGCAAAGGCCAGAAGATGGTAAGAGATGCCCAAGAACTAGAAGTCGTTGTGAGCCACCTCATATGGGTTTTGGGAGCCTAACCCAGTCCTCTGCAAGAGCAGCATGTGTCTTAACTACTGAGCCATCTCTTCAGTGCAGTTCTCTGGGTTTTGATGGGACAAGAAGTTGGAAACATGAAGCTCAGGTTGATCTGGAACTCATCATCCTCCCTCACCTTCTTGTCCTCTAATTACAAGTCTGCACCTTCATGCCTGCCAGTCTTTTCTTGAATGGTTTCAGGTCCTCATTTTGTGTTCCAGGCCACAGACTGCAGATAACAGTGAACCTGACTTTAGCCCTTTGTCCCTGAGAGTGTACAGACAAAGTGTTTCCTCTGTTGTTAGTGAGGCTAGGGTAGACCTGCCACCCTGCTAGAGCTTTAAGAATCACACTGGGAGTGAATTTTAAAACTTGTCCTTCATCAGGGCCTTTTCCCCTTAGCAAAAGTAAAAGTGAATAATTAATTACTGTATTGTCGAGGGCTGATCTCGTGGATCCCAGGCTTCTGTAGATCTGAGGTTGGAACTCTTTGCCCCAGTACACAAGCAGTAATCAACAGCAGGAGAGTGCAGCAGTCATGCATGCAGTAGGAGGCTACAGCCTGGAGCATGTGGGAACCCAGAAACTTTTCCTGAACTGGGTGTCCTGAGTTTGGAATTGTTTTCCCCACTGTTTGGTATTCTTCCAACAGGGTGACCCAGTCTGTCCTGTTTGGGGGTCCACAGTTCAGTCTAGGATGTTGAGTAGAGCACACAGGAGCAGGTAAGGGGCTTTATGCTGGTGACTGGGCATCTGAAGGAACCCAAAAACTTTTCCTGAGAACTTTTTGGGGGAATGTGGGGGAATTCCACTGGATGCCCTGAGATTGGACTTGATGTTTCCTTCATCATTGGGTTTCCTTCCAACAAGGAAACCTGGTCCCTGGTGCTTTGGTGCCCACAGTTCTGTGTTGCACAATGATTTCGGTGTAGAAGGAGCTCTCTGGGATGAGC
Organism: Meriones psammophilus; assembly: GCA_036365155.1. NCBI lineage: Eukaryota > Metazoa > Chordata > Mammalia > Rodentia > Muridae > Meriones > Meriones psammophilus. Next base: position 95,320 of record JAEOAE010003416.1, read on the forward strand.
ACCTTCTAGAGCCCAGACCTTTTCAGGGATTTTCTGGGTGACCTGAGGTCAGTTCTGATAGCTTCCTACTCCATGGGGTTTTCTCTAGGTGGAAACCTCAATCTCTGGTGTTGTGGTGCCCACTGTACAGTCTGGGATGGTGACCAGTGCACACAATTATATGGCTCTGGGCTGGTGATCTATTGCCTGCAGGGACCTGGGAACTCTTCTATGGGTTAGCTGGGTGACCTGAGAAAGGACCCGATTCCTTCACACTCTGTGGGGTTTGTTCTTAACTCGGAAACACAATTGCTGTTGTTTTAGGGTCCAGAGTTTGGTCTGTTGCTTGCTGTGTAGTCACTGCTATACTGCTCTGCAGATACTGTCCTCTTGGTACCACCATCTTTGATTCTCCTTTCTTTTTTATTAAACATTTTTTAAAAATTTTTTTTCTTTTTTTTTTATTTTATTTTATTAATTACAGTTTATTCACTTTGTATCACAGCTCTAGCTCCTCCAGCATCCCCTCTCAATCTCACCCTCCTCCCTCTTGTTCTTCTATGTCTGTCCCCCAGTCCAATGATAGGGGAGGACTTCCTCCCCTTCCATCTGACTATAGTCAAACAAGTCTCATCAAGACTGGCTTCTTTGTCTTTCTCTGTGAACTGGCAGGATTGTTCTCTGCTCAGGTGGAGCTGATCCAAGAACTAGCCCATGAGTTCATGTCAGAGATGGTCCCTAGTCCTATTATTGGGGTACCCTCTTGGATACAGAGCTGTATTTGACTATTTCTGTGCAGGGGTTCTAATTTATCTCCATTCATGGTTCTTGTTTGGAGTATCAGTCTCAGAAAAGACCCCTGTGCCCAGACCTTTTGATTCTGTTGTTCTCCTTGTGGAGCTCCTGTTCCCTCCAGATATTTCTATCTCCCATTTCTGTCATAACATTCCCTGCACTCTGCAAAATGTTTGGCTCTGAATCTCAGCATATGTTTTGATACCCTGCTGGGTAGAGTCTTTCAGAGGACCTCTGATAGGCTCCTGTTATTTTCTCAGACAATTAGGAATAGTGCTACCTCAAGATCCAGCTATACCACTCCTAGACATATATCCAAAATGCTCAAGTATACAACTAGGATATTTGCTCAACCATGTTCATAGGAGCTTTACTTGTAATAGCCAGAAGCCGGAAACAACCCAGATGTCCCTCAGTTGAGGAATGGATACAGAAATTATGGTACATTTACACAATGGAATACTACTCAGCCATTAAAAACAAAGAAATCATGACATTTGGTGGCAAATGGTGGGATCTAGAAATGATCATCTTGAGTAAGGTATCTCAGAAGCAGAAAGACACACATGGTACATACTCACATATAAGTGGATATTAGACCTATAATATAGGATGATCATACTAAAATCTGTAGACCTAGGGAAGCTAATCAAGAAGGAAGACTGTGGTAAAATGCTTAATCTTTTCTTTATTTTTTTTTTTTTTTTTTTTTTTTTTTTTTTTTTTTTGAGCAAGGGCAGTTATCCAGACTGAACTCAAATTTTTCTCTCTGGTTTTGTTTTTCTAATTCTTTTTTTTTCTTTTTTAATTTTTTCACAATTTATTCATTATATATCCTGGCTGAAGGCCCCTCCCTCAACTCCTACTGGTCCCATCCTTCTTCTTCCCTATATCCTCTTCGCCTAGTCCACTCAAAAGGTGAGTTTCCCTCCTCTGCCATCCACCCATGTCTTATCACAATACTACTCAGCTATTAAAACAAGGAAATAATATTTCTGCTCTTATTACTTCTCCATAGGCCACTCTGCTCACGTCAGAAGACTCCATACCCTGAAGCTTGCCTGCAACCTTACTGTGAAATTAACAGTAAGTATAACTCATTTTACAGAGTCCCACTCACAAGACAATGTTTAATTGACCATCTCACATCCAGAAACATGTGAAATATGAAATGCTATGAAGTCTGAAACATTTGATCACAAGCATTTCAAAGAACTTGGTTCTCCTTCTGTCTAGAGGAACCACCTCAGGAAATAAGTTCAAATTGAATTCCAGAAAACAGAGGCTATATACCCTTGGGAAATGATTGGGATGCTCCATGGAGAGGTGTATATAATCGTTCAAAACTAGGTACTAAAAAGAATGCTTGATTTGCATTAAATAGCACATTCCTATCATATGAACAAGAGCACAGATCCTAATCATCCTATATTTAAAAAGAGGAGAGAGTTAGCAGGGATCAGTGTCAAAAGCCATCTATCAAATTTGGCTAGTAGCATCTATGTCTAAGACACTCCCCAGTTGAAGTCAGGCACAGAAAACTCACCCTTACATGGTTAAACAACTAGGCCAGCAGCAGGGTCATACATGGAAGAGAAAGCCTCCTCCTTCACATCTCAAAATTCAGTCTGGGTTGTGATGGTTTTCAATAGAACCCTGGAACAATATATATGTATACACAAAGAAACTTCTACAGGCTACCATTGTTATATTACTCTCAGAGAACTTCCTGGCTGGTGTTAGTTCACCATTCCCTACATATTCATCCACTGGACTGAACTTTTCTTGTCTAAAGTGAGGCAATTGAAAACAGTAAATGTTGAGAATCAGGTTTATCAATAAGTCTTCCTAAACACATTTTATAATACTTTTGCATGTAATTGATATTTACCATTCATTGTATTCTTTTAAAAATAAGTTTATTTATTTTACATTCCAATCATAATCCCCCTCCCTTCTCTCCCCATTACTACCCTCCATTCCTATTGCTCTATTCCCTTTCCCTTTCCCTTCAGAAAAGGGAAGTCATTTCCATTGAGCTAGTTTTTCAGTTCTGTTGGATCTCAGTAGACCAAAGAACACAAAGGCCTTTCCATATTGCTTATAGTCACAGAATTCCTCTCCAGTAAGGATACTTTTATGATGATGATGACTCTAGATTTGTGCAAGGCCTCACCATTTTAACACATTCAAAAGTTTTCTCTCCAGTATGAATCCTTTCATGATGATGAAGATTATACAAATATGGAATGGTTTCACCATGTTAAAAGCACTGTCCATTAGGATTTTTTTCATGAGTGTGAAGATGATTCTGAAGTCCAAAAGTTTTTTTTCACATTGGTTACAGTCAGATAGCTTCTTTCCAGTATGTGTTCTTTTATGTATTAGGAGATGTTATGTGCAAAGGCTTTGCCACACAGTTAATTCATATGGTTTCCCTCCAGAATGTGTTGTTGTCTTAGGAGATGACTGTTATATGAAAAGGTTTTATCACACTAATTATCCTCACCAGGCTTCTCTCCACTGTGTGTTTTTTTCATGTTTTCGGAGACAGCTGTGCAAAGGCTTTATCACATTGGGTATATTCAAAGATTTCATTCCAGTATGTGTTCTTTTATGGCTTATGAGATTACTGTTGTGTGTAAAGGCTTTACCACACTCATTACATTCATAAGGTTTCTCTCCATTGTGTGTTCTTTTATGTCTTATGTCAGATTTGACTCACCAGTGTGTTTCTTTTATGGCTTAAAGTACTGCTTTTTACCACACTGGTTACATTCATAAGGTTTCTCTCCAGTGTGTGTTCTTTTATGTCTTATGAGATTACTGTTTTCTGCAAAGGCTTTACCACACTCATTACATTCATAAGGTTCTCTCCAGTGTGTGTTCTTTTATGGCTTAAGAGATGACTGTTTTCTGCAAAGGCTTTACCACACTGGTTACATTCATAAGGTTTCTCTCCAGTGTGTGTTCTTTTATGGCTTATGAGATGACTGTTTTCTGCAAAGGCTTTACCACACTGGTTACATTCATAAGGTTTCTCTCCAGTGTGTGTTCTTTTATGGCTTATGAGATGACTGTTTTGTGAAAAGGCTTTACCACACTGGTTACATTCATAAGGTTTCTCTCCAGTGTGTGTTCTTTTATATGGCTTAAGAGATGACTGTTTTCTGCAAAGGCTTTACCACACTGGTTACATTCATAAGGTTTCTCTCCAGTGTGTGTTCTTTTATGGCTTATGAGATGATTGTTTTGTGCAAAGGCTTTACCACACTGGTTACATTCATAAGGTTTCTCTCCAGTGTGTGTTCTTTTATGCCGTATGAGATTATTGTTTTCTGCAAAGGCTTTTCCACACTGTTTACATTCATAAGGTTTCTCTCCAGTGTGTATTCTTTTATGGCTTATGAGATGACTGTTTTCTGCAAAGGCTTTACCACACTGGTTACATTCATAAGGTTTCTCTCCAGTATGTGTTCTTTTATGCCGCATGAGATGACTGTTTTTTAAAGGCTTTACCACATTGATTACATTTGTAAGACTTCTCTCCAGTGTGTGTTCTTTTATGCTTATGAGAACAGTGATATAGTGGAAGGCTTTACCACATAGAGTGCATTTAAAGGGTTTCTCTCCAGTATGACTGCTTTTCATGCCTGCAAAGAAAATTGGCACATGTGAAAGATTTACCACAGTCATTTCATTACACTAATAAATATATTTATCTATATGAATTAATTTTATAATTTGGTCTAATGGTAAAGAAGAATCAAATTTTAAAGTTTTATCATTTTATTTACATTCATGGTATTCCCTTCATTATGGGTATTTTTGAAGATCCCTGTGATGGTAAGAGCATTTGTTATGTGGATCACTTTTATAGCATCATTTTTCTATAAGAGGTTTTCTCCTATATATGAAGAGTATTGTAAGAATTCAGAGTTTTACCACAGCAATCCCATTCACAAATTTTTTTACTGTATGAATGATACTTCATTTACAAAGTGAGCCAAGACAAGCAGAAGAAGTTCCAAATTCTAGTATCCATAGGTATTTTCAGCAAAATGAGTTTGCTGATGAATTCTCAGTGAAGTTGCAAAACCAATTAACAGTAACCATTTATCACATTCAGAAAATTTACTCAAAGTGGGGACTACTATCAAATCAATTATTCTTGGAGAAAGACAGGGACACTGCTTCTTTCAATATCCCTATGCTCATGTGTCTTATAAACATTTTGACATATGATATACCAATTTAATTTACAAAAATAATAAAGATTCCCACATTGAATTAACACAGTTTTTTTGTTCATCATAGACATGTCATATAGGGATTAAGGTTTCTCCACAACAATATTCTTGATTCTCATAAGCTGCTCCTTTCACTAAACTTTACAATGTTACTGCATGAAAAATTAGTAACACTGGTTCTACTATGTAATTTCTGCTTATTAGAAGGTTTTGAAACATACTAATCACCAATTCAGTGTGTGTATACCTCTTACAATATCTGAGTAGATAGAATGAGACTAAACAGATTGGCAGTTTAAGTCAGTAGCTGTAATGTCCATATGATTTCAAATGGTATTTTTGTTACAATATTATTTTATTTTCTTCTATCTTAGGGAGTGCCTTGTAAACACAAATCAGATACCTGACATTGAGGTACATGGAATTGTGAGATTTTAATGATCATCAGTACACTTAAAGCAGTGCTGTTTTTACACTGTTGCTTTTCTTTAAACCTCCAGGACACAGCCAGGTGTGCTGGTACATGCCTTTAATCCCAGCATTTGTGGAGGCAGAAGCAGGCAGATCTGTGTGATTTTGAGGTCACATTGTTCTAACAAGCAAGTCTAAGTCAAGTCACAGATACCCAAAAAAAAGTCTATTTCAAAAAAAAAAAAAAAAAGCAGCCAACAAACAAACAAACAAAAAAAAAAAACAAACTTCCAGGACACATTAAAATTTTTAAGATTTATATCTGTATCAACATGCACATAAAGTTACCTTTTATTACTTGTAGAACTTTGAAAATGTTCTTCAATATTATGGTCATCCCAATTGTAGCCTAAAAATATAGTACCAGAAAATATATATGATTGGAAATATCATATTATTATTAAAGCAAAACTTAAATCACTATCTTCTATGACCCTTAAAACCATGCCTGATTTATTCACCTCATTCCTCCTCATTCTCAATTGGAATGCAGAAAAGAATCAATAACAAAGTAAGACTTGTCTCTTTCTTTTTAAAAGTGAAAGAAAAATTGCAGTCTTACCTATAGCAGTGAGGTTTTCACAGGTCTCTAGCATCACATCTTTGTAGAGTTGCTTCTGGGAAGGTTCCAGCAAGGCCCACTCTTCTTGGCTGAATTTCACATGCACATCATTGAAGGTCACCGAATTCTAAAATATGCCATACATTTGTACAACAGAAACAGTGGCAACAATATAATTTATACTTCATTGTCAATATAATCATATAATTCTACTGCTTCTTCAATTTATTTTCTGACACAGAAGTGCGAATGTTATACAGTTGGGTGGTTTGCATGATGTGAAGTAGGGGAGATGAAAAAGCCTAAAGGTTAGATTGAAAAAAAAAGAAAAAAAAAAAAAACGTAGGCATGCTTCAAAAACCTGTGTTTCATCAGTTTGTAAGACATGAATATAAAGTAGCCATTAGTTGGGTTCTTGAGCAATCTATGAATCATCTTCAGTTACTTGGGTGAGTAGGTCAGGACCCTGTCATGAGACAGGTGGAAGGACAAAACACAGTCATGATATTTTATATAGCAACAAATGAGATGTGTTGATCAGGGGACACTGAACAGATGGGTAACATCAGTCAAAAGACAACATGGTACTGAATATTATGTTTTGACCAGGGCTCAGGGATGTGGCATATCAGTATGTGAAGAGGGGGGCTCATATATTTGTGGAAGGGAAAGTGGACTACAGTGAATACATGGATAAAAATAATGTGAGTGGCAAGCAACAACAATCATAGCCAATAACACCATATTTCTGAGTGACCAGACAAAAGAAAAGGAATAGAACACGTGATTATTCTTTGATCATTGTTTTGTATATCCTCCTTACTAAATAATGTAGTCTATAGATTAAAAATAAAGATTAAAATGTTTCTATTAAAAAAGAAGTATTAATGTTATCACTAAGTCATTTTAGAAGAAAACAGAATAACAAGTTTTAACTGTATCATATCTGAACTTCTTGAAGAAGATATAGCTTTGGAATAGACATGGCAATTAATGTGGACAAAGACAAACAGAGAGAAGTGTGTGAAATAGAGAGACAGAGACATTGAGACAGAGACACAGAGAGAGAAATTAAGAGATGAACAATACTAAGTACAGATCAGAGAAATTTATTAACAGTTACTAACTACAAAAAATGGTGGACAAGCTGGGTGTATTCTGTCATGCCTTCAATTCCATCACTCAGGAGGCAGACGCAGGTGTATCTTATTGAACTAGATGTCAGCATTATCTATTCAAAGAGTTCTAGGACAGCCAGGCCTATATAGTAAGACAGAGCCTCCCCTAAAAGTCAATCAAACAAACACAAAATATTGAAAGAACTCAGAGGTCTTTACTGAAGCCTCTACAAGGAATTATACATTCACTCCTGTTGTATATTTATTTTCCAGAAATCTGTACTGCCCCAGCTTAAACTGTAACTTCAATGATATCTTACTAAAAGGGAATGCATGTTTAAACAGGTAAAAATAGAAGACAAAAATATTAGCAGTATAAATGCTGATCATAAATGAGCAACATAAGATAGGAGAGATGGCTCAGCAGTGAGGAGCTCTTCCTGCTCTTGCAAATAATTGGTCTCAATTATCAGTGTTTAACTGGGACCCACTACTTATCAATTGCTATAAGTTCATCATTTCTGAAGACATCTTCAGACTACTGTGATGATTAGGCACACAAGAGGTGCATATTCATACATACAATCAAAATACTCATATTTAGTAAAAATTAAAAAAAAGATCCCAGATGGCAGGGCTGATTGCATACTGTGACTGATCAGCAGGGAAGCAGAGACTGTACAGTGACAAATAGTTGGAACTGTTCCAAACAGCATTGACTGTATTTACCAGGTGATAAGAACCCCAATGATGAGAAAATCAATTGGGTTCAACCTCAGAGTACCCAGCTAATCCCTGTAAAATTCCAGGGCTGTTGTGACAGGAGTAAGGTTTTCAAGCAAGTAGACCCAAGAAGTGTGTCCTGATCACTTTCCCAGGCTGGACTGTGCACCCCAGGGTGCCAGAGAATGGGAGTCCCAGTCTCAAGTAAACCCCACAGGGAAGGAAACAAGTGGGAATGACCGAATGTCACCCAGTCTATCCCTGGAAAAGGTCCTGCAGACCTGTGGGTCCACAGCAGCCAGCCTTGAGTGGGACTCCAGCCACCAGCCCTACACACATGACTCTCCATCACAGACAGAATTGTGTGCCCCAGGGCACTAGAGGCTGGGTTTCCCTGTTGGGAGAAATCCCCACAAGGAGGTAAACAGCAAGTCCCAGTTAAGAGCGTTCAGCTGACCCCTCCCCCACTACCACTACCACATACAGGAATGTTCTCAGGAAAAGTTCTCAGGTTCCTGCCAGTCACCAGCTTGGGGCAACAACTCACAAGCGAGTGCCTACACACTCTACACACAACCCGAACAGTATAGACTGGGTCTTCCTGTAGGGAGAAAACCCAAAGTTGGGGGAAAATATCTGACCCTACCTCAGGGCCAGAAACTTTTCTAGCTCCAGAAAAATTTCTGGTTATCCACAGGCTCCAGACTCTAGCTTCCTGCTGTACACATGAGAGTGGTGCTCACCTGCCACTGATTACCACTTGGGTACTGGGGCACAGAGCTCCAAACTCAGACCTACAGAAGCCTGGGTTCCCAAGATCAACCCCAGATACAGCTCCAAAGGACAACCAGTTTTCCTAACTAAACTGACCAAACCACAAGGCACCCAGGTTACAGCAGCAGCTCACTAAATTTACAGCAAGAAACCCAGCAGCAGGGCAGCTGTCTCCAGAACTTCTCTGGGAGAGAGGATAGCCCCTTTACTAACAAAGGCAACAATTACTACTCAGGTCTGTACCCTGAGATGAGCTGTTGCAATTCCTGAAAAACACCTGCCATTCAGTGACCATACCTAAAAACGAAGGAGAGCTCCTTTGGGAAAAAATCTTCCTGCCAAGGGGATTCGACCAACCACAGGATTCCAGGAAGTACCAGAAACTAACACCCAACACCTAAGATATCCCAATGGG
>JAEOAE010000508.1:0-88488 GCA_036365155.1 Meriones psammophilus
TTTAAAAAAGGGGGAAAAATAATAATTTAAGAACCTTAAATGACTTTCAAAAGTGGAGGAAAACATGGAGTTAGTCAATTTACATGGAGCACGTCTCACCCCTGAGGGCAATGGTCTCCTGAACCTACTCAGACCTCGGACACCACCACTGCTAGTTCTAGAACTAATGCAGGATGTTCCAACGAGGGGGTTAAGGCTTCTCATAATATTTCCTATAAGCCCACACCTGTTTGTTTACATCCCCCATTTTTATTCATTATTAGCCAGATAGAGCCAAGTAATTGTGGTAATGATACTTGCTTTTTTAGCCCAATGCTGGAATGCTAGTAAATTTACTAGCTGGTTACTCACATGCCTCGCTGGGTGCCTGTGCCCGTTGATGCCCTCACGCTATGACTCTCTTCAGACAGAAAGGGATTTTGGAATTACAGCTGCCATTGTTACTAGCATCTCATTGGCGGCTGTTGGAGCTACCACCACAGCATTAGCCATGAGTCATACTGGGCAGACTGCTCAGACCCTGAATAACCTTTTAGCCAATGTAGCTCATGCCTTAGATGTACAAAAAGGAATTAATGCTCAACTAAAAGGAGGTTTGATGGTGATCAATCAGAGGTTTGACCTCGTGCAGGAGCAAACTGATACCCTATGGCAAATCGTTCAACTTGGCTGTCAATGAAAGTATGCTGGACTTTGTGTTACTAGCATACAACATGAGAATTTTTTCCTGTGCTGCAATTCTGTCTAAACAATTGTCAAGCTATATTTTAGGTAATTGGACTGGAGAATTCGATACTACGATGGACCAGCTGAGAGTGGCCATTGTCATGGTAAATTCTACCAGAGTGGACACAGGACTAGCCACAGGATTATCATCATGGATTGCTGCAGCCATGAATCATCTGAAGGAATGGGCGGGCATGGGAGCGTTAGCAGGCCTTCTGGTGTTGGTCTCCTTGGTTTGCCTGTGGTATATATGCAAGATTAGAGTCTCACAACAGCGTAATGCAGCCATGACCATTCAGGCCTTTACAGCCATTGAAGCAGGACAGTCTCCCCAAGCATGGTTGGCTACCATAAAAAGCCAAAATGTTACGCTCAGGATGCGAGGCTAAGCACTGCACTCAGGGTCAGCCGCCTTGGACCCAGAGAAGAGCATGTCTGATTGCATGCGGGTTGATGCCCCAGGTCCCGCCTCTGAGAAAAAGGTATCGGACGGGTCTGATGCTCTTTGGGTGGATGACACCTAAATGAACATCAGTACAAAGTCCCAATTCATATCTAATATCAGAGATCAGACCTCTACTCTTGCCTGATGGGTCCAAAACAAAAAGGGGGATCTGTAGAGAGCTGCGAAATGCCGCGCCTGAAAGATGGAGCTGGTTTCCGCCTTCCACCTTCCCAATGGTGAGTGCTCTCTGCCACAAACAACTCCACATTTGGCTAAGGCTGAGGATCTGGCTTGCTTCCATGTATGTGGACCTATCTGCATTGCCCACGTGGCATGCTGAGGTTGGCTACCCAGAGGCTATTTAAAGTGGGCTGGCTTTCCCCAGGGTCAGATAATTGATCAAGGTTCCTGAATAAACTGCATTGAAAAAAATAAAATAAAATAAAACCACACATTCAAAACAATAAAACCTCCAAATATTGATAAGAATTAGGTTTAGATTAATGCCGAAAAATATTAAATAATTCAGTTGAAATGTGGGAAAGACGTTGAAACACCATTATTCAGCAAACGTTTTTACATATATATATATATATATATATATATATATATATATATATATTTATATATGATGAAAGGAATGTACACATAAACACAACTTAAAAATTCTTCGCACATGATATATACTCACTCATATAGACATATAATATAGGATAAACCTACTAAAATCTGTATATCTAAAGAAACTAATCAAGAGGGAGGATACTGACTAAAACGATCAATCCCTATCCTGTAAGGCAAAGGGGATGGACATCAGAAGAAGAAGAAAACAGGAAACAAGTTAGGAACCTGCCACAGAGGCCCTCTAAAAGGCTCTGCCTTGCAGACTATCAAAGCAGATGCTGAGACTTATGGCCAACTGTTGGGCAGAGTACATGGAATCTTATGAAAGAAGTGGGAAATAGTATGATCTGGAGAGGACAGAAACTCCACAAGAAGAGCAACAGAATGAGAAAATTTGAACACCAGGGTCTTTCCAGAGACTCCTACTCCAACCAAGTACCATGCATGGAGATAACCTAGAACCCCTACACAGATGTAGCCCATGACAGTTAGTGTCCAAGTGGGTTACATAGTAATGGGAAGAGGGACTGCCTCTAACATAAACTGATTGGCCTGCTCTTTGATCTCAGGTCACAGAGAAAGACAATGCAGCCACTCCTCATGAGACCTAACAGACTAAGATCAGAAGGAAGGAAAGGGAGACCTCCCCTATCAGTGGACTTGGGGAGGATCATTCATGAAGAAAGGGAAAAGTAGGTGGGATTAGGAGGGGAGGAAGGAGGGGTTTATGGGGGGGATACAAAGTGAATAAAATGTACTTAATAAAAGTTTAAAAAATTAAAAAAATATTTAACACAAAAAATTAAATAAATAATAATAATAAAAAATTCTTGGGCACACATACAAAAAGTGGGACTTCATTAAGATTTTTTTTCCCTTTTTGTTTTCTTGACAGGAAATGTTTGAACATGTTCCTCCCCTGTCCTCCTTTTTATTCTCCTCCCTCCCCTTCCCTTCCCTGCCTTCTTTGCTCAGTGTGAATTTACAAACATTGCACTTGAATGGATGCAGTTCTTCGAAAGCATTGGCAAAAGGACCCCTGCAGCCTCACTTCTAAACCTTGAACCTCAAATGCATTCTAGCTATTTTTTTTTCTTGCATTGGTGATTAAGTAATGCAACTCATTTTCTGGGGGGTAGGGGTAGATACCCAGACATGGTGAATTCCTCATCTACCCCTCCCCGTTCCCCATGCTTACATCCTTTAGCACTTTGGGGAGCACATTGACAGAGGTTCCCCACCCATTCAAACCACAATCATACACATGCTTTCTAAGATTTTCTAATAAAATTCTTTTAGTTGCCAGTATGAGACCTTGACTAAAAAAAGAATTGGCTTCATTCTCAGGTGACAATCTCATAAGTACAGCCAGGCTAATAAGTGACATATCAAGGTGCTCAGGTAGGTATTCTGTGTACAGTGCTAGTACACAGGCTCAGACCCAGGAGCTCAGTGGAGTCAAGCCTTCCCTATTTGAGTTCTGTTCACTTCCTTGTTGAAGCCACCTATGGGTAAAAAAAAAAAAGAAGTTTGTGGGATTTGGAGTGTAGCTCAGTTGATAAGTGGTGAAGCAGAAGAATCAGAAATTCAAGGTCATCTTATAGCTGTTTAGTTTAAGGCCAGGCTGGGCTACAGGGGACCCTAACCAAATAATAATAATAATAATAATAATAATAATAATAATAATAATAATAACTGCAATACGTTTCAGCTAAGAGCATTATTTGGCGGTCATTGTTCCAAGCCAGAGCTAACCTCAGGTCACCAACCTTCCTCATAGAGATAGCAAGGAGGCAACAAGGTTGAGCCCAGCAAGATTTTCTCCACACAGACCCCTCTCCAACCGAGCCTTCCTAGCCAAATATGTGGAAATATGTGTTCCCACTGATGACCAGAGGTACACCAGCTTGTAGTGTTGGGAGCATGGGGAAGGCAAAGTCACAATGGAGCACAGCTGTTTGATCACCAGCCCACTGAGACCATCACAAGCAAACAAAATCACAAAAGTACAACAAAGGAAAAAAATGTACTGGGTATAATGCGCTCAAAGAGAATGGAAGAAGAAAATACCAAAACTCAGAACAGTGGCCTGTCTCTCTATGGGCCCTCTATCCTGTTCCATTAGTGGTGACGTACCTCCAAATCAGGCTCCACCCAACTACACCGGAGTTTGGAATGGTGACCTGCATTCAACCAGACCACAGAATGGAGCAGTAACATATCTGTTGATCTCTACCAGACCAGAGGCCAAAGCACCAGCCAAACTCTGCCCGACTAGAGACCACAGCATCAGCAAATCCAGATCAGAGTCCAGAGCAGTGACCAAGCTCTGCCAGACCCAAGGTCAGAGTAGTGGCTAAGCTCTGCCAGACCAGAGACCAGAGAACATTGGCAGAGGTGCCAAGCCTGGGGCTCCACATACTGTATCCATCCCTTGGCACCTCCTTGCCACCTCTCAATGGAGCCTGTGGAGCATGGATCAAGCTTCCCTGAAGTGGGAAAGAATGAAGTCTAGAGGGATAGAAGGATTCTGTCCGATGTCCTCAGTCAGTCCCAAAGACAAAAAACAAACAAACAAACAAAAAACCTGGCAGCGACAGACAAAACAGTTAAACAAGACACAAACAGCTAGATCCCATTGCTTGTGCAGCAGAAAAATACAGAAAGCCAGACAGCAGATCCTACCACAACTGCAGTGAAAAAAATGAAAGTAGGACATCAATGAATCTCTGCTGCAGGAGCTACCTGCATTATCCTTGTCCAAAGTTCCAGAGATCACAGAAAACTGGGTATTCAACCACCTTTTACAGATAGGGGCGCATTCATCCTCTCTGAGGTCCAGAGATCACAGATAACTCAGTGCTCAACTCCCTTTACAGATGAGCCCTTTTTTTTTTTGGGGGGGGGGGTCTGGAAAGTCTTCCAGGCCCCCTGTGGCCCATAGCTGTCCAGAGCATCAGCTCTAACCTTTCTGATGACACATATTACACATTTTGCCTTGAGTCCCAAAAAAACAAACTAGAGAAACACAGAGAAAGACACAAACAGATACAGACAGAGTGCTCACTTACTGGCTGTTGTTCAGATCCATGTGCCTGGGGTGCTTGGGAGACTTGGGGATCCAATAAAAGAACCCATATGTTATGGCCATATCTTAGGGTGACCAAAGATCACCAGGAGCCAGATCACATATGCAAGAGCAAAGAGTTTTATTTGGGCTCATGCTGGGTCTCTCCATTTTTACCAACACAGTGGATCAGAGAGGCCTGAGCAGGTGCATGGCAGAGTTTTGATTGGGATTTTAGGAAGGACCAGGGAGTTCTGGTTTAATAGTTACAGGATTGGGTGACATTCAGCAAGGGCAAGCTTTTTTACAAAGTGATTGGCTAGCTAACATAACTAACATTGAGGGAGCTATCTCTAGGCCTCAGGAATGTTGGGTATTTTCTGTGTCACTGAAGGTTCTACTACAAGGTTGGTAGACTGCTCAGCACAAATGCCCCACTTTGAGATAAGATACCTTCCCATTTTTGTGGTTATCCTCAGGCTGTTCCTTGGGTAAGGAATCTTACGACCTTGTTTTTGGAATTGGTGACCCATGGTCCAATTCCTGGTGGCTTTATAATAGAGTCACTATTCTGGTGAAATTTAAGTGCCCTTTTTTAGGCCTAGTTCCTGGTGACCTTTGGGGATGTCTCTCCATTCTAAAAGATCCATTTGGATTTTGTGGGGGTTGTAAATTATATGTCCTGTGTCAGAGAGCACTCAAATATTAAGCTGTGATATAGAAGAGTAGAAATGATGATGTAAAGAATTTACTATCGCTGAGAAACTAGTGGTACCAGTTAGAATTTAGCTGAGGGAAGACTGCCTGTAAAACACTCCACAGATAAGCAGTATGCCAACCAAGCCTATTAGAGATTAGGATCCTGGGATACACATGTTTGCTCACCAGGATTATCTAGAAATGAGGCAGAGTGAAGTTTTTTTAATTTGTAATTTCCTAACATGTGTTTATTAATTCATGAATGCCAATGAAAACAGACCAGATTGGTGGGTGTACAATTTGGGTCAGGTAGCTTTATCCAGTGAATATTGAATTTCAAATTAAGGGACTGTCCTATGTCTATATGTACAATCCTCATTGACACAATTCTGTCAGTTCAAATTTGAGACACAGGCTATGGGCTAAAGCTGTGTCTGGGATAACAGCAAACAGTATCTTATTAATGCTTTCCCTCTACAAGAGAATGACCTGTGTTTTTCAAAGTCAGTATGCCTACGTGTGTGTGTTTTGTTTTTTTTTTTTTTTCAACTCTGAGGTTAAGAGCACTGGCTGCTCTTCCAGAGATCAGGAGTTCAATTCCCACCAACCAAATGGTGGCTTACAACATCTATAATGAGATCTGGTGCTCTCTTCTGTCGTGCAAGTGTACATGCATGCAGAACACTGTATACATAAGAAAGAAAGAAAGAAAGAAAGAAAGAAAGAAAGAAAGAAAGAAAGAAAGAAAGAAAGAAAGAAAGAAAGAAAAAAAAGTAAGTCAGTTGTTGGTATTATTAAATTTTATTTTGTTAATGCATCACTGTTCTAGTCTCTTATTAGTTAATATTCTCTGATAATCCCCGGTCAATAAAAATTTCATTCATTTTTCTCTAGTGGTTTGATATTTGTTTTTGTTTAAAGCAATGTCTCCTGTAGATCAACCTTTCATATGTTATGTAATTGAGACTTTCTTTGAGCACTGAATGCTGTTCCTACTGCCCAGTGCCTAGAACGTTGTCCTGCAGCTCATTTTAGGTGGGGCCTGACTGGTGAGTGTGAAGTAAAAGAGACCAGTGAATGAATGTCCACTGAACACTCTGATATTTTTTGGAGGTGAGTAATTACAAATAAAGAGATACCTGTGTAGGAATTGACTTCACTGACATACTTTGAAGCTGGTGTATTCACAACACAGAAAGGGAGGGGAAGGAGGGAAAATGGTAATGAGTCAGGTAATCAATTTTAGATGTTCAATAAAAATGAAAACTGTACATTTGGGGGGATTCATATACAAAGGGAATCAAGAATAAGGATTAGTTGCTGAACTTGTTTCTGGGAGCAAATTTCTATAGTTGTATGAGTTCAAACAACACAGAAGTTCTGGATAAACTGCTGTGGTAGTGACTAACAGGCATGTTTCCTCTTCCGCACCACATTTGAAAATGCACAACCTGAGAGAAAAGGTGTGAGTAATACTTTGTGTGCTCTAATACATACTTGAAGTCCCTGAGGAATATTGGACCATAAAGCCATTTTCAACTTTTAAAAAGAATTTTTGAGAGTATAATGAAATTGTTTCAATCTTATCATTCCTCTCTACTCGTATGTATCAAATGCTGGAATGAATGGGTTAAGGTGGCTACTTAACAATCAAAGCAAATGTGGCTCTCAGGTTCTCCCAGCATCCCTCAGTCCTTACCTGTTACAAGGTATAGGTGTCAAACACATATCTCTAGCCCAGGAGTTGAGCTGCCCACCTCCCTGCTGTCCTTCCTTATGTATTCTAACCATTTTGGTTACCTGGTGTTTATCATTTTATCATTTATCCTCCTGGCTCTTTGTTCTGGCTCTCCACTTCCCTCTTTCCTCTTGTCTCACATAGCTAAGGGTCATGTCAACTTTAGACTGTCCCAGATTTCCCTGTGTCTGACTATGTTCTCTCATCTATCTATAATAAACTTTCTATTCAAACATTCCTAGGTACAGCCATATACTTTTCGTTTTATTTCTCGTTTTCATTGAGCTCCCATTAACTACTTGCTTTCAAATTCATGGCCATTTGTTTCTTTAAAGGTTCTTACTGTTTGGCTTTGACTGAAGTTTGGCTGAAGGACTTCACAACTATGAGGTAGAGATGTCTGCACTGGACACTGATCTTGTAATGGAATGTGCAACATAAATGACCTGTATCTTGGATGATGAGCAGGTGCCCTGGGAAAGTGGAAGATTGTACTTTAAAACATTTCCAAGATGAGGATGTTGCAGTGTATATTTGATCCCAGTGTGATCCCTTAGATTGTGAACTGTAAAAACCTGTGCTTTGTTTGGTATGGCTGAGCCCTAACACAAATCTTAATTCCAAGAACTTTCCGTTTATGCTAAACAGGTGATTATGGTATGAATCCGTCAGCCCTGGAACATACCTTTAATTCAAAAGCTCCCTGTGCATAGGATTAAATAATTAACCCTAGGTCAAGAGGCAAAGCAAGAAGCCAGCTGACAGGGATTAAAGAGTAAGTGGAAATTTCAGCTGAAATGTATTTAAGACAGAGTGTAAAAGTGGAAGGAGGTTTAGCTTGGTAGCTATGGGGCTTTTTGAGCTTTGAGCTAGAAAGCCTTTGGCCTTGGATTATTTTGGCCTATCCCCCTGAGCTGTCATCTGAACTGGTGAGCTTTTGGAGCTTTTTCCTCTTAGATGTGAGGTGAGTAGCAGGGTCAGATGGGTGCTTTATCTGACTTTCTGAACTAGCAGGTTTTCTCCCCAGTACCTAGCTCCTGGGTCTGTATTGGTAAACTCAAACAATTGGGATTTTCATTTTTTTATAACAACACTAGGGTTCTGTGAGCCCCTAGGGGTTGGGGCAAAGCTAGAATACCTCTGCTATCTGCATCATTTGATCTTTGATCAACTGGTAGAAGAGCTACTACTGTCCTGAGACTCAGCTGTATTGTCCAAGCTAATGAGGGAGTCTGCATGGGACTAGGAGTCAGGAACAACAGTGGGAGGTAGCTTATGGGTTTGTTCTGGGATTGTCCTCTGATGTAGCTGTAGGGAACTGTGAATGAGAGCAGAGCCCATGCCATGGTGAGTGTGGGGCCATTGTTCCCAGGCCAGGCAGAGCAGGTCTGCTGAGCTATCACAGCCTGATCTGCTTTGACCGAGATGGGCTGTGGTTCAGACTCTGCTTTTGTTGTTTTCCATGCAGTGACTTCAGCAGAGATCCTTGTCCTCTGACCCTTCTTGAGTGTTGACTGTCCAAGGAGGAGGGGACCCTGTGGCTTGGGCAGTAGAAAGTGGTGGTGCTTATAGTATCATTATCTAGTGTGCACACCCAGGCATTGCTTTTGTTGTGCATTAGATAGATAGATTGGAAAACTGAAGGTCTCATTTCTAGAAGTGCTGCATGTTATATTCCCCACATGGTTTTGTGTAACAAATTTTACAAATAGTTTTGAAACTGGTAAAAAAAAAAAAAAAAAAGTGGTTTTGGTCATCATTAAGCAATACTTGCTTAATTTTTTTTAATTTATTTTTTACCTTGCAACTACCACTGGGCACAATGATGTGATTCAGGGAAATTCAATTCCTGGGTTCAAAAGAATTTTCTGAGGTGCAAAATTTTGTCAGTGTCAGGTGTGCTTGGTTTTAGGTACGTGGATAGGGCAGATTCCACATCTTGTGACATAATCCACGCAGCAGGAAACATATTACATTATTCTCTAACTTTGTTTTGGGTGTGAGTGTCAATGAGGGCTGGGCTATACCTGAACACATGAGGGAACGTGATGTACTGCAAGCCATAGCCTGTCTTTATGATCACCTCCATTTTCCAAGACACTTCTAGAGCAAAAACACTTTCTGGAAAGGATATTAGTAGTAGCTGGAGGGTCAGAAATACAACAGTTTAGGTGTCACTTTCAGTTTGCCTTGTAGGAGTTCTGAAATCTGTGTTTATTTAATTTTTATTAAATTTAAAAATCAAAGGTAGCTCTGGTCCAGTGCACATTTTTCATGTTAGAGTTTCCTCAGGTATTTTCATGTAAACTAGGCTATATTTTAGGCTTATGTTTCTGGCTTTTTTCTCTCACAGATATTGTACATACTCTTGATTGTTGAAGTTTGTGGTGAGTACAGAAGTTACATCATGCCAGAAGATTATGAGATTAGTAGCAATAGAATCTTCACTTATTTTTCTGTTTTCTTCTGTTTCTTACTAGGTGGCCTTTCTGATATGAGATAGAGATTTCAGATTGTCCTTTAGCAAGCACATAAAGACAATTTGCACTTATGTCTGTAGAAGGCCGAAGAAACAGCATGAAGGTGGGTGATACGACTTGACCAGTTACTCCTTTTCTTTGGGCATATTCTTTTGGTGATCTGTCCTTTTTCTTCAGAAGTTTCATGTGGTGGTCCAGTGGTGTCCATATTCTTTAGATGGGTGTTTTTATTCTCCTGAAAAGATTACATCAAAACTCTGCCCCATACCTAATTCTGGGGTGAGGATAGTGCCTTTTCATGTACGTTATATCTTTTATAGGGCAAAATGGTTTTTTGAAATAGAAAAAGTATAATCTCTAAATTTAAGTTAAAAAAAAAATCTTTGAAAGTTTACAAATATACCTTCAAGTGTATTTATTTCTAGACAACAAAGGGCATTTGCTTTGATTTTCAGTCTGCCTTTTACAAGTAGCTTTTAAATGAAATCAAAATGAAATCCTATGTGCCTGCCTCTGCCTCCCAGGCACGTGCCTCCCAAATGTAAAAGGCACATGTCTCCCAAATGCTGGCATTAAGGCTACGAACCACCAATATCCTGTCATTGTAACTCTTGAGTTTAGAAACAACTAATCCATAGATAACTGCATGTCTCTGCTGGGATTAAAGGCACTGTCTATCACCACACTGCTCAAAAATTTTATATTCACTCCAAATTATTTCAACTCAAACAAATTTATACCTTTGAATTTACTTAAAACATTTAAACCTCTTAACTGTTTTTTAATATGAAACAACAAAAGTATCCTTTTTTATTTAAGAAGAAAACATTAGTCTTCATAAGTTTGTTTGGACTCAATGACCAAGCTGTCTGAGGAACAGTTACCTCTGCTTATTCAGGAGATCTCTACTATTCAAATCTAATCATTATCAATTTTGGTAGGATACACCATTCTTTTCCTGTGGAAACATTCAGTTTAACCAGTGAAGACACAGTTCAACAGTTTCTCACTATCTACTCCTTTTAGTTATGTTTACTTATTTTTGTTGTACAGTATTTAGGTGTGCTGTTAAGTTGCTAGTAAGAGATCTTGCTGATTTTTTTTTCTAAATGTACTTAGTGCTATGAACTGTGTTCTGGTCAACATTTCTATAGTGTACTATGAGTTTTGATATGTTATGTATTCATTTCATGGAATTATTGCAAGTTTCTTATATCTTTTGATACTTCTACTGTTCAAGTATATCATCAATTTTGGAGAATAGTATATGAGTTGCTGAGAAGAGGGAATAATCTTTTGTGCTTGGGTGGAAGTTCTGTAAACATCATTTGGGTATATTTAGTTTTTTGATGTTATTTAGCTGGAGCATTTCTCTGTTTAATTTGGTTAGGAGGACCTGTCCATTGGTGAGAGTGATATATTGAAGTCTTTCCCTATCGGTTTATGAGGGCCCGGATGTGATGCAAGCTGCAGAAGTGTTTCTTTTATAACTTGGGAGCTCTTAGGTTGGGGGCATAGATGTTAAGTATTGAAATGTTATATTGCTGGATGTTTTATTTTAATATGTCATGTCTTTTGCCATCTTTTGATTATCTCTTTTTGAAAACTATTTTGGTACATATTAAAATTGCTATACAAGCTTGATACTCTAGTCCATTTATTTAGAATATCTTTTCCAACCCTTTACCTTGAGATAATGTCTATCTTGATGTGAAGATGTGTTTGTTGTATTTAGAAGAAGGGTGGATTCTATTTTATCATCAATTTTGTTTGTCTGTGTCTTTTTATTGGTGAATTTGGGTTGATGTTATTAAGAGATATCATTGAACAGTAATTGTTATTTTGGTGGTGGTGGTGGTTTTAGCACCTTGAGTGGGGCTGTATTTATAGATACATATTATTTAAAATTGACCTTTTTATGGAACATCTTATTTTCCCCATTTGGTGACTGAAAGTTTCTGGGCATAGTTAGTAATTTGTGTTGGCTTCTGCAGTTTTTTAGAGTCAGAAGCACTCTGTCTAAGCCCTTCAACTTCTAGCATTTTTACTGAGAATACAGGATTAATTCCAATAGATCTGCCTTTTTTTCTTTTTTGGTTGGTATTTGTTTGTTTTGGTTTGTCTGATTGGTTGGTTAGTTTGGTTTTTTTTTTTGTTTGTTTGTTTTCAGTTGCAGCTTTTCATATTCTTTCTTCGTTCTGTATATTTAAAGTTTTGATTATTCTCTGGTAAGAGGACTTTCTTTTCTGGTCCAGTGTCTTTGGTATTTTGTATGCTTCTTGTGCCTTGATAGACACCTTTAGGTTAAGAAATTTTTCTTGTATGATTTTGTTGAAAATGTCTTCTGGACCTTTGATCTCATCCTTCTTCTTCTAATCTGATTATCAGCATGTTGTGTGTTGTCATAATGTCCCAGAGTTCCTGGATGTTTCCTAAAAGTTTGTATGTAGACAGGCTGGTTTTGAACTTACAGCTCTAAATCCAGTCGAGTGTTGGGCTTAAATGTAGGCCAACATGCCTGGCATCAGCATCACCATCATTGGCTGCTGAGCATGGAATATATGGTTTTAGGTATTTATTTTGTTTTGTTTTGTATATGTAAGCATAGGCTATTGTGTTGATTTTCATCAACATCATGCATTTGAAATTTGGCAGGGAGTATATTTAATTTCTGAGGATGCCATTTATTCATGACACTAACACTATCTGAGCTTTCCAAGTCATTGAATTGTACGTGTGTGACGCTCTTCTTACCTGTTGTATTTTTTTAAAATTTTTTTTGTTTTATTCACATTTAATTTATTTTTAATTTAAATTTGTTTTTTTTTTTTATTTATTCTCTGACATAAACTCAAGTCTTTGATTACCTCCTCCTGGGTGGTGCAGCCTTGCAAGGCCACAGAGGAAGATGATGCAGCTATCCTTGATGAGACCTGATAAGCTAGAAGGGAAGGAGTTCCTCCTCAATTAGGAGACTAGAGAAAGGGCATAGGGGCAGAAGAAGGAGGGTGGGTGGGACTGGGAGGAGATGAGAGAGGGGGCTATGATAAGGATACAAAGTGAACACATTGTAATAAATAAATAAATAAAATTAAAAAATAATTTATTCAACTAACATCCCAATTGTAATCCTCTCCCTTGTCTTTTCCTAGTCTCACCCTCCATTCTTCTTTCCCCTTTATCCCATTTCCTATATCTCAGATACAGGGAGCCCTCCTCTCCTACCATCTGAACCCAGCCTATCAAGTCTCACTAGGACTGCCTGCATCCTCTTCCTCTGTGGCATAGCAATGCCCCTCCACCAAGGGGAAGTGATCAAATAGCAGACAACAGAGTCCATGTCAGAGCAGGCACCTTCTCTCCTTACTATGGATCCCACCTGGAGACTGAGATGCCTATCAGCTACATCTAAGCAGGGGACTGGGTCCTCCTCATGAATGGTCTTTGGTGGGTGCATCAATCTCTCCAAGTCCCCATGGGCCCAGATTTGTTGTCCTTGTTGGTCTTCTTATGGAGGTCCTGCCAGTTCTGGGTCTTTCTACTTTCTATCCCCCTACTCTTTCCTATGATTCCCTGTGCTCTACCCAAAGTTTAACTGTGAGTCTTAGCATCTGCTTCGAACCCCTGCTGGGTAGAGTCTTTCGGACAATATGTATGTTAGGCTCTCATCCTATTCCCTATCCTCAGTCACTTCTGGTGTTTATTCTATTTGCCCTTTTGAATAAGAAATTACCATCCTCCATAGAGTCCTCCTTTTTATTTAGCTCCTTTAGGTCTGGAGATTGTAGTATGTTTATCCTATATTATGGCCATTATCCACTTACAAATGAGTATATACTGTGCATTTCTTTCTGGTTTTGGAATAACTCACTTAGGATGATCATTTCCAGTTCCGTCCACTTGCCTGAAAATTTCATGGTTTCCTTTTTGTATTTAAATACCCGAGTAGCATTGCACTGTGTAAATGTACCACAATTTCTGTAAAACAATGGTTCGTTTGAGAGACATGTAGTTTGTTTCCCTATTCTGGCTATTATGAATATAGATGCTATGAACATAGTTGAGCAAATATCTTTGTTGAATGGTGGAACATCTTTTTGATATATTCCCAGGAATGATAGAACTGGGTCTTGAAGTAACAGTATTTCCAATTGTCTGAGAAAACATCAGATTGATTTTTAAAGTGGTTGTATAAATTTGCACTCCCACCAGCAATGGAGGACTATTCCTCTTTTTCCACATTCTCACTAGCTGGCTGTCAGTTCAGATTTTGACCTTAGCCATGATGGGTTGCCAAGATGGAATGTCATTTGCATTTCCATGATGACTACAGATATTGAGCATTTAATGTCCACCATTTGATATTCCTCTGTGGAGAAATCTCTGTATAGTTCTGTACCCCAGTTTTAAATTGGATTATTTGGATTATTGGAGTTTAATTTCTTCAGCACTTTATATATATTGTTTATTAGCGCTTTCAGTTGTATGTGGGGTTGGTGAAGATCTTTTGCCAGGCTGTAGGTGGCCATTTTATTCTATTGACAGAATTCTTTGCTTCATAGAAGCTTTTTGTTTCATGAGATCCTGTTCATTAATTCTTGATCTTAGAGCCAGTGTTCTTGGTGTTCTGTTGAGGAAGTTACCTTTTATGCCAATGAGATTGAGGATCTTTCCCATTTTTTTTTTTTTTCTAACAGATTTAGTGTATCTGGTTTTATGTTGAGGACTTTGAACAACTTGGACCGCAGTTTAGTGCAGGGTGATAAATATGGATCTATTTTCATTTTTCCACATGTAAACTTCAAGTTAGACCAGCACCGTTTGTTGAAGATGCTGTCCTTTTTCCATTGCATGGTTTTGGCTTCTTTGTCAAAAATCAAGTGTCCATAGGTGTGTGGGTTTATTTATGGGTCTTCACTTCAATTCCATTCATCTACCATTCTGTTTTTATTTCAGTACCGTGCAGTTTTTTATTACTATTGATTTATAGTAGAGCTTGAGATCAGGGATGGTGATACCTACTGAAGATCTGCTATAGTACAGGAATGTTTTAGCTATTCTGGCTTTTTTATTTTTCCATATGAAGCTGAGAATTTGTTTTCAAATTCCTTAAGGAATTGTGTTGATATTTTGATGGGAATATCATTTAATCTATAGATTGTTTTTGGTATGATAGCAATTTTTACTATGTTGATCCTTCTGACCCATCAGCATGAGAGATATTTCTATCTTCTTGTATATTTTTCAATTTCTTTCTTCAGAGGCTAAGTTTTTTTTTTCATGCAGGTTTTTCACTTGCTTGTTGAGAATGACTCCAAGGTACATTATGTCTTTTTTTTTTTCCTGCCTACTGTGAAGGGTATTGTTCTCCTAATTCTTTCTCAGTCCATTTGCCTTTTGCATACAGGGATGCTACTGATTTTTTTTTAGTTAACTTTATATCCACCCACTTTGATAAAGTGTTTTTCAACTGTAGGAGTTCGCTACAGTAGAATATTTGGGGTCACTTTTATATACTGTCATCTATGTGAATATAAATACTTTGACTTCTTCCTTATCAATTTGTATCCCCTTGATCTCCTTTAGTTGTCTTATTGCCCTAGATAGGACTTTGAGTACTGTACTGAAGAGATTAGGAGAGAGTGTGTAGCCTTGTCTTGTCCCTGAGTTCAGTGGAATTGATTTAAGTTTCTTTCCATTTTGTTTCATGTTAGCTATAGGATTGCTGTATATTGTCTTTATTATTTTTAGATCTGTGCCTCTGTCCCCAGTCTCTCCAAGACTTTAAACAAGAATAACTGTTGGATATTGTCAAATGTTTTTTCAGCATCTAAGAAAATGATCCTGTTTTTTGTTTTTTGTTTTTTTTTCAATTTCTTTATATGACGGATTAAGACTCCCTATATTGAACTATCCCTGCATGCCTGGGATTAAGCCTACTTGGTAATGGTGGATGACATTTTTGACATGTTCTTGGATTTGGTTTGCAATTATTTTATTGAGTATTTTTGCATCATTGTTCATAAAAGAGATTGGTCTGAAGTTCTCTTTCTTTTGGGGGGTCTTTGAGGATTTATCAAGGTGACTGTGGTCTTACAAAAGGAGTTTGGTCATGTTGCGTCCATTTCTACTTTGTGGAATAATTTGAAGAATATCGATATTGACTTTTCATTGACGGTATTGTAGAATTCTGCTCTGAAATCTCGCTCTTGGCTTTTTTTGGTGGCAAGTATTTAGATGGCTGCTTCTATTCCCTTAGGCAGTAAAAGACTATTTAATATCTTTACCTGATTTTGATTCAACTTTGGTAAGTGGAATCTAACAAGAGAATTGTATATTTCATTTAGATTTTTAAATTATGCGGCATATAGGTTTTTGACATAAGATCTAATGGTTCTTTGGACTTTCTCAGTGTCTGTTATCTCTCTCTCTCTTCCTTTCAGACTGTTGATTTGGATAGTGTCTTTCTGCCATTTCCTTAGTTTGACTAAGAGTTTGTCTATGTATTTTATTTTCTCAAAGAACTAGCTCTTGGTTTTGTTGATTCTTTGAATTATTCTCTTTGTTTCTAATTTATTGATTTCAGCCCTGACTTTGGTTAGTCCTAGTAGTCTACTCCTGTTGGGTGTGTCTGCTTCTTTTTCTAGGGCTTTCAAGTGTGCCATTCAGTTGCTTGTATGGGATGTCTCCAATAGCTTATGAAGGCCTTTAATGCTATTAAAACTCCTCTTAGGACTGCTTTCATTGCAGTTTGGGTATGAGGTACCTTCATTTTCATTGAATTGTAGGAAGTTCTTTCTTTATTTCTTCCCTGACCTAGATTTCATTGAGTAGGGAGTTGTTCAGTTCCCACGTGTGTGTAGGATTTTTGTTATTTCTGTTATTGTTGAGGTCCATCTTTAGTCCATCATGGTCTGATAGGATACAAGATATTATTTCATTCTTATTGTATCTGTTGAGACCTGGTTTGTGACCTATTGTATGTTCAGTTTTGGAGAAGGGTCCATGAAGTGATGAAAGAAGATAGATTCTTTTCTGTTTGGGTTAAAAAATTCTCTAGATATCTGTTAGGTTCATTTGATTCATGACATACATTTGTGTCATTTTCTCTCAGTTTAAGTCCTGTTCCATTGCTCTGTCCCTTGATGATAGTGACATGTTGACCTCTCTCACTATTAATGTACGGTGATTGATATGTTCTTTAAGTTTTATTAATGTTTCTTTTACAAATGTGGGTGTCCTTGTATTTGGGGCATTGTTGCTCAGAATACAGATGCCATCTTGGTGGAATTTTCCATTGATGAGTATAAAGTATCCTTCCTCATTTTTATTTATTTATTTATCTATTTATCTATCTATTTATTTATTTTATTTAGGAGCAATAACTAATATCAGGCAATATTTTTAAAGTTTGAAAGTATGTGAAACAGCATAGTTTTTAAAAAATCTTTCAACATTTTATTGTGTTCCTTTAAAATTTTTATTAATAACAGTTTATTCACTTTGTATCCCCTCTGTACCTCCCTCCTTCCTCCCCTCCCAATTCCACCCTCCATCTTCCCCTCCCCTGTTCTTCTCCCAGTCCACTGATAAGGGAGGTCCTCCTCCCATGCAATCTGATCTTACTCTATCAGGTCTCATTAGTAGGGGCTGCATTGTCTTCTGTGGCCTGGCAAGACTGATCCCCCTTCAATGGGAGGTGATCAAAGAGCAGGTCAATGAGTTCCTGTCAGAGATAGTCCCTGTCCCCATTACTATGAAGCCCACTTGGATACTGAACTGCCATAGGCTACCTTTTGTGCAGGGGTTTCAGGCCATCTCCATGAGTGGTCCTTTTCTGGAGTATCAGTTTTAAAAAAGACCCCTGTGCTCAGAATTTTGGAACTGTTACTGTCCTTGTGGAGCTCCTGTCCTCTCCAGGTTTACTATTTCCCAGTTCTTCCATAAGATTCCCTGCACTCTGCCCAAAGTTTGGCTATGAGTCTCAGCATCTGCCTTGACACCCTGCAGGGTAGGGCCTTTCAAAGGCCCTCTTTGGTAGGCTCCTGTCCTGTCCCTGTATTCTCCCTCATCTGATGACCATCCTCTTTGCCTCGCTGCATGGGGTTTGAGCATCTTAGCCAGCATACTCCTTCCTGATTAACTTCCTTAGGTGTACAGATTTTAGTATCTTTATCCTATATTTTATATCCTATATCCACTTATGAGTGAGCATATACCCTGTGAGTCTTTCTGCTTCTGGGGTACCTCACTCAGGATGATCTTTTCCACTTCCCACCATTTACCTGCAAATTTCATGTTTTCCTTATTTTTCATTGCTGAGTACTATTCCATCGTATAGATATACCACAATTTCTGTATCCATTCCTCAACTGAGTGCCATCTGTGCTGTTTCCAGCTTCTGGCTATTACAAATAAAGCTATTATAAACATAGTTGAGCATATGTCCTTGTTGTATACTTGAGCGCCTTTTGGATATATGCTTAGGAGTGGTATAGCTGGATCTTGAGGAAGCACTATTCCTAATTGTCTGTGAAAGTGCCAGGTTGATTTGTAAAGTGGTTGTATAAGTTTACATTCCCACCAGCAATGAAGGAGGGTTCCCCTTTCTCCAAATCCTATCCAGTATGAGTTGTCACTTGAGTTATTTGTCTCCATCATTTTGATGGGTGTAAAGTGAAATCTCAGGGTGGTTTTGTTTTGCATTTCCCTGATGACTAAGAATGTTGAACATTTCTTTAAGTGTTTCTCTGCCATTCTATATTCCTCTATTGAGAATTCTCTGTGTAGCTCTGTACCCCAGTTTTTAATTTGGGTTACTTGATTTGTTGGTGTTTAACTTCTTGAAATCTTTATAAATACTGGATATTAACCTTCTGTCAGATATAGGGTTGGTGAAGATCCTTTCCCAATCTGCAGGCAGTCATTTTGTTTTGACAACAGTTTCCTTTGACTTATAGAAGTTTTTCAGTTTCATGAGGTCCCATTTATTGATTGTTGCTCTTAGAGCCTATACTGTTGAAGTTCTGTTCAGGAAGTTGTCTCCTGTTCCAATGACCTCAAGGCTCTTCCTCACTTTTTCTTCTAACAGAGTTAGTATGTCTGGTTTTATCCTGAGGTCTTTGATCCACCTGAACTTTAGTTTTATGCAGAGTGATAAATATGGATCTTTTTGCATTTTCCTACATGTAGACATCCAGTTAGACCAGCACATTTTGTTGAAGATGCTATCTTTTTTCCATTGTATGGTTTTGGCATCTTTGTCAAAAATCAGGAGTCCATAGTGTGTGGGTGTATTTGTGAGACTTCTATCCAATTCTGTTGATCCACTAGTTGGTGTCTATGGAAGTACCATGTAGTTCTTATTACTGTTGCTCTAATAGTACAGCTTGAGATCAGGGATGGAGATACCCCCAGAAGATCTTTTATTATGGAAGATTGTTTTAGCAATTCTGGGTTTCTTGTTATTCCATATGAAGTTGGGAATTTTTCTTTCAAGGTCTGTAAAGAATTGTGTTGGTAATTTAATGGGAATTACATTAAATCTGTAAATTGCGTTTGGTAAAAGGACCGTTTTTACTATGTTAATCCTGCCAAGCCATGAGCATGAGAGATCTTTCCATCTTCTGATATCTTCTTCTATTTCTTTCTTTAGAGACTTGAAATTTTTTCATACAAGTCTTTGACTTGCTTGGTTAGGGTCACACCAAGGTACTTTATTTCCTTTTTGACTATTGTGAAGGGTGTTGTTTCCCTAATTACTTTCTCAGCACTTTTCTCTTTTGTATGCAGGAGGGCTACTTATTTTTTGAGTTGATTTTGTATCCAGCCACATTGCTGAAAGTGTTTGTCAGCTATAGGTGTTCCCTGGTAGAATTTTTGGGGTCACTCAAGTATACTATCATATCATCTGCAAATAGGGATACTTTGACTTCTTCCTTTCCCATTTGTATCCCCTTGATCTTCTTTAATTGTCTTATTACTCTAGCATGGACTTCGAGAATTATGTTGAAGAGAAATGGAGAGAGGGAGCAGCCTTGCCTTGTCCCTGATTTCAGTGGGATTGCTTTATGTTTCTCTCCATTTAGCTTGATGTTGGCTATCGGATTGCTCTATATCACCTTTACTATGTTTAGGTATGTGCCCTGTATCTCTGATCTCTCCAATACTTTAAACATGAATGGATGCTGGATTTTTTCAAATGCTTTTTCAGCAACTAAGGAGATTATCATGTGTTTATTTGTCTTTCAATTGTTAATATGGTGGATCATATCGATGGATTTTTGCATATTGAACCACCCCTGTATACCTGGCCTGAAGCCTACTTGGTTGTAGTGGATGATATCTTTGATCTGTTTTTGTATTGGGTTTGCAAAGTATTTTGTTGAGTATTTTTGCATCAATGTTCATAAGGGATATTGGACTGAAATTGTCTTCATGCTGGGGTATCCAGGGCTGCTTGCTCCTGAATAACTGGGTTCTGGAGATGCCATATTGCTTTGTCTTTTGTTGATTGAGCTTTTACACTGGCCTCTACCCATTGGGATATCTTAGGTGTTGGGTGTTAGTTTCTGGTACTTCCTGGAATCCCGTGGTGGGTTGAATCGTCTTGGCAGGAACATGATTTTTCCCAAAGGAGCTCTCCATTTTTTAGGTATGGTCACTGAATGGCAGGTGTTTTTCAGGAATTGCCACAGCTCATCTCAGGCGTACAGACCTGAGTATTAATTGTTGCCTTTGCTAGTAAAAGGGGCTATTCTCTCACCCAGAGAAGTTCTGGAGACAGCTGCCCTGCTGCTGGGTTTCTTGCTGTAAATTTAGTGATCTGCTGCTGTAACCTGAGTGCCCTGTGGCTTGGTCACTTTAGTTAGAGATAACTGGTTGTCCCTTGGAGCAGTATCTGGGGATTGATCTCAGGGAACCCAGGCTTCTGTAGGTCTCAGTTTTGAGTTCTGTGCCCCAGTACCCAAGTGGTAATCACTGGCAGGTGAGCACCACTCTCATGTGTACAGCAGGAGGCTAGAGTATGGAGCCTGTGGATAACCAGAAACTTTTCTGGAGTTAGGTGTCCTGAGGTAGGGCCAGATATTTCCCCCACCTTTGAGTTTTCTCCCAATAGGAAGACTCAGTCTGTGGTGTTTGACGTGGTGTGTAGAATGTGTAGGCATTTGCCAATGATGGCTCCAAGCTGGTGACTGGGAAAGAAGCTGAGAACTTTTCCAAGAATGTTCCTGTGTATGGTGGATGTGTGTGTGGGGGGAGTTGGATGAGTTCTCTAAGCTGGGACCTGCTGTTTCCCTGCCTGTGGGGTTTTCTCCAGACAGGAAAACCCAGCTTCTAGTGTCCTGGGGCACACAGTTCTGTGATGGAGAGTAGGGCATGCAGAGCTAGTGGCTGGAGGCGCACTCAGGCCTGGCGGCTGTGAACCAACCGGTCTACAGGACCTTTCCAGGGATAGACTGGGTGACCTGAGGTCAGGCCTGCTTTCTTTTTCCCTGTTTTTTTTTTTTTTTTTCTGGACTGGGACTCCCAGTCTCTGGTGCCCTGGAGAACATAATTTAGTCTGGAAAGTTTATCAGGACACAAAGCTGTATCCTGCGACCCAGGATATCTTCCGGGTTCTCGTTGAGTGACCTGAAAGTGGACCTGACTGACTCCCACACCATGGAGTTTCCTCTCACCTGCGAAACAGGATCTCTGTTGTTTTAGGGCCCAGAGTTCAGTCTTTTAGTTGCTGTACCAACATTGCTGTCTTACTCCTCAGACCCAATGTCCTCCTGGCAATGCCATCATATTTCCTCATCACTTTCAATTAATTTTGTTTGAAAGTCTGTTTTATTAGATATTAGAATAGCTACTCCTGCTTGTTTCTTGGGTCCATTTGCTTGAAAACCTTATTCCTGCTGCAACATCCAAGGAATTTTACCAGAGATTAGCTGGGTGCTCTGAGGTTGGACCCGATTGTTTCCTCATCATTGGTTTTCTTCTTACCTTGGAAACACAGTCAGTGGTGTTTGGGGGCCTGAAGATCCAACTATTGGTCCCTGTGCAGTCTCTGCTACCCAGTTTATCAGACACAGTGTGCAATCAGCCCAGCCATCTGGGATCTATTTTTAGTTTTTACTGAATAGAAGTATTTTGATTGTATGCATGAATATGCACCTCTTGTGTGCCTAATCCTCACAGTAGTCTGAAAATGTCTTCAGAACTCAAGAACTCATAGCAATTGAAAGTAGCAGGTCCTAGGTAAATACTAACAATTGAGCCCAATTATTTGCAAGAGCAGTAAGAGCTCCTCACTGCTGAGCCATCTCTCCTATCTTATGTTGCTCATTTATGATCAGCATTTATACAGCTAATATTTTTGTCTTCTATTTTTACCTGTTTTAACATGCATTCCCTTTTAGTAAGATGTCATTGAAGTTACAGTTTAAGCTGGGGCAGTACAGATTTCTGGAAAATAAATATACAACAGGAGTGAATGTATAATTCCTTGTAGAGGCTTCAGTAAAGACCTCTGAGTTCTTTCAATATTTTGTGTTTGTTTGATTGACTTTTAGGGGAGGCTCTGTCTTACTATATAGGCCTGGCTGTCCTAGAACTCTTTGAATAGATAATACTGACATCTAGTTCAATAAGATACACCTGGGTCTGCCTCGTGAGTGATGGAATTGAAGGCATGACAGAATACACCCAGCTTGTCCACCATTTTTTGTAGTTAGTAACTGTTAATAAATTTCTCTGATCTGTACTTAGTATTGTTCATCTGTTAATTTTTCTCTCTCTGTGTCTCTGTCTCTCTATTTCACACTCTTCTCTCTGTTTGTCTTTGTCCACATTAATTGCCATGTCTATTCCAAAGCTATATCCTCTTCAAAAAGTTCAGATATGATACAGTTAAAATACTTGTTATTCTGTTTTCTTCTAAAATGACTTAGTGATAACATTAACATTTCTTTTTTAAAAGAAAAGTTTTAATCTTTATTTTTAATCTATAGACTACATTATTTAGTAAGGAGGATATACAAAACAATGATCAAAGAATAATCATGTGTTCTATTCCTTTTCTTTTGTCTGGTCACTCAGAAATATGATCTTATTGGCTATGAGTGTTGTTGCTTGCCACTCACTTTATTTTTATCCATGTATTCACTGTAGTCCACTTTCCCTTCCACAAATATATGAGCCCCCCTCTTCACATACTGATATGCCACATCCCTGAGCCCTGGTCAAAACTTAATATTCAGTACCATGTTGTCTTTTGACTGATGTTATCCATCTGTTCAGTGTCCCCTGATCAACACATCTCATTTGTTGCTATATAAAATATCATGACTGTGTTTTGTCCTTCTACTTGTATCATGACAGGGTCCTGACGTACTCACCCAAGTAACTGAAGATGATTCATAGATTGCTCAAGAACCCAACTAATGGCTCGTTTATATTCCTGTCTTACAAACTGATGAAACACAGGTTTTTGAAGTACAACTTTGTTTTTTTTTGTTTTTTTTTTTCAATCTAACCTTTAGGCTTTTTCATCTCCCCTACTTTATATCACACACAGCACCCAACTGTAAAACATTCGCACTTCTGTGTCAGAAAATAAATTGAAGAAGCAGTAGAATTATATGATTATATTGACAATGACATATAAATTATATTGTTACCACTGTTTCTGTTGTACAAATGTATGGCATATTTTAGAATTCGGTGACCGTCAATGATGTGCATGTGAAATTCAGCCAAGAAGAGTGGGCCTTGCTGGAACCTTCCCAGAAACAACTCTACAAAGATGTGATGCTAGAGATCTGTGAAAACCTCACTGCTATAGGTAAGACTGCAATTTTTCTTTCACTTTTAAAATAAAGAGACAACTTTTACTTTGTTATTGATTCTCTTCTGTAATTCCAATTGAGAATGAGGAGGAATGGGGTAAATGAATCAGGCATGGTTCTAAGGGTCACAGAAGATAGTGATTTAAGTTTTGCCTTAGTAATAACATGACATTTCCAATAATATATATTTTCTGGTACTATATTTTAGGCTACAATTGGGATGACCATAATATTGAAGAACATTTTCAAAGTTCTACAAGTAATAAAAGGTAACTTTATGTGCATGTTGATACAGATATAAATCTTAAATTTTAATGTGTCCTGGAAGTTTGGTGTTTTTTGATTGTTTTTTGTTTGTTTGTTTGTTTGTTTGTTTATTGGCTGCTTTTTATTTTCTGTTTTTGAAATAGATTTTTTTTTCTGAGTATGTGTGACTTTCTTAGACTTACTTGTTATACCAGCCTGACCTCAAAATCACACAGATCTGCCATATTCTGCCTCCACAAGTGCTGGGATTGAAGGCATGTACCAGCACACATGGCTGTGTCCTGGAAGTTTTAAAGAAAAGCAACAGTGTAAAAACAGCACTGCTTTAAGTGTACTGATGATCATTAAAATCTCATAATTCCATGTACTTCAATGTCAGGTATCTGATTTGTGTTTACAAGGCACTCCCCTAAGATAGAAGAAAATAAAATAATATTGTAACAAAAATACCATTTGAATCATATGGACATTACAACTACTGACTTGAACTGCCAATCTGTTTAGTCTCATTCTATCTACTCAGATATTGTAAGAGTTATACACACTGAATTGGTGATTAGTATGTGTCCAAAACCTTCTAATAAGCAAAAATTACATAGTAGAACCAGTGTTACTCATTTTCGTGCAGTAACATTGTAAAGTTCAGTGAAAGGAGCAGCTTATGAGAATCAAGAATATTGTTGTGGAGAAACCTTAATCCCTATATGACATGTCTATGATGAACAAAAAACAAACTGTGTTAATTCAATGTGGGAATCTTTTATTTTTCTTGTAAATTAAACTGGTATATCATATGTCAAAATGATTCTAAGACACATGAGCATAGGGTTATTGAAAGAAGCAGTGTCCCTGTCTTTCT
Organism: Meriones psammophilus; assembly: GCA_036365155.1. NCBI lineage: Eukaryota > Metazoa > Chordata > Mammalia > Rodentia > Muridae > Meriones > Meriones psammophilus. The sequence continues at coordinate 24,741 of JAEOAE010000508.1, forward strand.
CCAAGAACAATGGATTTGCTAGTAGTCCCCACTGTGAGTAAATTTTCTGAATGTGATAAATGGTTACTGTTAATTGGTTTTGCAACCTCACTGAGAATTCATCAGCAAACTCATATTGCTGAAAATACCTATAAATACTAGGAATTTGGAACTTCTGCTTGTCTTGGCTCACTTTGTAAATGAAGTATCATTCATACAGTACAAAAATTTGTGAATGAGATTGCTGTGGTAAAACTCTGAATTCTTACAATACTCTTCATATATAGGAGAAAACCTCTTATAGAAAAATGATGCTATAAAAGTGATCCACATAACAAATGCTCTTACCATCACAGGGATCTTCAAAAATACCCATAATGAAGGGAAAAACCATTAATGTAAATAAAGTTATAAAACTTTAAAATTTGATTCTTCTTTACCATTAGAGCAAATTATGAAATTAATTCATATAGATAAATATATTTATTAGTGTTATGAAATCACTGTGGTAAATCTTTCACATGTGCCAATTTCCTTTGCAGGCATGAATACAGTCATACTGGAGAGAAACCCTTTAAATGCACTCTATGTGGTAAAGCCTTCTCCTATATCACTGTTCTCATATGGCATAAAAGAACACACACAGGAGAGAAATCTTACAAATGTAATCAATGTGGTAAAGCCTTTGCAAAAAACAGTCATCTCATGGGGCATGAAAGAACACACACTGGAGAGAAACCTTATGAATGTAACCAGTGTGGTAAAGCCTTTGCAAAAAACAATACTCTCATACGGCATAAAAGAACACACACTGGAGAGAAACCTTATGAATGTAACCAGTGTGGTAAAGCCTTTGCAGAAAACAGTACTCTCTTAAGCCATAAAAGAACACACACTGGAGAGAAACCTTATGAATGTAACCAGTGTGGTAAAGCCTTTGCAGAAAACAGTAAGCCATAAAAGAACACACACTGGAAGAAACCTTATGAATGTAAAGTCTTTGCAGAAAACAGTACTCTCTTAAGACATAAAAGAACACATACTGAGAGAAACTTTATGAATGTAACCAGTGTGGTAAATCCTTTGCACAAAACAGTAATCTCATAAGACATAAAAGAACACACACTGGAGAGAAACCTTATGAATGTGACAAGTGTGGTAAAGCCTTTACACAAAACAGTACTCTCCTAAGCCATAAAAGAACACACACTGGAGAGAAACCTTATGAATGTAACCAGTGTGGTAAACACGATACAGTCATCATCTCATAAGACATAAAAGAACACATACTGGAAAGAAACCTTATGAATATACCCAACGTGATAAATACTTTGCACAGCAGAGTAGTCTCTGAAAACATGAAAAAACACACAGTGGAGACAAGCCTGGTGAGGATAATTAGTGTGATTAAGCCTTTGCATGTAACAGTCATCTCCTAAGACAACAACACATTCTGGAGGGAAACCATATGAATAAACTGTGTGGCAAAGCCTTTGCATATAACATCTCCTAATACATAAAAGAACACATACTGGAAAGAAGCTGTCTGACTGTAACCAATGTGAAAAACTTTTGCACTTCAGAATCATCTTCACACTCATGAAAGAAATCCTAATGGACAGAAAGCCTACCAGTGCTTTTAACATGGTGAAACCATTCCACATTTGTATAATCTTCATCATCATGAAAGGATTCATACTACAGAGAAAACTTATGAATGTTTTAAAATGGTGAGGCCTTGCACAAATCTAGAGTCATCATCATCATAAAAGTATCCTCACTGGAGAGCAATTCTGTGAATATAAGCAATGTGGAAAGGCCTTGTGTACTTTGGTCCACTGAGATCCAACAGAACTGAAAAACTAGCTCAATGGAAATGACCTCCCTTTTCTGAAGGGGAAAGGGAATAGGTGCAATAGGAATGGAGGGTAGTACTGTGGGAGAGAAGGGAGGGGGACTATGATTGGAATTTAAAGTAAATAAACTTATTTTTAAAAAGAATACAGTGAATGGTGAATATCAATTACATGCAACAGTATTAATCCTGATTCTCAACATTTACTGTTTTCAATTTTGTCACTTTACACAAGAAACTTTTAGTCCAGTGGATGAATATGTAGGGAATGATGAACTAACACCAGCCAGGAAGTTCTCTGAGAGTATCACAACAGTGGTAGCCTGTAGAAGTTTCTTTGTGTACACATACCTTTTGTTCCAGTGGTACTATTGAAAACATCACAACCCACACTGAATTTTGAGATATGAGGGAGGAGGCTTTCTTTTCCTTGTATGACCCTGCTTCTGGCCTAGATGTGTAACCATGTCAAGGGTGAGTTTACTCTGCCTGACTTCATATGGAGAGTGTCTTTAGACATGGACACCACCAATCAAATTAGATAGATGGCCTTTGACACAGATCCCTAATAACTCTCCCCTCCCTTCAAATATAGGATAATTTGGTTCTGTGTTTTGTTCTTTTTATTCATATACTAGGAATGTGCTGTTTAATGCAAATCGAGCATCCTTGAATTGCCTAGTATTAAACAATTATCTACACCTATACTTGGAGCATCGCAGGCACTCCCCAAGGGATATAAGCCTCTGTTTTCTGTTTTCTAGAATTAAAGTTGAACTTACTTTCTGAGGTGGTTCGCAGAGTGGCTGACCACTGTTATGCTTGTGGGCTTTCCAAGCTTTATACCTCATCTTCTGCCCCTCATGCCTTCTTGGGTTGGTGGTAAACAGCCCTCCAGGCAGCAAGAGAATCACATTCTCTGAAATGCCTGTGATAAAATGTTTCAGACTTCATAGCATTTCAAATTTCACATGTTTCTGGATGTGAAATGGTCAATCAAACAGGGTCTTGGGGTGGGACTCTTTAAAATGAGTTATACTTAGTGTTTAGTTCACGGTAAGGTTGCAGGCAAGCTTCATGGTATAAAATCTTCCGAGGTGAGTACACTTGCCTATGGAAAAGAAATAAAAGCAGAAATTTTATTTCTCTGTTTTTAATAGCTGAGTAATGTTCCAATAACGTATGGGTGGATGGCAGAGGAGAGGAACTCCCCTTTTGAGTGGACTAGGGAAAGGGGATGAGAGAAGATGGAGGGAGGGTGGGACCTTCAATCAGCATATATAATGAATATATTCTGAAAAATAGAAAAAAATAATAAAATAATAAATATTAAGAAAAAACAAAACAAAAGAGCAAAAATTTCAGTCAGTTTGAGTAACCACCCTCACTCAAAGAAATGAAATAAGATATATAGAAAGAAAAGAAAAACAAAATCTTTGTCTTTGCCACTTTTCTTCCCTGTGGGCTCACTTCATAATCATTATCCAATGGAGAACATGCTTCTCTCTCTGAAGTTTATGTTACCATATAAGTAGGATTTGAACCTGGAACTAATAGCAGAGTTTTGTCGTTAACATATCAAATCAAAACTACCTGCCACTTTCTCCCAGCAATCCTTCACTCCTTCCATGCTATCTGGTCTTCCAGGCTAGTATAGCCCATGCAATACCCTGAATTCTCCTTCTCAGGGCCTGAGCTAAGCTCACTCCCCCCCCTTACCCATCTATAGGCAAACTATTTTGGCTTCCTGCCACTGTCAAGAGCCATGCAGTAGCAACAGCAAAACAGCTGTAGATCTCATGGAATGTTGCTCCCCTGTTAGCATACTTACGATGAGTTTGTCTTGGAGAAGCATAATCCCAAGAACTGATTTTCCAGAGGACTTTGTGTTCTTATGTAGCATATCTCTGCTTGTTGCCTTTATGATGTCCATAATCCTTATGACATGAGTTGTATGAAAACTTTAAGAATGCTTCTAGCTCTTCACTGGGCAATATCACTGACATTTATAATTAACAATGCTTGATCTCTTTTCACATGTTTACTGGAGCAGATTAATGAATTAACCACTGCCCTTGAAAGGAGCCATAGATGTAGAGTGTTAGCGATGACCATTATACTTAGAAACAATTTGGAAATATAGATTGTTTAACAAGGTCAGGGAAGATGTTTTTGCTAATGGCTCTGATATAAATAAATCTTAGAGAAAAATTTAAAGTTAAAAAAAACTACATTATTAATAGTAAAGCCAGGGATGTTTCAAGGTTGATGAACCAAAATAATAGCCCAAGGTAGCATTGGCTGCCTTTGCACCCTCATGTTGGGCCTGTAACTGAGACAGCAATTGAATCCTCTATATGTGTTTTTCCTCTCAGCTTCTTGATATGATTTAATAATAATTGATTAATGAGTAGATGCACACCCCTTTAAGATTTAAAGTACAGGTGCCAGTACCATGCCATTTTTTTTATTACTGTTGCAATATAGTACTACTTGGGATCTTCGATGAAAATACCTCCAGAAAATCTTTTATTGTACAGGCATTTTTTTAATCAATTCTGTTTTTTTTTTTTTTTTTTCCATATGAAACTGAGAATTGTTCTTTCAAGGTCTGTAATGAGTTGTGCTGGTATTTTGATTGCAACTGCATTGAGTCTTTAGATTTCTTTTGGTAGAATGGCTATTTTTACTATGTTAATCCTACAAATCCTGGAGCATAGGAAATCTTCTGATATCTTCCTTGAAGTTCTTTTTTTTTCATATAAGTCTTTCACTTGCTTGATTAGAGTCACACCAAGGTATTTTATGTTATTTGTAGCTTTTGTGAAGGGATTTTGTTTCCCTAATTTCTTTCTGAACCCATTTGTCTTTTGTATACAGGAGGGCTTCAGATTTTTTTTTAATTTAATTGTGTATCCAGCCATTTTGCTGAAGGTGTTTATCAGCTGTAGGAGTTCCCTGGTTGAATTTTTAGGGTTATTCATGTATATTTTCACATCACCTGCAAAACAAGCTGGACTGGATGTGGAGAAAAGGGAACCCTCCTCCATTGCTGGTGGGAATGTAAACTTGTACAACCAGTTTGGAAATCAATCTGGTGCTTTCTCAGAAATTTGTGAATAGTGCTATTTCAATATTCAGTTTTACCACTCCTGGGCATATATTTAGTAGATTATCAACCATACAACAAGGAATTTGCTCATCTATACTCATAACAGTTTTTTTTAATAATAGCTAAAGTCTAGAAACAACCTAGATTTCTCACAGCTGAGGAATGGATACAGAAATTGTGGTACATTTACACAATGCAATACTATTCAACAATTAAAAACAAGAAAATCAGCAGGCAAATGGATGCAAGTAGAGAAGATCATCCTTAGTGAGGTATCCAGAAGCAGAAAGACACTCATGGTATATACTCCCTTATAAGTGGATATTAGTTGTATAGTATAGGATTAAAAATACTAAAATCTATAGTCTTAATTGATCTAAATAACAGAGAGGACCCTAGGGAAAATGCTTAATTCTCATTCAGAAGGGCAAATAGGATAAACATCGGTAATGGGAGAAGATAGGGAACAGGGCAGGAAACAACCAGAGAGGGCCTCTGAAGGAATATACATAGCAGTGTATTGAAGCAGATGATTAGACTCATAGTCAAACTTTACGCAGACAGCATGGACTCAAATGGAAAATTCAGGAGATAGAAAGACCTTGGTGGGAGAGGCACTCCACAAGGAGGCCAATTGAGCCAAAAAATATGGGCCCAGGGGGTCCTGTTCCAACCAAGGACCATGCATGAAGAACAGCTAGAACCCCTGCTCAGATGTAGCCCATAAGTATCTGTCTCCTTATGAGTTCCCTAATAAGAATAACAGGGACTGTCTTTGACATGAACTCAGTGGATGGCTCAGGAGTAGGATCACCTACTCCTGGGAGGTGCAGCCTTTCCAGGACACAGAGGAAAAAGGTGCAGCCATTAATGTTGAGACCTGATAAGGTAGGCAAGAATATGATAGGGGAGGAAGACTTCCCCTATCAGTGGACTTGGGGAGGGGCATGTGTGAAGAAGGAGGAGTTTGAGGAGGGAGGAGTTTATGGGGGGGATGCAAAGTGAATAAAGTGAAATTAATAAAAGTTAAAACATGAACAAAAAAAACCTTCAGCAAATTAAAATGAGAACTATAATAAAATTTTAAAAATGCATGCGAGAATTACAAGACATCAAAATCCAAATGTGCCAGTGAGTGAATTTTTTGGCCATCTACCTTTTGGAATATACTCTTAAATGTACAATTAAGAGAAGTTCCTTGGATAAAATGAGTGTCCCTTGGAGAAACATATGCTTTCATTTGCAAGTGCTTATCAATTAGAGATAAGGGTTGGGACAAAGCCAGGTGTGCACTTCTCATTTCAGCTGTATAACCACATCTGGTGCAGAATATTAAAAGGCCTAGTGCATGCTGCCTCAATATCTCACAATTTATATATGCTTCAGTCATCTTAATTTATAGTGCTTTCTTCTTTGGTATCCTCTATCCTTTCTCTCTGTTACAGTCTTCTGGCTGAATTACAAATGTCTGTGGAGGGCATGAATTTGATGGAAAATTTCCATTTCTACTTGAGTCTTCTGAGGTCTCTCACTGAATATCTATTTTCTCTACCAGTCTCTGAATTTGTTTCCATCAGCTGCAGGAGGAAGCTTCTCTGATGATGGAAGAACAAGAACCTGGTCTATGAGTATAGCAGAATGGTGTCAATGGTCATTTTATTTATTTTAGTAGAACGTAGTATATTTTTTCTCTAGAACCCTGGGCTATGTAATTTCTTTTTCTTGTTCAATAAACCAGTGTCAGGTGTGGATTCCATCATGTGAAATGGGCCTTGAGTCAAACTATAGATTGGTTATTTACTCCTACAACTGTTGCATTAATATGTCTTACAGGACACTGTTATAGTTCAAAGGTTTGGTAGCTGGGTTAGTGTTTATATTTCTCCTTTTGTAGTGTGCAGAGTATTCCCTATATCAAAGTTGCTAATACATAAGTGTGAAGGTCCTATATAGGCATGATTTATGCATGTTCAATGATTTGTGTAAGTGTTACCTCAAGCAATAGGGCATTGCAGTCATTTTGTGGAGAGCAACCTATAGTCTTGACAAAAGCCTGTTTGTTTTGGCATTACAATCACACTACTTTGGCCAATATCTCAGTTAAATATAAACCATTACCAGTACTGGATGCTTAATTTAGTGACAAGAGATTTCCAGTTGGGACTTTCTTCTTGGGTGGTGATTTCATTTATGTTGGCTTCTTATATGTATATATTTTAGAAAGCTTCTATTGCATTAGGTTTCCACTGTACCAAACAAATGACCCTTAATTTTACCTGTCTTTTCTCATGTTACCTTTTCATTGTCCTCTTCCTTTCCCAATCCCCTTCAATTCAATACTGATCCTGAAGACTGCGAGGGGCGCAGGGAGGGGACATTTACAGAACACAAGGGACCAGGAAAAACGCTGTGTGAGCTGTGGCTCGGGGAAAACGCTTCCGGGGGATACTTCTGGGTCCTGACAAAGGCCAGGCTAAGTAAGGAGGAGGAGGATGGCTTCTGAGTGTGAAATGCGGTGCGCACAGCATTCTGGGAATTGTATTTCTGCGTCTGCGACCCAGCAAAGCGGATGATACAGTGAGACCCGGCTATGTTACTACAAACAATCCCAGAAGTCCTTGATCTGAGGCAGTTCTCACAGAGGCTCCCAGCAGGCAAAATGCACTCTGCCCTCTGGGATTATTTGTAGTTCCCTGGCTATGGAGTACTTGGCTTTAAGAATTTCCGTGTCTGGGACATTTCATCATGAGTTCAGTGCTCTTTCGTAAGGATGTTCACAATCGTAGAAGATAAAACATTTTTTTTTTTTTTTTTTTTGAGACACCTATAATACAACGTGAGTGGCCAGATGTGGAGCCAAAATGCGGTAGATAGATTTAAAGCCTGGACAGCTCCTAAGAGGGTGGATGGGATATTGGAGCTTTTGAACAGGACTGTGCTGAATGTTAAGTGGGACGCGAGCACCCACAAGCATACATGCTATGTCTTCAATGTGTTATGTACTGTTGAAAAAGCAGGCACTTGAGGAAAACTATAAGGTTATATTCCAAGAAGCTGGCAGTTGGTGGAAATTCAAAGTTCAAGAGTTAGCACGGCACCTCTTCATTTTCCTAGTTCCTCATTCTGCATCCTGTTATTTTCAGGTATTTCAGACTGAACAAACAGCATCTTTTTGGGCTGGAAATGGACTGTAGTTTTCAGGTCAGATAGGTAATAGCATATAATTTTTGAGGATTCTCTTAGAAAACCCTTCCCAATAATTCAAAAGTTGACTTCTCATGCTTGGTGTTGGAGTTTTTGTTTGATGGAGGAACCATTGTAATCACAGATGGTCAAGTTTCATTTAAACTAAATTTTCATTTTATACAAATTATAATTTTATACAATTCACTTTATACAATTATATTTGGATTATACATATCTTAGGTAGATTGTTACTAGTATGACTCCGCATTACTTTTTCAGACATCCTTATTGTTATTTTACCTTCTTTCCTTTTGTATTTCTCTCAGTCTCACCTCCTGATTATTATAACCTCCTCGTGTCTTTTCCATTTCCTCTTCCAAATCACTAAAATCCTTCTACTTCCTACTGCTCCCACAACAACTCCATTCTCACCTTGGAAATTGTCACTGCTTCATTCTTGGTTTTGTAATTACTGCCAGATATGGACTCACATGAGTACACACATACTCAGTTTAGAGCTGGGAACCTCAGAAGAGAGAATATGTGAAGTTTGCCTTTCTGTGTTTGGATTACCTCATATAACATGATTTTTTCTAGTTCCAGCTATCTACCTGCAAATTTTATGTTTTTATACTACTCAATAGTGATGCATTTTAAAATCATGACCTAAAGAGCTAATATTTAATTCATTTTTAAGGTTATTTAATAATTACATCACTTTTTGCGCCTTCACTATTCTTCCCTCCAAACCTTCCCACAAACCTCTCCTATTTCTCTTTCAAATTCATCTTCTTTTTTGGTTAACCGAAAAAAGTAGTTCTCCAGACCTGGAAGGGATTAGACCTCCTTACAGCTGAAAAAGGAGGAATCTGCTTAGCCCTACAGGAGAAATGTTGTTTTTACACTAATAAATCAGGCATTGTTAAATCATGCTCTTAACAAAAGTTGCTCAGTTTAATAATGTGACTTCCATGCATGTTTTAAGGGTTGATCGTTTGGTGTTAGATAACGAACTGATTTTATGACCTTTCCTGGAAAGATTGTTTTTCCACACTCTCAGTTTTTATTAGTTCCCTGAAGATTTTTGCATAGGATTAAGGACAATGGTTTCTTCCTATTCCACTTTTGCATATCTATTAGCATTTCCAATTTTCAGCTCATTTTTATACAGGTATATTGGTAAGACTTTTTTTCTTTATTTTTTATATTGGTCCATCTTATGGGTGTAGCTAATAGTATTATTAGGAGACACATTACCAGAACATACTCTGATCCTCTGCCATATATATATTTATATATATATATATCTATGTTACCTCCTGTTATGCATGATCACTGAGTCTTAGATCTGGGAATTGTTTTGTAGATGTATCAGGTGTGACTGTTCTCCAGAATTCTGCCTTGTGATTGGTTGGGGTTTTCAGTCATGATTGTGGTTCAAGGAAAAGCTTCCTTGGTCAGTGTTGAACTATATGTATCTATGTGCATTATTAAAAGTATTAAAAGTATTTAGGTTGCATCATGTTTATATTCATGCATGTACGTACATGTATTATAGGGATTTTATGTAAATAATTCACAGTATGATTGCTTAAAACTATTTCAAAAATTTACTGTTATTTCACCCACTTACTTCTTTTATATTTATCCTGTAAGACCTGGGGTTTCACAGTTCAGGAGTTCAAGATCACGCCCTTCTCAGGAATTCCCAGAAGACCACAACTTGATGCAAAAGCAAGAGTTTTTTTTTTTTTTTTTTTTTTGCAATAGGCAAAGGCAGGAGATGACCCCTACAAGGCAGGAGATGACCCAGAGCATAAAAAGCACAGGGTTTTTATACTTAAAAATCTGGCCACTTTTGCTCTATACATTTATTGGTCAGCAAGATAGCATTCAAAAAGGAGATTCTATTAATTCTCATCTCCTTTTTTCAAGATCTTTTTGTAATTTTTTAGTCTTTCCTTTAACAATGCCTGATTTATTAGTGTAAAAACAACATTTCTCCTGTAGGGCTAAGCAGATTCCTCCTTTTTCAGCTGTAAGGAGGTCTAATCCCCTAAAGGTCTGGAGAACTACTTCTGCTAAGGAATTGAGCTGGTCTTTGAGGTCATTGATGGTGCTCAAAAGCAATTGTACATCACTAATTAACTGTTGGGACAGTTTGTTGTATTTATATAATAAAACACCCAAACCAGCTGGCCCAGCAGCTATGGAAGCAGGCAGCCCAATTCCAACTAACAGAGGAATGAACTGAATGGCTCTTGTCATTCTTCCAGCCATTAAGTCAAAGCTGGGGACTGGGACTGGCTCATCCCCTGGAATAATGCTAAGATCAGGGAGTTGCCTGTACACAGGTCCCAGTACAATCTGTGGGCAAGAACGTATAGGCTTTATTATTCCTGCATTAAAAAAACAGTGTTATTGTCAGGGCAGAGAGCTGTGGAGATGTCAATTATTGAATCACAAATGGCAAAGGTAGCATCCCCTACAGGTAGATCTGAGATATCATTTTTGTAGGGTTTTGTCAAACAGGTAACATTTTGGTTGAAGAGAGGCTGCACTCTCATAGGGGGTGCTGCGTGTCAGGACCCCTCAGCAGTGGAATAAGTGGCGTTAGAGGGGGGGGAGCTCCAGAGGAACAGGCTGCCCTTGTCAGAGGCAGAGCCAGCAGTCACTTGCAAGTGAAGGATTGGTGTCATTTAGGAGGCTATGAGTAGCAGTAATAACATCTACAGTCTGGGGGTCTAAAATAAAGTTTCCTCTACTTTCAGGAACAACCAGATGGTGGTAATTGAGGGATGAGTATTCTTTTTTCTATTAATTCTTCGATGCATTGTTTAATCTGTTCTTGTCTGGCCTGATCCTGCAGCCCTCCTCCATCTGAAAGGTGAATGGGAGGTACCTTTCTTCAGCATACAGGCTTTCCTACCATCCCTGAACAAGGGGCTTGGAGTAATTAAGATCCATGGACTCCTGTTGGCACACTGTGGAACCAATCATCTATCCTCATCTCCTCCCTGACTTGGTTTAATATGGCAGTGAAATAGGTGATGTTATCTTTTCCAGTACATTGTTGCACAACCCTATAGCAACTCCTATGCACAGCCTGTTGGTAGGTATCACAAGGGTAAGGCCTGGGGCGCCCATTTACATAAAGAATCATTTTAGGCTTGGTTACACAATGCCATTCTAAACTTGGAGTCCTCTCTGAAGGTTGTAGGGCTCTATATGTCCATGTATCACCACACTCAACTTGAGCATAGGCCTTGTTGGGCCCCCAAATCTCACCATTTAGTAAGACTCTGCCATTCATCACCCCATCCTTGCAATCACAGGGTTTACCATATATTGTTTCCAGGGCCTTGCGAGCCTGGTGAGGATCACCAAAGCTCCCATCAATAGTTACCCAATTGAGTACAAACAGCACCACCCAGAGATACCATTGTCTGTCATTGTCCCTGATGAGTTTCAGTTTTAACAGGTTGCTGGAAGCTTGGACTTTCCAGGTGTCAGCAGGTTGATGAAGACAGGCTTGACATGTGACCCATGGATCCAAGCTGCAATGCTCTCTACTTTGACTGCTGTTAGGGTGTTGAGCAGGACACAATAATGAACCTTCCACTGAGGTTCCAGATTCTGGCTGTGGTGTCATAACAAGTACACCATATCCAACATGGAACTGATGGGGCACCTCCAAGGACCTGGGCGCATTTGCACTGCCAACCTTGCTCAAATTCTCTTTCTGAATAAGTTGCAGTCCATTCAGCATGGACAACAAGTCAGAGTTACCACTAGTTATGTCAAGGGGGTCCCCAAGAAGAGTCAGGGTAGCAGGAACCACATATAGTAGTTCGAAGGGAGTTAAGCCTAATATGGAGGGAGTATTTCTGACTCTAAAGAGGGCCAAGGGAAGGATCACTGCCCAGTCACCATCAGTCTCCATGGTCAATTTGGTGAGAGTCTCTTTGAGAGTTCTATTCATTCTCTCTACCTGTTCTGAACTTTGAAGCCTATAAGCACAATGTAACTTCCAATCAAGCCCCAGAAACCTGACCACCTCCTGGCTTACCTGAACAACAAAGGTTGTCCCATTGTCTGACCAATTACCTTTGGAATACCAAACCGAGGAAAAATGTCTTCCAGAATTGTTTTGGCCATGACCAGGAGGTTTCTTTCTTTGTGGGAAAAGCTTCTACCCATCCTGAGAAAGTGTCCACAAAAACCAGGAGATATTTATTGCCATACCTGGATGGTTTACTTTCAGTGAAATCCACTTCCCAATGCATTCCAGGTCTAGTTCCTTGTCACTGGCCAGCAGTAACACATGAATACCACCTGAGAGAGGGCTGGGAGAGAGATAGAGACAGGGTGACACAGAAAAGGACACCAAGTCTACATGCTGATCCAGGTGTTGATTTAATGGACGTCAGGTTAACATTTAAGTAGGCAGAAAAGTACAAGAAGTTTCTCATGTAGGAGCTTTACTTGGTCAAAACATAGGAGAGCTCACTCAAGGTTACACAGAGCCTGCTGTCTGGTTACTATGATTGCACACACTTTCTAAGGGTCAGAGCAGTCTGCTGTAGGACCACTAAGGTCAGATTATAAGAAACTGGACTTTGGAAAATAGCCAAAGCCAATAGGCCGGATTCCACTGCTCCATTAACTCAAAAATTTGCCATTAACTCCAAAAAGGCTGCCACAGTTTCTCTCAGCCACTTCCCTGTGCTCTGGAACTCTTACCTATGTTTACCCTCTGGCCAGGTTCACATGCACTAGTCACTCTCTCAGTCAGGGTGGTGAGGTTTAGTGTTCAGTACTGGGATTGGCCAGCAACTTCAGCCAATTTCTTTGCCCACAAGTGAGTCCACTAATGCATCTGAGTAATTAATCTCTCAGCATCTTCCTGTAGCAGAATGATCTTACCTTTAGAGTCAATCCATGCCCCCACATCGGTGTCAGATATCCCCTGTTTTTGCCATATTAACTTTAAGTCACGTTCTGAGAAGTTTAGTCATTCTTCTCTGGAAAGTTCAGCGGTTAGTACCACTGGGACGGAGTTTCCTCTAGCAGCTACTTTAGCCTCCTGATTGGCCATGTTATTCCCCTTTGTTGCCTCAGAAGTCCCCTTCTGCTGTACTGGGCAATGAATAATGCTTACCTTGTCCAGCAGCAACAAGGCATTGAGCAAGCCAAAATCTTGTTTTTATTTTTTATCTCTTTACCAGCTGATATTAGCAGGCCTCTCTGCTGATACATGGCCCCGTGCTCATGGGCTGTTGGTAAGGCAAACCAACTATCAGTGTAGATGTTTATCTTTTTGTCCTTTTCCAGAGATAATGCTTGGGTTAAAGCAATCAATTCAGCTCTCTGAGTAGAAGTGCCCTCCGGCAACACCTGGGCCCATATTACCTTATGAACATCTACTACTGCTGCCCCTGCCTTTCTCTTCCTGTTCTCAAAAGACTGCTCCAATCCATATAGTATGTTACCTTGGCATTGGGCAGAGGCTGATCTTTCAATTCCTTTTGCTATCCCTGTTCTTCTGCTAGAACCTGCAAACAATCATGCGCCAGGGGCTGGATTTCTGGATCCTGCAATAAGGTGGCAGGGTTTAGCCTTGTAGCCAGGACAAAGGTGAATCTATCATTATTCAAGAGCAAGGCCTGGTGATGTGTCATGCTGGCATTCATGAGCCAGCAATCAGGTAGCTGCCTTATGACACTCTCAAGGGAATGAAGAGAAGAGATGGTGAGGTCTTGTCCCAGAGTCAGTTTGTCTGCATGTTTTACTAGTGCCACCACTGCTGCTATTATTCACAGGCAAGTTGGCCATCTTGCTACTACTAAATCAAGCTTTTTGGATAGATAGGCTACCGGTCTCTTCCAGGGTCCAATTTTCTGTGTTAGCACCCCATTGGAAATTCCCCAATTGTCAGTCACATAGAAATGGAAGGGTTTGGTCACATTAAGGATTCCCAATGCTGGGGGCGACATTAAGGCTTGTTTGATATTATGAAATGCAGCTTGTTCATCCTTTCCCCAGATGTAAGAGTCATTGTCCTTTGTAAGGGGATACAGAGGGGCTGCCATCTCGGCAAATCCTGCTCTACTTAAAATTTCCCTCAGTTGTTCAGTAGTCCGTGGAGGGGGAATATGAAATACAGTCTCTTTTCTAGCTTCCAAAAGACATCTCTTAACTGACCTGTTTTCTGCAGAGCTGGGCCTTTTCCACCGACAGTCTATAGCTGAGGTCACCCAGCTCTTGCAACAGCTGGTCGTTGGCTTCAAGGCAGGTTTATTTACAATCTGTAGCTAATAGTATATCATCCACATATCGGAGAAGAGTTACCTGGGGATTGGTGGCCAGGAAGTGCACCAGGTCCCGGTGTAGGGTTTCATCTTCCTTTTGGGACAATCCTTGATCCAGTGTCCACTCTCCTTGCAATAGGCACACTGATCCTTAGACAGAGGGCCCCTCCAATTGCCAGGAACTCTCTCCCTATCATTACGACTGCACTACAGTGGCCAGGATCTTAGTCAACTTTCTCTCTTGCATCTTATCTTTTCTTGTGCTTCCTGCTCTTTCTGCTTTCTTTCCTCTTTCTCTTCTCCCATCCCAGCTGTCTAAAACCTTTTCTGCCACCTGCACTAAATCCTTCAAGGACTTGTCTTGTAAACCCTCTATTTTCTGGCTGACTGGTCTATAAAGATTATAGACACCATTGGCTTATGCTCATCTGAGGTAGGGTCATACGTTGGTAAGCCAGCTGTATGTGTCCATCAGCCATTCAAGAAAGGCTGTGGGAGATTGCCTTCTACACGGACAAAGTGTAAGGTGGATTAAATAGGTGAAACCAGAGGGTCCAAGATGGAAGTTGACACCTTCTGTGGCCTGCCACTGAAGGAGAAATTCAGAAATAATTCCAGGAGTCTTTCTGCAGGATAAGTCTACTCTTTGCCCAAATGCTTAGACTTGCAGGGTCCTAACCATATTTAGATTGTTGAAATCATACACCGGGAGACTGGAGCTCAAAGGAACTTAAGGCAGACGGCACACGCAGAGTGCAAGATCTGTTCTAGCCACGTTCCTCCTTGAGCATTAGACAGAGCTGAATGAATGACCTTGTTAAAGTAGGCAAAGACTGCTCCTGGCTTCTGCCCCTTCTCCTTGCCTGATCATCAGAAGCCGTGCCTTAGACTCTCCCCTCAAACTCCTTGTGGGCCAACACAGGTGCGTACTGTGAGCTAAGCAGTGGAATTTGGGCAGAGCACAAGGCCACCTGTTTTTGGAAAGGGTTTAGGGTGGGGTATGGGAAAATTCGTAGGAGGAGGGAGGGGTTGCACAGGTTGGAAGCAGAAGGGTGTTCCACAGTTTAGCCTGTAACTGGAGGCCTCGAGGGAGTGGGTGGGGACACAGGTTGGTATTTAAGGGGCAGCAGCAGGCCCCTGCTCGCATTTGCCATAGCCGGCACTCTCCTGGGAGTTATCCTGAGTAGACACTGGAGATGAAGAACTCCTGTCAAAATGTCCTCGGCAGGATGGAAGATCAGGCAGATGTGGGTGGCTGCAGCAAGGCCAAGAAATCCCGGCGTCGAAAGACTGTTTGGCAGGCAAAGCAGAAGGAGGCCTTGCTCTCAGTTTTCACCAAGACACCTTACCCGAGCTTCAGGACCAGGCAGGAACTGGCCAGGGAATTCGGAGTTCTAGAGTCCTCCATCTGCGTGTGGTTTCAAAACCGCAGAACTAGAACTGGCATTTCGAGGAAGACCTCAAAGCAGACCACCGCAGGCTCCAGCCATGAAGCCTCCCAACAGCCTCCTGAAAAGCTTGTCGCCAGGGTACAACAAGCAAGAGGCCCGCCCTCAGAACGGAGAAGGCCTCAAACGCGGCTTAGTCCAGCACAGATCAGCATGCTAGTGCAAGCTTTTGAGATCTCTCCATCTCCAGACTATGCCACGAGGGTGCAACTGGCACTGAGCACAGGTTTGCCTGAGGACACCGTCCACATATGGTTCCAGAACAGAAAGGCCAGGCAGAAAGGCCGCACTGGAGGCAGCACAGCTAAAGGTGAGGACCTGCCTGCCTCTCCTGGCCCGGAAAGGGCTCCTGGAGCATCGTGTTGCATTGAGCAGGAGGCTTCCCAGGACAGCTTGTTGACATCGGGTTCTGCAGGAGGCCAGTGTGCAGAAGTGTTGATGTCAAGACCCGAGCTCACCTTCTTCACAGAGGCCTACCCAGAATCCAGCGACTACTGTCCTGTCCAGCTCTTCCTGGAGCAACAGGTGAGAACAGTGGAAGAGGAACAGGGATCAGCCGCTCTGGACCCAGATGTACCATGGGAGCAGATCGAACCAACACTCAAGGCTCCTCTCACGGAAGAAGAATATCAGGCTCTGTTGGACGATATTTGACCGCATTGAGAATGCTCACAATTGGGACTGTAAAACCCCGTTGCCTGGACCCTAACCTGACCATTGTCTCAGAGACTCCAGCCAGAAATGAGCTTGGACAGATGCTCAGACTTGCACCTAAGAAAGGTGCAGAGCTCTAGGGATCCTGAGTAAGTGTTGGGGAAAAGATGGAAGGCCCTGGAGGTGCGAGGAACCTCACAAGAAGACCAACAGAAACAGCTGACCCAGCCCCCAGGGGGCTTGCAGAGACTGAGCCATCAAATAAGGAGCATGCTTGGTCTGGACCTAGGGACCCTGCACACACGTAGCAGGTGGGAGGTGAATCCTTGTGCTTAATGTGGGTTGCCCTACGAGGGAGATGTTGTGGAGTGGCCCAGTGGCGGTGGAGAGTTGTTTTTAAGCTGAACTTTGTTGCTTCTATCCTGGGCGGTTTTTGAAGGACAGTTATATAATGTTAGCTTCAATTATGATCAGGATAAATATGTAATTTGTCTGCTGTTGTACTGTGCGTCATTACATTATTTTTAGGCATTGCTATGACCTGGTTATTCTTTTCATTTGGAAATTAATGTAAAGAAGAGATATGATTATCTTTCAAGCTGAAAAGAGGTGTGATCATGAGTCTTGGTTTTTAACTTGACTGCATATGGAATTAAGCAAAACACCCAAAATTAAGGACACAATTGTGAAGTACTCTTCCTTATTTGAAGTAGTCTTCTCTACTTCTCTTCTGAATCAATAAGGCTGAAAAACACACCTTTAATCCATATCTTCATACTGCAAAACCAACCACTCACCTTTGCCTCATCTTACTGGAAACCTATACAAGGACATGGAAGAAGGAATGTTTTACTCTTTGCCTGTTCCCTTTTGCTTTGGTAGCAAGTCTATTTCTTCATTGACTATAGAACCTTCTTCTTGAGGATTTCTGTGTGAAGGTGAGTTGAGGCAACCAGCCTCATGGACTAAGCCACTGATAGATTCCTCGATTTTCCATTTTTAGCCATCCACTGTTGAATTAATTGACTCACAGATTGTAAATCATTCTCTTAAATCCTTTCCTATAAAGAGAGAGTTAGAGGGAAAATAAACTATGCATATAATTATCTTTCACCTAGAACTACCAAATTTTCTGCTTTTAATAATGTTATGTAATTCATTCAGAAATCACCTAAACAACAGTAATTGACATATGAGGAGTTATAGAAAAAATATTCATCATCATGCAAAGCCAAAATGCTATATAAATTTTAGGGTATATTGATGGACTAGGAATTAAATTTTCTGATGCAGTTATATTCTAAAATATCATAATTGAATTACAAGTATTTTAATTTTTGCAGCATTTATATATCATTTATTTTTACATCAAATTAGTCCTTTCTTTGTCTCAATCTCCTCAACACACATTAAAGTTTGTCTTCATTTTTCATTTCTTATGTTACGGAGATTCCATTTCATATGGGGATGACATCATGAAAATTAACTGTTCTATGCATTACACTGCTAATACCAAAACAGCATTAAAATAATAAGTAGACCTATCAGAATCACACTAGAATTCTCAGCAGAGACTATGAAAGCCAGAAGTGCCTGGGTGGTTATCATGCCGACACTAAGAGACCACTGATGCCAACCCAGACTACTATACCCAGTATATATGCAGCCATCCAGCCTACAGAAGATACTAGAATGAAAACTACAACCCAACAATATTAAATACACTCAAGAAAACACCTTGAGGCCAACACCATGAGAGTAAGTCCATGACTGACACTGCCTGGATGACCATGAACCAGAGTCAAGATAGCCTACAGACACACGATATCTGTAAACATGACAGGCAACATATGTCAATGAAAGATACTCTGCTATAATAATAGATGAGTGCCTAGCCCAGTTGTCATCAGTGAGACATCACCCGGCATCAGATGGGGGCAGATGCAGAGACCCATAGCCAAACACAATGATGTACCCAGGGGAACCCCAGAAATGAGGGAATACGTTATTGTAGGAACCAGAGATATCAAGGACACAACAAGAGCATGGCCCACTGAGTCAATTGGGCTCATAGGGGATCACAGAGACTGAAGGACAAAAACATAAACATTCTATGAGTCTTGTGAGCTAGGTTGTTGGCATACACCTTATGATCATTATCCTGATGTTGCTGAGGGACTTCCAACAGTGAGAATGGGGTGTCTCTCACTCTTTTTCCTGCTCTAGCTACACTTTCTCTCCTCATGTATTGCTTTGACCAACTCTGATATGAGGGATTGTTCTTAGTCTTATTATAACTTGCTATGCCATCACATTTTTTTTCATTGAAAATAAAGAAGCAGTGGATGAAGGAGATGTGAGTTGGGCAGAGTAGAGGTGGATAGATTGTGGCTGGAAGGAGTGGAGGAAGAGGAAACTGCAGTTCGGATGTAGTGCATGAATCAACAACAAAAATAAAATGCTAAAACAAAATAAACTGTCAGCAGCTCAGGCTGTTGGTGATCACCTGCATTCCTAGCACTCAGGAAGTTTAAGGTAGGTGGATCTCTGTGAGTTCAAGCACAGGCTGTTCTATAAAGAGAGTCCGGGACAGCCAACAGCCAAAATTATTCAGAAAAATCCTGTCTTCAAACAAACAAAAAACTGTCAGCATTTTGTGTTTTATCTTTAGGAACTTTGTTTTATGTTCCACTTTTTTACTTTTTATTTTTTTAATATTAGATACAGTTTATTAACTTTGTATCCAAGCTGTAGACCAGTCCCCTCATTCCCTCCCTTTCCTACCCTCCTTCTCTCATCTACTACCTACCCCTTTCCAAGTCTACTGATAGGGGAGGGCCTCCGCCTGTTCCAACTGACCCTAGATTATCAGGCATCATCAGGTTTGCTGCAATGTCCTCCTCTGTGGCCTAGCAAATCTGATCCTGCCTTGTGAGGGGGGAAGTCAAAGAGCCAGCCATTGAGTTCATGTCTGTAATAGTCCCTGTTTCACTTAGTATGGTACCCACTTGGATACAGAGCTAACATGGACTATATTTGAGCAGGGGTGCTAGGTTCTATGCGTACATTGTCCTTGGTTGGAGATACAGTCTCTTAAAAGACCCCTGTGCCCTGATATATTTGGTCCTTGTGGAGTTCCTGCCCTCTCCAGGTCACACTAACTCCCCCCTTTTTTATATGATTCCCTGTGCTCTGCCCAAGGTTTGGTTATGAGTCTCAGCACCTGCTTTGATATACTACTAGGTAGAGTCTTTCCCAGGTCCTCTGTGGTAGGCTAGGGTCCTGTTTCTTGTTTTCTCCTATGTCCATCCCATTGGTCTTTCTACGTGAGGATTGATCATCTTAACCCAGGTCCTCTTTCTTGTTTATCTTTTTGTTTATCTTCTTATAGATTTTAGTATGTTTATCCTATATTATAGGTCTAGCCTCCACTTAAAATCGAGTATATACCCTGTATGTCTTTCTGCTTCTGAGATACCTC
Organism: Meriones psammophilus; assembly: GCA_036365155.1. Classification (NCBI taxonomy): domain Eukaryota; kingdom Metazoa; phylum Chordata; class Mammalia; order Rodentia; family Muridae; genus Meriones; species Meriones psammophilus. The sequence continues at coordinate 44,767 of JAEOAE010000508.1, forward strand.
ACTCAGGATGATCTTTTCTAGATTGTTTGTTTGTTTGTTTCTTCATGTTTACATTTTATGACTTCTGTGAATGGTCTAGATATAAACCTGTCTGTTGCATAGCTGGAACAGTGGTTTCACATTTTATAAGCTGCTTCACCACCTAAAGAATGGATGGCAAAAGCGTTTTAGTTTCATGTTGTTAGACCTGGAGTCTCACTGCTCAGGAGCTCAGGATTGTGCACTTCCCAGGAACACTCATAGACCACAACTTGAGGCAAAAGCAAGAGTTTTATTCCAATTTCTATAAGGGTCCCCCTCCAAAGACAGGAGACAGCCCTAAATATGCAAAGGACAGGGTTTTATACCTGAAATTCAAACCACTTTTGCTCTATACATTGATTGTTCAGCAAGAATAGCATGAAGATAGTTTACACCTGGTTTTAGGTAGTATACAGCTGGTTGTAGATAGTTTACAGGTGGTTGTAGATAGTTGTTCTCAGAACAGTTGACCCTTTCCTTCAAGAGTTATCTACACCTGACTTCAATTCAAATAATCACTGTTGTTTTTCTCATTCCCAGGTGGTCTCTCACACACCCCCTTTTGCCTCAATTTTAACCCTAAAATTGTGGATCAACCTCATGGAGAGGTTGATACTCTTTCTGGAGCATCAGGACCTGAACTGCACTTATACTTTCCCTGACAAAGGGGAGTTCTGGTCGGAGAGTTTATTTTCCCTGATGAGTTTCAGTTTTAGTGGGTTGCTGTAGGCTTGGACTTTCCAGGTGTTGCAGGTTGATGAAGAGCAGGCTTAACATGTGACACATGGATCCAAGCTGTGATGCTCTCTACTTTGACGGCAGTTGGGGTGGTGAGCAGGATGTAATAAGGACCCTTCAACTGAGGTTCCAGATTCTGGCTGCCATGTCACTGCACATATACCAGATCTCCCACCTGGAACTGATGGGGCACCTCCAAGGATCCGGGCACATATGCACTGCCAACCTTGCTCCATATTTCTTTCTGCATAAGCTGCAGTCCTTTTAGCCTGGACAAGTCAGAGTTACCACTAGTTATGTCAAGAGGGTCCCCAAGAAGAGTCAAGGTAGGAGAGCAGGAAACCCATATAGTAATTCAAAGGGAGTTAAGCCTAGTAGGGAGTGAGTATTTCTGACTCTAAAGAGGGCCAAGGGAAGAAGCACCACCCAGTCACCCCCAGTCTCCATTGTCAATTTTGTGAGAATCTCTTTTAGAGTTCTATTTATTCTCTCTACTTGTCCTGAGATTTGGGGTCTATAAGCATGATGTAACTTCCAATCAAGCCCCAGAAATCCGGCCACCTCCTGGTTTACCTGAGCAAGGAAGGCTGGCCCATTGTCTGACCCAATTAGCTTTGGAATACCTTGCCGAGGAAAAATGTCTTCCAGAATCTTTTGGTGGTTTCTTTCTTTGTGGGAAAAGCTTCCACCCATCCTGAAAAAGTGTCCACAAAAACCAGGAGATATTTATTGTCATACCTGTCTGGTTTAATTTCAGTGAAATCCACCTCCCAATGCATTCTGGGTCTAATTCCTCTCAGCCCCTTTCCTGGGCTCTGGAAATTCTTACCTATGTTTACTCTCTGGCAAGGTTCACATGCCCTAGTCACTCTCTCAGTCAGGATGGTGAGGTTTAGTATTCGGTACAGGGATTGGAGGGCAACTTCAGCCAATTTCTTTGCCCCCAAGTAAGTCCACTTATGCATCTGAGTTATCAGTCTCTCAGCATCTTCCTGGGGTAGAATGATCTTACCTTTAGAGTCAATCCGTGCCCCCACATCGGTGTTAAATATCCCATTTTTGCCATATTAACTTTAAGTCATTTTCTGAGTAGTTTACTTGTTCTTCTTTGGGCAGTTCAGTTGTTAATACCACTGAGACAGTGTTTCCTCTAGCACCTACTTTAGCTTCCTGATCGTCCATATTATTCCCCTTGGCTGCCCTGGAAGTCCCCTTCTGCCGTCCCGGGAAATGAATAATGCTTACCTTGTCAGGCAGCAACAGGGCATTGAGCAAAGCCAGAATCTCGTTTTTATTTTTTATCTCTTTACCGCCTGATGTTAGCAGGCCTGTCTGATGATAGATGGCCCTGTGCACGTGAGCTGTTTTTAAGATGTACCGACTATCAGTGTAGGTGTTTATCTTTTTGCCCTTTTCCAGAGTTAATGCCTGGGTTAAAGCAATCAATTCAGCTTGATGAACAGAAGTGCCTTCTGGCAATGCCTGGGCCCATATTACCTTATGTCCATCTACCACCGCTGCCTCTGCCTTTCTCTTCCATTCTCCAAAGAAACTGCTCCTATCCATATAGTACGTCACCTCAGCATCAGGAAGAGGTTGATCTTTCAAGTCCTTTCACCATCCCTGTTCCTCTGCTAGAACGTGCAAACAGTCATGCTCCAGGGGCTGGATTTCTGGATCAGGCAATAAGGCGGCAGGGTTTAGCTCCATAGCTGGGGCCAGGGTGACTCTATCATTATTCAAGAGCAAAGCCTGGTAATGTGTCATGCAGGTGTTCATGAGCCAGCAATCAGGTGGCTGCCTTATGACACTCTCAGGGGCATGAGGAGCATAGATGGTGAGGTCCTGTCCCAGAGTCAGTTTGTCTGCATCTTTTACTAGTGCCTCCACTACTGCTATTATTCGAAGGCAGGCTGGCCATCTTGCCACTACTGAATCAAGCTTTTTGGATAGCTAGGCTACTGGTCTCTTCCAGGGTCCAATTTTCTGTGTTAGCACCCCTTTGGCCATTCTCTGATTCTCACACACATAGAGATGGAAGGGTTTGGTTACATTAGGGTGTCCCAATGCTGGGGCCGATATTAAGGCTTGTTTGATCTTATCGAATGTGGCTTGTTCATCCTTTCCCCAAATGAAAGAGTCTTTGCCCTTCGTAAGGACATACAGAGGGGCTTCCATCTTGGCAAATCCCGCAATCCACAGCTGGCAAAACCCTGCTGTACCTAAAATTTCCCTCAGCTGTTTAGTAGTCCGTGGAGGGGGAATATGAAATACCATCTCTTTTCTAGCCTCTGATAGCCATTTCTTTTCCTCTCTTAATATATATCCCCAATAACTGACCTGTTTCCTGCAGAACTGGGCCTTTTTTGCTGATGCTCTATAGCCGAGGTCACCCAGCTCTTGTAACAGCTGGTTGGTGGCTTTAAGGCAGGTTTCATACAATTTGCAGCTAATAGAATGTCATCCACATATTGGAGAAAAGTTACCTGGGGATTGGTGGCCCAGAAATGTGCCAGGTCCCAGTGTAGGTCTTTATCAAATATAGTAGAAACCTTGAGAAGTCAAGTCCATGTAAGCTGGCCTGAGACTCCTGAGTCTGGTCTTTCCATTCAAAAGCAAAAATGTCTTGGCTGGTAGGGCTGAGTTGGAGATTAAAAAAAAAATGTGTCCTTAAGGTCCAGGACCGTATACCAAACCTTGTCAGGGGGAAGGGAACTCAACAGGTTATATGTGTTGGGCGCGGTAGGGTGCAAGTCCATGACCTGTTTGTTAACTTCCCTGAAGTCCTGTAGGGGTCAATAGTCATTGCATCCAGACTTCTGAATTGGCAGCAATAGAGTATTCCAGGCAGAATGGCACCTTCTGAGAACCCCTAGGTCAAGGAACCTCTGTTTGTGAGGGTGGATGCTCATGGGTTTTCTTAGACATTGGATATTGTTGCACTGTGATTGGGGTAGCCTGAGGCTTCAGCTTTATTGGAACTGGAGCTGTTTCTCTGATTTTCCTAGGCCATCTGTTTCAGCCCATGCCCTGGGAATCTCTGTAGCCACAAGTCAATGTCTTTTTCTGGACTTACCACCTTTTCAGAAAGGCGGTATTCATCTTCCAGTTGAATTGTCAGTACATGAATGGGATCTCCTTTATTGTCTGTCACCTCTGGGTCATCTGGTCTAAAATGGATATAGGCCCCAATATTAGTTAGGATATCTCACCCTAACAGTGGGTATGGGCATTTAGGGACAACTAAGAATGAGTGGGATACCCGGCCCACTCCAAGGTCCAGCGTTCTTTGGGTGGTCCATAAGTATTGTTTACATCCAGTGGCTCATTGGACCCATGATTTCTTCACCTTTTAGCTCCAAAGTCTTGTAACAGAACAGAATATTGGGCACCAGTGTCCACCAAGAAGTGTACTGGCTTCCCCTCCACCATAAGGGTTACCCTGGGCTCAGGAAGCCAAATCTCATCCCCCCTAATTGCTATCATCACCCAGAGTTTGAACCCAGGTCTCAAGGGCTCGGGCGTTCGGTTTTTCTGGCTTTTTCTTCCTTTTAGGACAATCCTTGATCCAGTGTGCTTTCTCCTTGCAATATGCACACTGATCCTTAGACAGAGGGCCTCCTGGAGTCTGAAGGGTCTTAATCTTGACAACAAGGATCTTGTCCAGGTGAAGGGCCCTCCTGTGGCCATCCAACCTGAAAAAGAGGCCACTCTGAGGAACAGAAAGTTTGCCATTTCCCATTTTTAACTTCAACTGAAAGGTTATGTGCCCTATATCTCACCCCCAAGAAATGATCATGGTTGAGGGATAAGGGTATAGTCACAGTTTGTCCCATAATAAAGTTGTCCATCAAGAAAGTAAAAGAGGGAAGAATGATAGAGACAAAGAGAACAAGGCAGGCAATTAGACAAGGACGCCCTTGCGGGTGGTACCACAGAACTCTGATTGAGAGGCTGCCTGGTGGTGGCTGTCTCTAACAGGAAACAGATGGGAGGAGAACCATCGCGGTCCTAGCCTCTCAAACTGGAGGGTCCTCCAGTTCCCAGTCAAGCGATAGTCTGATACGTCTGTCTATCACAATGACTGATCAGATGACTATAAAATGTCTAGATAGGCGCCTAAACAGAAACATATTGGTAAGACAGAAACAAGCAAAGAAAAACAGAAATCAGACTAACCTGTTTGAAGCTCGACCTCTGAGCTCAGTCTGATGAGGGTTGGGGAAGGGGCATGCCCTTTCCCGGTCAAATGCACCAAAAATGTAAGACCTGGGGTATCACAGCTCAGCAGCTCAAGATTGTGCCCTTCCCAGAAACTCTCACAGATCATGACTAGATGCAAAAGCAATAGGGTTTTTTCTTTTTATTCCAATCACGATAGGGTCTCCCCTCCAAAGACAGGAGTTGACCCCAAGCTTGCAAAGCACAGGGCTTTTATACTTAAACATCTGGCCACTTTTGCTATATACATTGATTGGTCAGCAAGAGTAGCATGAAGATAGTTTACAGGTAGTTGTTTGCAGTTTTTGGTGATTTGTGAGTTTTCTCAAAACAATTCACCTGCCCTTATTTTTTAAAGACTATCTCGGAGCAGTTCATCCTGCCCTTTGATAGCTATGTGCCTCTGGCTTCAATTCAAGGATGGGAATAATCACAGCTGTTTTTCTTTTACAGTTGTTTGCATTCTTGGGTGGGCTCATCAGATGCAGATGAAGAGAGAGAGAGAGAAGGAAAGAGCAGGACATGATAGGGGGAAGAGAGAGAGAGGGGCACCCCAACAGAGAAAGGGGGAGGGCAAGAAGGCAATAGCAAGAGGGCAAGAGAGGCCAAGAGAGAGACAAAATGGGCTGGTAGATCCTTTTAAGGAACAAAGTAACCACGCCTGCCCTCCATGGCTGTCGACACATAATGACATCACAGTTTGCTAGGAAAGCCAGAAGCAGGTGCCTAAATGCCCCAACCCGCAGGGCTTCAATGGGGTTCCTAAAGTAGGAGAATGGAAGGAATGGGGGGAGGGGACAAGAAATGCAGGAATGGAGCCAAGTCTGTTAATCTGATCAAGGCTTCTGTTTATTAGAAATTTTTACCCAACTTATATGGGGAGAAGGCAGGAAAGGGGGAAGGTTAATCTACTGCTGCAGGAAATAGGAAGAGTGCTTTCATGGGTTAAATATTGTACCTGCAAGATACCATAAGGATGTTTTCTAAAGTTATCTTACAGATGCTCTAACAAACGGATGTCCTCACAATCTATCACCCATGGTTTAGGGTCTTAGATAACTCTTTCACTAAATAGCTTTAGGTCTCCACTAAATGTCCTTTGCTCTCTACTTGGCTTTGGCTTCAGTAACTACCTTTGTCTCCACTAGATAGCTTTGGCTCACTGATTGACTTTGGCTTCAGCAGATACCTTTGTCTCTACTAGATAGCTTTGACTTTGGCTTCCGTGGCTAGCTTTGGCTCCCGGCACATAAATACTAAGAGTTGGCATAGGCCTTTATTTCCAGCACTCTGCCAGGCAGAAAGCAGGCCAGTCTCTGTGATTTCAAGGTCAGGCTGGTCTACAGATCTAGTCCAAAATAGCCAGGGCTAAAAGGAGAAACCCTCTCTCAAAACAGCAAAATATTCATATGTATAATTAAAATATACTCACTAAATATAATAATATAATCCCATATATTTAATAAATATGTTATATATTAACATATACATTTTGTTTAATCATATACATATAAAACAAAATCATGTTTTAATCATATATATGTATATGATTAAAAAACAAAATCATGTTTTAATCATATATATATATATATATATATATATATATGATTAAAATAAAAATATGAACCAGGCTTTGTGGCACATATCTTGAATCCCATCTCTCCAGGAGACGCAAGCATGCTGCTGTGTAACTTCAATGTCATCCTGGTCTACATAGCAAGTCCAGGATATGCATGGCTACAGAGAGAAACCTTGTCTTAAAAAAAGGCTAGATGTGTGCCTAGATATGTCTGAAATCACATAGTGTGACTAGGCTATAGGTAAGTCTTGCCAGGTATGGTGGCACACATACTTAGTCCCATAACTTGAGAGGCAGATGAAGTTAGATCTCTGTGAGTTCAAGGTCAGCCTGGTTTACAAAGAGAGTCCTGGACTAGCAATGATGCACAGAGATACCATGTCACAAAAATAAAACATTAAATTAAATTTAAAAAATTCAAAGCCTGGACTGTTGCCAAATGCCTCTAATACTAGCACTATGACTGGCAGAGGGAAATGGATCTGTGTTAGTTCAAGTCCTGCCTGGTCTAAAAAGAATGACAGGTCAGTCAAGGCCATACAGAAAATCTCTTTCTCAAAAACCAACATCCTGGGATGTAAACAAAAAAACTTCTACTATCTGAAGGTTGTTTTTTTTTTTTTTTTCACTTTTTAAAAATTTGTTTTTGTAAATTACAGTTTATTCACATTGTATCTATGCTGTAGCTCCCTCCTAACTTCCTCCCATTTCTGTCCCCAAGTCCACTGATAGGAGAGGTCCTTCTCCACTTCCATCTTACCCTAGCCTATCAGATTTCATCAGAACTGGCTGCAGAATTGTCCTCCTCTGTGACCTGCCCCCCCTCAAGGGGTGGTGATCAAAGAGCCAGGCACTGAGTTCATATCAGAGACAGTTCCTGTTCTCATTACTAGGGAACTCACTTGGAGACTGAGCTACCATGGAATATATCTGGGCAGGAGTTGAAGAAGTTCTAGGTTATCTCCATGCATGGTCTTTGGTTGTAGTATCAGTCTTAAAAAATACCCCTGTACCCAGTATTTTTTCATCTGTTGCTCTCCTTGTGGAACTCCTGTCTCCTTAAAAGACTTCCTTAGTCATCAGGGAAATGCAAATCACATTAAACCTATCAGATTACCCAGGATATCACATTACACCTATCAGAATGGATAAGATCAAAAACTCAAGTGACAACACATGCTGGAGAGGATGTGTGGAAAGGGGAACACTCCTCCACTTCTGGTGCTAACGTAAACTTGTACAACCACTTTGGAAATCAATCTGGCAATTTCTCAGAATTAGGAATAGTGCTACCTCAAGATCCAGCTATACCACTCCTAGGCATATACCCAAATTTTGATCAAGTATACAAGGACACTTGTTCAACCATGTTTGTAGCTGCTTTATTTGTAATAGCCAGAATCTGGAAACAACCCAAGTGCCACTCAGTTGAGGAATGGATACAGAAATTGTGGTACATTTACACAAGGGAATACTGCTCAGCATTTAAAAATAATGAAATCATGAAATTGGCAGGCAAATGGTGGGATCTAGAAAAGATCATCCTGAGTGAGGTATCCCAGAAGCAGAAAGACACACAGGGTATATACTCACTCATAAGTGTGTATTAGACATATAATACAGGATAAACATGCTAATAACTGTACACCCTAAGAATCTAATCATGAAAAGAAACATGGCCTTGGATGAAGTAAATTATTAACCATGTTCACTTATAATGTAATGGAGGAGGTCACCAAATGTGGTTGTGTTCTATATTTTGAAACAATGGAATAGCTATTGAAGTTTGCTGTATATGTATCAAATCCAATCACAGAAGTTTATTAGGTCATTCTGATATTCTTTCTGTGGCTGCTGTTGATCTAGTGGATCTAATAACACTTGGTGATAAGTATTTTTCTGTTGCAAAGTATAGAATGGGATCTCCATCATCTATGTGATCCATTGCTTATTTATATCAGGTAGGGTGTGATCCTGCTTTTCAAGGAAGGGTCTCTGAGAAAGCATGGTGCTTTTGTTTTTCCTTTTCACAAATACCTTTAAGATGTTTTTTTTCAAGCCTGATTTGGATGTCAGTAATTAGGCAAAGCTACATTTGAAGTCTTGATTATCATATGTCAGCCTTCTCAGTACAAGTCCACGGGTGGAAGATGTTCCCCCAATGTGTTCTATTTTTACCAACGTTAATGTTAAAATGCTTAATAGTGTGTATGTAGGTATGTATGACTATATGTATGTATATCTATATGTATGTATGTACTGTTTAATGTTCCATTCTTCATGGTTCCATTATTTACTGCATGACACATAATGTTGAAGTACTGCCTTCTGAGAGAATTATCTAGAGGAGCTAAATAATGTAACAGCAATGATATTTATTTCAAAAAGCATGTGTGTGTGTAATATTACTATGGGTTCTTAGGCCATGACAGATGTGTGAAGACTTGGTGACAGCTTTGTGGGGTTTATTTTGGTCATTGTTATATGATGTTCAAAGTCATGTAAACAGTTTTGCTTACCACAGACATTCCCCACTGAGTTCATTGATACTCAAATAAACTTTATTGAAATATTACATCAGTAAAATATTGTCTTCTATCCAGATTATAAACCTATTGTCATATAAGGAATAATAAATATTATGTCCAAATTAAAATGATATAATGCTGTCTTTTTTTTTTTTTTTGGGATGTGTTAGTTCATTCTTAGGAGTAAAGACTTGTTCATAGCACTGTGTCAGATCTACAAGTGAATGTCAGAGAATTGTCTCAGTGGGTATAATTGATTGTTTCTAAGCCGGATGATTTGAGCTCAATTTCCTATAGAATTTTTCTAGTATTTCTATACTTGGGCCTTTGTATATGCAATTTCACACACCAGTACATACATAAATAATTTGTAAACCTAAATAATGACCATTTTTTTCACTGGTCAAAAGACTCTTTTGGTTTCATGTCAAAAACTCATAAGTGGGATGTAAACAGATAGTAAAAGGCAATAAGTTGTCCTCTCACTGGAATGTACATACTCAAACATTTTTCAATGTATAAAATTAAAGCAAAGGAGAAAACTCACTTATTGACAACATCAGAAATGATTTGCAATTGTCAATAAATGTAGAATTTGAAGACTTATAACCGTTCACTAAAAGAAAAATGGTACCATTGTACATCTTATTTTTTCCTTTCATTCCTTGATTCAAGAATAGGTCATTAAAAATATCTTAGCTTGCCTCAAAGGTGCATCCCTTTCATGCTAGACCTGGGAGTCCATGGCAAGCTAATCTTTCTGAGACTGTGGTCAGCTTGGTCCACAGAGTGAGTTCTCTTTTGTATTTGTGCATTCATTCATTCATTTGTTTGTTTTTAGACAGAATTTCCTTGTGTAGCCTTGGTTGTCCTAGACTCACATTGTAGACCTGGCTAGCCTCAAATTCATGTCTCTTCTTCCCTGAGTGCTGGGATTACAGGTATATGCCACCATGCCCAGCTCCAAAGATTGAGTTCCAAAACAGGCATGGCTATGTGGAAATATCATGGATTTAAATGATCCCCCAAAATGTACTCTGTATCTCAAACTATAGGTTCCCCCCCACAGGGATAGTGTCCACAGAGCTGGGTCCTGGTACTGTTCCTGGTCCTGGTCCTCAGAGCCTAGCTCTTGGCCCAGCTCTGGCCCCAAAAGTCTGTTGTCAAGCCCTGTTGGGCTTTTTTTTTTTCTGGGGCTCAATCTATCCCAGTAGACCCCCTGGACACCAACTACACACCTGGCAGCATCTTCTATAGATGGATGCACATGCCCAACTCGCAGGAAACTCTCAACAAAAACAGGCTCCATACCCCTTGGCTCATCAAGGACCACAGCCCAGGAATGGCTCCACCTACTGTGGGCAGATGGAAAGGTGCTATCTCCGAATACATCACTTAAGTTGAGTAAGCAACACCTTTTTAATAATAATATGAAACCAACAACAATAACACAACAGTGAAAAACAGCAATATAAAAATATACAAAATAAAGGGAATCTTTTCTCTAAGGGGAGCAGGCGCTAGGTGCAGCTCAGCTAATGATTGTACCAACTATATGTCTACCTCGGGGAGCGAGGACAGGGGATCGGGTGCCCCCAAGTGCACCACAGTAGAGAGAAACAGTAGCTCATCCACCAGATCCACAAGGTCCTGTGTGTCCTCGAATACTAAAGCCAGAGGTTGCACTGGTCCAGCTTCTGGCAAGACTGGGGGTTCCACACCCATGGGATCCAAGAGCTCAGATTCCTCTTGGGGCTTAGCATCTGCCCCCGAACCCAGGCTCCGTTTCTCATGTGCCACCAAGGCTTCTTGCATGCGCAGCTCTGCAGTTGAGGCCCCAAGTAGCCCAGGATCTGAGCACAGAAAGGGGTGAGCCGTCATCTGGGATAGGGGAGCAGCCTGAAGGCACGCAGAATGGGGTGAGCTAACACAAGATGGCCTCTCCATGCCAGGGAATGTACAGTCCCCTCTCCTACCTGCAGGACGATCGAGTTGACAGGCGTCCTCCTCTGTTTCACTGGCTAGAGCTTCAGGACATTTCCCCTGTGGGACACGGGGCTGGAATCAGCTGCTGTCTCACCAGGCGCCTCCCCTGGGTCCTCCTGGGAAACAGCAGGAGGAGATCTGAGGGATGGTTAGACCCCTGGCTGGTCTGTCCAGGCTGCTGCTGCTCTCCTGCCTTTTCAGGATCAGGTCCAGAACCATCCAGATGGTGGCAAAATTTGGATAAAGGGCCAGAAAGAAGCAGAGAGATACCCTGTCGTCCCTCTGCATAGCCGTGGGAAATAGGGAATCATCTGCTCCACATAGTCCATGCCATCCTTGGTGAGCATGGGGATGCCATGCAGGAGGGCTCACTCCCTTTCGCTAAAAGGAAGGACCAGGGAAGGAGGGAGGTCTTAAGTGTGCAAACCCCGAGGGGCACCAATGACCCCTTTCTCTACACCTAAGCAGGAAGCGGACATGATAAGTGTTCCTCAGTGTCCCAACAGGAACACTCTCCCAGGCGGCGACCGTGGTGGATGGGGGGTAGGGTGGACCAGAAAGCTTCCCTGCTGCAGGGTGGCCCTGGTTGCCTTGGTCTCCCAGGGGGAAAGAGGCCAGAAACGTGTCAGGGTGAGCACCACGTGTCTCCAGCAGCGGCACAGGTGACCACCACTGTCTTCTCTGAGACCGGTACCTCTGGAGGTCTGGAAGCAGAACAGACTCATCTCTCCAGCTCCTCTGGACCAGCTGGCCTGTCCAGGCTGCTGTTGCTGCTGCTGGCCTCCTGTTACCTGGCAACCGGGGTTTCCGAGTTCCACCCAGAACAATGCTGAGGAAGCATGGTCACTTCCCAGAGTCACCCTGCTAGAACCTTCCCCTCATGGGCTCTCCCTGCGGGCCACCAGCACAGCAGGCTCCGATGATGAAACCGTCAACCATTCCAGAGATAATTGATGGAGAAGTTGCCTCCCATCACCACTAAAGTGCTCAGAGACACAGGAGACGGTTGAAGGATGAAAAGAAATGCAGCAGAAGAGAGGGATGGCTACCAGGACTGCTCAGAGGTTAGGATCACGAGATACTCTTCCAGAGTTCTATTCCTGCCACTAGTGGTGGCTCAGCGCCGGTGCACTCTGCTGGCTAGCTGATTAATTAGGAGACAGTGAAACAGGAGAATACCAGTCGTGATTCTAGTCCTGGTCTCTCCCATACTAGAGAAAAAGCTTATGAATGCAACCAATGTGGTAAATCATTTTTTAATTCTCTCCTAATGCATGAAAGATCACACACTGGGAAGAATCCATATGAATGTAATCAGTGTGATAAAAATTTTACGTATAACTGTCATCTCCTAATACATAAAAAGAACATACACTGGAGAGAAACTTTATGAAGGCAGCCAGTGGGGTAAAATATTTTCATGTAACAGTCATCTCCTAATGCATAAAGGAACCCATACTGGAAAGAAACCATATAAATGTAAACAATGTGGTAAAGCCTTTGAATGTAATAGTAGTCTCCAAAAACATAAAAGAACACACACTGGAGAGAATCCTCATGAATATACCCATTTCAGAGTAGTCTCTGAAAACATAAAATAACACACAATGGAGAAAAACCTTATGAATGTACACAGTGTAGTTTCATCTTTGTACAACACAGTCATCTCCTAATACATAAAAAATGCATACTGGAGAAAAACTCTGAATATAACAAATATAAAGGCTTTCCATGTAACAGTTATTTCCTAAGACAAGAAAACATATTGGAGTGAAACCCTATGAATGTAACCAATGTGGTAAAGCCTTTGCAAGGCATAACAATCCACAAATACATAAAAGAACACGCACTGAAGAGAAATGCTGTGAACATAACATCTCCTAAGACATGAAGAACACGTAATGGAGAGAAATCTTATGAATATAATCAATGTGGTAAAACTTTTACTCATCAGAATCATCTTCAAAGTCATGGAAGAATTCATACTGCACGGAAAGACTTTGAGTGTACTTAACATTTGTATAATCTTCATCATCATGAAAAAAATGGTATTGGAGAGAAACCTTATAGATGTGTTAAAATGTGAGGCATTGCACATATCTATAGGCTTCATGGTCATAAAAGTTTCATTATGGAGAAAAAAATCTCTGAATATAATCAATGTGGGAAGGCCTCTTTATTCTTCAGTCCACTCAATAGAACTCAAACACTAGTTCAATGCCAATGACAAAAACTTATTGTCATCCAGGAACTACTGCTTGATTAGGGCCACATAACAATCTTTGGAGCTCAACTGTGACACCTACACACCCACTGAGACATAAAATTACAGAGGTTCTGAGCTTGAAGAATCAAAACTGTCTGTGCTGTCTTACGAATAATTTTTTCCATCAATCAACGTTTAGGCATATGTGATGTCTTTATTTCATTGATGATGTCACCTGATGCAAAATGTAGATTTTGCAGTAGAACCAATCATATCCATTTGGTCTTTTGTGGTTAGAAATACATATTATGTGTTAAGAAAGAGAAATTGTAGTTTGGGACAGTCATTATGTTTAGGGGAACAGAAGCCATGGTATGGAACCATCACATTTTGTGGAACAAAGGATGAATAACAAAAGCTGGTCAGCTATTGGGAAGTCTGTAGCTTTCTTATGGACTATGAACTTAAAGAGCGCTTCAGAGTGTGTAAGCAACCCGATAAAGCCTTTGCATATCACAGTAGACTTTGAGAACCTGAAAGAATCCATTCTGAAGGATATCTGTTAGAATAAAAGATTTGTTAAGATCTTTGACCAACCAACTTGCAGTCATTAAGCAAGATTAATTGGGCGGGGAGATTTTAACAAGTGTCAACAATGTATTCATACATTATGACATCCATCCTTTTTTTTTCAGTTATAAGCTCATATAGACAAAAGGTCTATGAATTTATACTTTGAGGTAACTATTTTAGATTTTACAATTCTCTTTAATTACGTTAAATGAATCATCCAGTTGTAAAATTTATGGTGTTTATTAGTGCCTTTTCTGTGACTAAACACAATGTCTAAGCTAACTTCCAAAAGTGTTTACTTTGCGTTCCTATTTCAGAGGGATATGGGATCACTATGAAATGGACATCAAAAGTGTCACACATGGCAGATAAAGTAGGAAGCTTGGAGCTCACATCCTCAACCCATAGCATGAAGCAGAGTGTGGGAACTACAGATGATATGCAGTTGAAAATTATCAAGCCCATCCCAAGTAACATACTTCCACCAGCAGGGCTGCATTTCTTAAACATTCCCAAATGACACCACCAACTGAGAAGGATTCATTTCTCTGACTTCAAACCTACATGTTTGATGTCTGTTACATGAAGTAATTCAAGATGAAGAAAAACTCTGTAGACAAGCCTGTAGGTACCTCAACACCTGAGCTACAGGAATAAATGGTTACACATGAAAAATATTCATGAGTAAACATATTAGTTTAGGAATTTGTTTTAATTTCCATTATGTGATAACAATATGTCTTTGTGTGTTTATGTGCCTATGCATTCTAGTCTACAGGAAGAACAGACCATTTGGTTTTCTTTAAGCAGGGATTACAGGAAGTTTTCAAAACCCCAATCTAGATCCTGGAAATGAATTTGTCTTAACTGCACAGCTATATCTCTAGTTCTGTAAATATCTTGAATCCTTTGTATATTATCTTGATGTCAAGAAGTAGAAAAGAATTCATAGAAGAGAGCAACCGTATTTACGTAAAAGATTTAATGACGTTGGGCATAATAGATATATTCACATTCATGAAAAGAAACCTTCTTAAATCTGTTTTTATCATAGCCTTGAAGGAAGTAAATTATTTACCATGTTCACATGGTAATGTGATGATATCACCAATTATGATTATGGTCTATATTTTGAAACATTGGAGTAGGTTTTGATGTTTGCTTTATGTGTAGCAATCCATTCACAAACATTTATTAGGTAATTCTGATCTTCGTTCTGTGGCTGTTGTTCATCTTCTTATGCATTTCCATTTGGTGATAGGTATTTTTCTGCTGCAATGGATAGAATGGCATTCTGATCATCCATGTAGTCCATTCCTTATTAATATCAAACAGTGTGTGATCAGGCTCTTCAAGAAAGGGTCTCTGAGAAAGCGTGGTGCTTTTGATTTTCATGTTTTCACAAATTCATTTGAAACATTTGTTTTCAAGCTTTGTTTGGATGTCACCAATTAGTCATTTTTACAATTTAAATCTTGATTCTCATGTGCAACCCTTCAAGATGTTTCCCCAATGTGTTTTGTTTTGTCAACGTATTTTAACCAAAATTAATGTTAAAATGCTTAATTTTTTATGTATGTATGTATGTATGTATGTATGTATGTATGTATGTATGTATTGTTTGAAGTTCCATGCCTCCTCATGTTCCCTTATTTACTATAAGGCACATCATCTTGAAGTACTGTCTTCTAAGAGAATTATGGAGAGGTGCTAGGTATTATATCAACAATGAGATTTATTTTTAAAAAGCATGTTTTGTGTGTGTAATGTGACTATGGGTTCTTAGGCTATGATAAAGATTTGAAGAGTGTGTGAAAGCTTTGTGGGCTTTATTTTTACTGATCATATATGATCGTCAAGATCATGTTGCCAGTTTTGCAAAACCACAAACATTCCCCATTGAGCTCACTGATACTCAATTAAACTTAGTTGAAACTTTACATCAGTAAAATACTGTCTTATGTTCTGAGTATAAATATATTGTCATCTAAGGATGGGATAAAATGAAATAATTTGAAAAAATGCTGTTTGCAAATGAAAATGATTTACTGCTTTTGTGTTTTGGAATGTGTTAATTCATTCTCAGGAGTAAAGATCTGTTCATAACTCTTTCTCAGAACTACAAGTGAATGTCAGAAAATTGTCTCAGTGTGTAAAGTTGGTTGTGGTTACGCATGATGATTTGAGCTCAATCTCTGCATAGCCCATATTACTCCAACAGATTTTTTTTAAATATTTCTATACTTGGGCTATTGTGTATGCAAACTCACACACCACCACATACATAAAAATAATTAAACCCAAATAAGGGCGAGTGTGTTCACTGGCTAAAAGACTACTTGGGTTTCCAGTTTAGAACTCACATAGGGTATGTAGGTAATAAACAGCAATAAGGTGTCCTCTCGCTGGCACATACACACCATGGCATAGGTGTGTATACATGCAAACACACTCAAACATTTTTAAATGGATGAAATTAACAAAGCAAAGGAAAGAACTCACTTATTGACAACATCAGAAATGATTTGGAAGTACAAATAACTAAAGAATTTGAAGAATTATTACTGTTTATTGAAAGAATAATGGTTCCTCTGTACATCTTATTTTATCCTTTCATTCCTGGATTCAACAATAGGTCATTTTAAAAACATATCTCAGCTTGGCTCAGAAGTATATCCCTGTCATCCTATACTGGGAGTCAGAGGCAGTCCACTCTGTCTGAGTTTGAGGTCAGCATGGTACACAGAGTGAATTCTTTGGTTTGTTTGTTTCTTTTTTTTTGTCTTTTTGCTTGTTTGTTTGTTTGTTTGTTTATTTGTTTGTTTTGGAGGGGAAATTGGCTTGTGTATCCTCATCTGTCCTGGACTCACTTTGTAGACCAATCTGGTCTTAAATTCACAGAGGTCTGCCTGCCTCTTGCTCCCTGAATGCTGGGATTACAGGTGCGTGCCACCATGCCCAGCTCCACAGATTGAATTCTAAAACATCCATAGCTATGCAAATATATACTGTCTCCAAATGATTCCAAAAAGTTAGACTATATCTCAAATTATGGATTTTATTTTCTAATATTAGCTGACTGGTTCCAACAAAGACTTTTGTTACATTTATTTATATTAAGAGAACTGTGGCTTCTGAAGGTCAGACTGGTTTTTCTCTGGTATCTGGAGAATTTTTCAGGAAAATGAAGGTCTAGTGAGGTCTAGTGGTTTCAGTGTGTGCGTTGGTTATTCAGCTATACCTGTAGAAGGAAAGTTCGCAGGCGCAGAAGGGCAAATGTGGGGTAGCGTGTGTTTGAGCGTGTGCTTGTGGGTGTGTCCTAAGGGACAGGGTGTTGGTGAATGAAGAGGCCTTCAGTGTGTGAGAGGGGTGCTTTGCAGGCACTGAAGTTGTTGCAGGCGCTAAGGGATCGCAAGCGCTGTTGAAGAATGCGTGCGCGTATTGATTTTACCGGTCTGCTGGTCTTTAGTGTCTATTCAGCTGGTTTTCTGCCACTGAGGGGTTGGATGGCCCGTACAGTCACTGGCTGGGCAGCCCTGTGTAGTCCGTGCTGCCACTTTCAGGCTTGGGATCTGGGACGGGTTGTACTGTGGGTCTGAGTCTCTGTGGCTAGCACTGTATTGGGCGTGCGCTCTGGCGGGGTGGAGTTTCGGCGGTGTGTGCACTCCTGTAGATCTGGGTGGTGGTGGTAGTGGGAAGTGTGTTCCGCGGGTCAAGAGCTCAGTGAGGGGGCTCTAGGTTGGGTGTGTTCTCCTCTGAGTGGTAGCGTTCAGCAGGCAGTTACTGCTCTCCGCTGCGGCTGCGGGGTCTGGAGCCCTGCCTCCGCCCGTCTTGGGTCCCAGGCACTGAGCTTTGCGGCTTTGGT
Organism: Meriones psammophilus; assembly: GCA_036365155.1. Taxonomy (NCBI): domain Eukaryota; kingdom Metazoa; phylum Chordata; class Mammalia; order Rodentia; family Muridae; genus Meriones; species Meriones psammophilus. The sequence goes on from JAEOAE010000508.1 coordinate 62,484, forward strand.
ATCCAGGAAGAATTGTATTGTGGATCTGAGTCTCTGTGGTTAGCGCTCAGTAGTTGGAATTCTGTGATTGGGCCTGCGCTCCTCCTGTGAGGAGGTTTCTGGGGATATTGAGCTCTGGCCGCTTGGGGCGTGAGCTCCGCTGCACTTCCTGCTGTGGTCTAAGCCGCAGGATCAAGTCAGCGGGATGGGGGAGGGGACTATCCTCGGGACCGGAGGGCCCTGAGTGGGACGTGTCCCAGGAGGGGTTGGGTGTTCAACGGGTGGTTACAGCAGACCGCTGCTGTATGGGGCCCGGAGCACTGTCTCTGCTGCCTTGATCTCCTGAAAAATTGAATCATACTTTAAGGGACATGCTTAACTAACAGAGAAGGTTATTAACACCCCCCCCCAGAGACCGATTACAGAATGCTTTATTGACCTTAAATTTCTTAAATGTTAATGAACAACAAACAACAGCTGCAAAAAATACTGGGTTATAGAAAATAAAACTGCTGAATTATTTCAGCCTATATATTTCAAAGATATCCTAACTTCACAATGGACAGTAGGGAATGTGTTACACACTGGGGAAGAGGTTTTTCATATGTTCATACAGGAGAAGATAAATTATTGGTTCCTTCAAAACTAATAAAAATCAGATATCACAAAGGAAGACCACCTGAAAACATTGGTCACACAGAGGAAGAGAGAAATCAAGAAGACCAAACAAAACAGGTAATAAAAATTGATAATCCCTTCACATGGGAACAACTCTAAAACTGACTGAGACATAAAAAAATGTCTCTAGCAAAATTTCAGCAGTGAAACCACTAGACCTCACTAGACCTTCATTTTCCTGAAAAATTCTCCAGATACCAGAGAAAAACCAGTCTGACCTGCAGAATCCAGGAACAGACAGTGTACACGACAGATAACCAAATGGCCAGAGGACGGCGAAAGAACACAACCAACGCAAATCATGATATCATGGCTTCACCGGCAACCTCCAAAATTATTGGACACTCCAACTCAGCAGAAACAGAAAAAGAAAATGATTTTAAAGCTATGATTATCCAGTTATTTGAGGCACATAAAGAGGAAACAAACAAATCTCTCAGAGAAATAGTCATAGAGATTCAAACAGTTAAAGAGGATACACAAAAAAAAAAAAAAAAAAATCCCTTAACGATTTGGCCTCCCAAATAGAAACAAAGACAAACGAAGTGAACGAAGAAGCTCTTAAAGAAATACATGCAAATAGAGCCAAACAATTGGAGGCAGAAGCAGAGGCACTAAGAGAGGAAACAAACAAAAAAATACAGTCCATCTTGGAGACACAGGAATCCACACTCAAACAGATGAAGGAAATGTTGCAAGACATGAAAACAGAATTAGAATCAATTAAAAAAACACAAACTGAGAAAACCCTGCAACTGAAGAACTTAGAGAAAAGAGAAGGAATCTCAAAGGTAAGCATCACTAATAGAATTCAAGAGATGGAAGAGAGAATCTCAGGTGCTGAAGATACACTCACAGAAATTGATACTTCCCTCAAAGCAAAAATAAAATCAGAAAAATCCCAAACACAAACCATCCAAGAAATCAAGGATGCCATGAAAAGGCAAAATATAAGAATAATAGGAATTGAAGAAGAAGAGGAGTCCAGGTTACAAGGTCCAGAAAATATTTTCAAGAAAATCATAGAAGAAAATTTTCCCAACCTAAAGAAAGAGATGTCCACAAACATACAAGAGGCCTACAGAACACCAAATAGGCTAGACCAGAGAAGAAACTCCTCACGCCACATCATAGTCAAAACACTTAATCTACAGAACAAAGAAAAGATGCTAAAAGCAGCAAGGGAAAAAGGCCAAGTAACATATAAAGGCAAACCTATCAGAATCACTCCGGACTTCTCATCAGAAACTATGAAAGCCAGAAGAGCCTGGGAGAGATCATCATGCGGGCCCCTAGGGACCACAGGTGCCAACCTAGACTACTTTACCCAGCAAAGCTTTCAATCAACATAGATGGAGAAAATAAAATATTCCACGACAAAACTAAATTTAAGCAATATTTGAACAGCAACCCAGCCCTACAGAAGATACTAGAAGGAAAATTCCAATCCAATGAAAACAAATACACCCAAGAAAACATAGGTTAAAGATATTTTCCAACAAAAGTCAAAAGCAAACAAGCAATGATCCACAGTAACATCGCCAACTCCACAATAATAGGAAATAACATTCAATGGTCATTAATATCTATCAACATCAATGGACTCAACTCTCCAATAAAAAGACACAGACTAACAGAATGGGTGCGGAAACAGGATCCAACAGTCTGCTGCATCCAAGAAACACACCTAAGCAACAAAGATAAACATTACCTCAGAGTAAAAGGCTGGAAAACAGTTTTTCAAGCAAATGGACCCAAAAAACAAGCAGGAGTGGCTATCCTAATATCTAATAAAATAGATTTTCAACCAAAACTAATCAAAAAGACATAGAGGGGCACTACATTTTCATCAAAGGAAAAATTCACCAAGAAGACATCACAATTCTAAACATCTATGCCCCAAATACAAGAGCACCCACATTCATAAATGAAACATTATTAAAGCTTAAACCACACATTGATGGCAATACCCTAATAGTGGGTGACTTCAACACCCCACTCTCACCAAGGGACAGATCAACTAGACAGAAACCGAATAAGGAAATAAAAGCACTTACAGAGTCCCTAAATCAAATGGACCTAATAGACGTCTACAGATCTTTCCACCCAAACTCAAAAGAGTATACCTTCTTTTCAGCACCTCATGGAACCTTCTCCAAAATAGACCATATAGTTGGTCACAAAGCAAGCCTCAACAGATATAAAAAGATTGAGATAATCCCTTGTATTCTATCGGACCACCATGGACTAAAGCTGGACATCAACAACAATGGAAACAACAAAAAGCCGACACGCACATGGAAACTGAACAACTTGCTACTCAATGACAGCTGGGTTAAGGAAGAAATAAAGAAAGAAATTAAAGACTTCTTAGAATTCAATGAAAATGAAGGCACAACATACCCAAATTTATGGGACACATTGAAAGCGGTGCTCAGAGGAAAATTTATAGCACTAAGTGCCTTCAAGAAGAAATTTATAACATCACATACAAGTAACTTAATGGCCCAACTGAAAACCCTAGAAAAAAAGAAGCAGATACACCCAAGAGGAGCAGAAGGCTGAAATAATCAAACTCAGGGCTGAAATCAATCAATTAGAAACAAATAAAACTATTCAAAGAATCAATGAAACAAAAAGCTGGTTCTTTGAGAAAATCAACAAGATAGACAAACCCTTAGCCAAGCTAACTAAAAAGCAGAGAGAATCTATCCAAATCAGCAAAATCAGAACTGAAAAGGGGGACATAACTACAGACACTGAAGAAATTCAAACAATCATTAGGTCATACTACAAAAGCCTATACGCATACAAAATTTGAAAATTTAAACGAAATGGACAATTTTCTTGATAGATTCCATCTACCAACATTAAGTCAAGATCAGATAGAAAGACTGAATAGACCTATATCCCCAAGGAAATTGAAACAGTCATTCACAGCCTCCCCTCCAAAAAAAAGCCCTGGGCCAGATGGTTTCAGCTCAGAATTCTACCAGACCTTCAAAGAAGTGCTAATACCAATTCTCCTCAAACTATTCCACAAAATAGAAACAGAAGGAACATTACCAAACTCATTCTATGAAGCGACAGTTACCTTGATACCCAAACCACACAAAGACCCAACAAAAAAAGAGAACTTTAGACCTATCTCTCTTATGAATATTGATGCAAAAATACTCAATAAAATACTTGCAAACCGAATCCAAGAACACATCAAAGATATCATCCATCATGACCAAGTAGGCTTCATCCCAGGCATGCAAGGGTGGTTCAACATACGGAAATCCATCAATGTAATCCACCACATAAACAAACTGAAGGAGAAAAACCACATGATCATCTCCTTGGATGCCGAAAAAGCATTTGACAAAGTCCAACACCCATTCATGTTTAAAGTATTGGAGAGATCAGGGATACAAGGAAAATACTTAAACATAGTAAAGGCAATATACAGCAAGCCTACACCCAACATCAAACTCAATGGAGAGAAACTTAAATCAATCCCACTGAAATCAGGGACAAGACAAGGCTGCCCACTCTCTCCATATCTCTTCAACATAGTACTTGAAGTCTTAGCCAGAGCAATAAGACAACTAAAGGAGATCAAGGGGATACAAATCGGAAAGGAAGAGGTCAAAGTGTCACTATTCGCAGATGATATGATAGTATACATAAGTGACCCCAAAAATTCAACCAGAGAACTCCTTCAGCTGATAAACACCTTCAGCAAAGTGGCTGGATACAAAGTCAACTCAAAAAATCAGAAGCCCTCCTGTATACCAAAGACAAAAGGGCCGAGAAAGAAATTAGGGAAACAACACCCTTCACAATAGCCACTAATAACATAAAGTACCTTGGGGTGACACTAACCAAGCAAGTGAAAGACCTGTTTGAGAAAACTTCAAGTCTCTGAAGAAAGAAATTGAAGAAGATCTCAGAAGATGGAAAGATCTCCCGTGCTCATGGATTGGTAGGATTAACATTGTGAAAATGGCCATCCTGCCAAAAGCAATCTACAGATTTAATGCAATTCCCATCAAAATACCAACTCAATTCTTTTCAGACCTTGAAAAAAAGATTCTCAGCTTCATATGGAGAAACAAAAACCTAGAATCTCCAAAACAACCCTATACAACAACAGATCATCTGGAGGTATCTCCATTCCCGATTTCATGCTGTACTACAGAGCAATAGTAATAAAAACTGCATGGTATTGGCATCGAAACAGAAAGGAGGATCAATGGAACCGAATTGAAGACCCAGAAATAAACGACGTACCTATGAATACTCAATTTTTTGACAAAGCAGCCAAAACCACTCAATGGAAAAAGATAGCATCTTCAACAGATGGTGCTGGTCTAATTGGATGTCTACATGCAGAAAAATGAAAATAGATCCACATTTATCACCCTGCACAAAACTAAAGTCCAAGTGGATCAAAGACCTAAACATAAAACCAGATACGCTAAATCTGTTAGAAGAAAAAGTAGGGAACAGCCTAGAACTCATTGGCACAGGAGACAACTTCCTGAACAGAACTCCAACAGCACAGGCTTTAAGAGCAACAATCAATAAATGGGACCTCATGAAACTGAAAAGCTTCTGTAAAGCAAAGGACACCGTCATCAAAACAAAACGACTGCCTACAGATTGGGAAAGAATCTTCACCAACCCTCTATCTGACAGAGGGCTAATATCCAGTATATATAAAGAACTAAAGAAGCTGAAAAGCAGCAAAACAAGTAAACAAATTAAAAAATGGGGAACGGAGCTAAACAGAGAATTCTCTGTAGAGGAATATCGAATGGCAGAGAAACACTTAAAGAAATGCTCAACGTCATTAGCCATTAGGGAAATGCAAATCAAAACGACCCTAAGATTTCACCTTACACCCATCAGAATGGCCAAGATGAAAAACACAAATGACAACACATGTTGGAGAGGTTGTGGAGAAAGGAACCCTCCTCCATTGCTGGTGGGAATGTAATCTGGTACAACCACTTTGGAAGTCAATCTGGCGCTTTCTCAGACAATTAGGAATAGCGCTTCCTCAAGATCCAGCTATACCACTGCTAGGCATATACCCAAAGTTTGCTCAAGTACACAATAAGGACATTTGCTCAACCATGTTTGTAGCAGCTTTATTTGTAATAGCCAGAACCTGGAAACAACCCAGATGTCCATCAACGGAGGAATGGATACAGAAATTGTGGTATTTCTACACAATGGAATACTACTCAGCAACCAAAAAGGAGGAAATCATGAAATTTGCAGGCAAATGGTGGGATCTAGAAAAGATCATTCTAAATGAAGTATCCCAGAAGGAGAAAGACAAACATGGAATATACTCGCTTATATAGACCTAAAAGATAGGATAAACATAATGAAATCTAAAGAAGATAATCAAGAAAGCAGACATGGGGTATGATGATCTATCCTCATTTAGAAAGACAAATGGGATGTGCATTGAACGTATGGCGGGAGTCTACCGCAGAAAGCATCTGAAAGACTCTACCTAGCAGTGCTCCAAAATAGATACTAAGACTCACAACCAAACCTTCGGCAAAGTGCAGGGAATCATATGAAAGAAGGGGAGTTTGATGTGGAGAGGATAGGAACTCCACAAGGACCAAATGTATCTGGGCACAGGGTCTTTTCTGAGATGGACACTCAACCAAAGTCCATGAGAGGATAAAATCTAGAACCACTGCTCAGATGTGACCCGTGATAGCTCAGTAATCATTTGGTTTCCCACAGTAAGGGGAACAAGGACTATTTCTAACATGAACTCAATGACTGGCTCTTTGACCTCCCAACCTCCCAAGGGAGGAGCAGTACTGTTAGGCCACAGAGGAGGACTTTGCAGCCAGTCCGGAAAATACCTGACAAAAGCGAGTCATATGAAAGGGGAGGAGGTCCTCCCCTATTAGTGGACTTGGAAAGGGACAGGGAGGAGATGAGGGAGGGAGGGTGGGATTGGGGAGGGAATGAGGGATACAGCTGGGATACAGAATTAACAAAATGTAACTAATGAGAAAAATAAAATTATGGGAAAAAAAAAAGAGAACTGTGGCAACAATGAAAATCAGAAGCAATGTGGACATTCCATTTGCACAGGGGTTGAAATCTATATCTGACAAGAGGGTTAATATCCAGAATATATAGAGAACTCAAGAACTTGAACAGCAACAAATCAAGTAATCCAATTAAAGAATGGGCTACAGAGTTAAACAGAGAATTCTCAATGGAGGAATGGAAGAGAAACACTTAAAAAAAATGCTCAATGCCCTTAGTCATCAGGGAAATGCAAATCAAAACATCCCTGAGGTTTCACATTACATCCATGAGAATAGCTAAGATCTAAAGCTCAAGTGACAATATATGCTGAAGAGGATTTTGAGAAAGAGGAACCCTCCTCCACTCCTGGTGGGAATGTAAACTTGTACAATCACTTTGGAAATCAATCTGGCACTTTCTCAGACAATTAGAAATAGTGCTTCCTCAAGATTCAGCTATACCACACTTAAGCATATATCCAAAGGATGTTCAAGTATACAACAAGGACATTTGTCCAACGATGTGTGTAGCAGCTCTATTTATAATACCAACCCAGATGCCCCTCAACTGAGGAATGGATACAGAAATTGTGGTACATCTACATAATGGAATATTACTCAGCAATAAAAAGCAAGGAAATCATGAAAAATGCAGGCAAATGGTGGGAACTGGAAAAGATCATCCTGAGTGAGGTATCCCTGAAGCAGAAAGACACACAGGGTATATACTCACTCATAAATGGTTATTAGATATATAATATAGGATAAACATACTAAAATCTGTATAACTAAAGAAACATATGAAGGAGGAGGACTCTGGATAAAATGCTGAATCCTCTTCAGAAAGGCAAAGAGAATGGACATCAGAAGAGGAAGAAAACAGGGAACAGGACAGGAACCTACCACAGAGAGAATCTAAAAGGCTCTAACCTGCAGGGTATCAGAGAAGATGCTGAGACTTGTAGGCAAATTTTGGGCAGAGTGCAGAGCAGTTCATGAAAGAAGTAAGAAATAATAAGATCTGGAGAGGACAGGTGCTTCACAAGGAGAACAAGAGAACCAAAAAAATCTGGGCACAGGGGTGTTTTCTGAGACTGATACTCCAATCACGGACCATCGATGGAGATAAATTAGAAACCTGCACAGATGTTGCCTATGGCAGTTCAGTTTCCAAGTGTGTTCCATTGTAATGGAAACTGGGACTGTCTCTGACATGAACTAATTGGCCTGCTCTTTGATCACTTCCCCCTGAGGGGGAAGCAACCTTACTAGACCACAGAGAAGACAGTGAAGCTATTGGTGATGAGCCCTAGTAGTCAATGATCAGAGGGAGGGAGAGGAGGACCACCCCATCAGTGGACTTGGGGAGGCACATGTGTGGAGAAGGGGAAGGGAGGATGGGATTGGGAGAGGAGGAGGGAGGGAGCACAGAGGGAGTCAAAGTGAATGAAGTGTTATTAATAAAAATTAAGATTAAAAATGGAAAGAAAAAAAAGACACAGAAGCCAGATTTATAATCTCTCATTGGTCAAATGACAAAACAATTTGAACATCAAAATGATCTGCATATCTATGTCCTCCCAAAATTACTATGTTGAAGTCCTAAGACCCAAAGTAACAGAACTGCATGAAATCTTTGGGAGGTACTCAGGTCTTGGAGGTGAAGCCCTTATAAATATGTTTGTAACCTTTTTGAAGAGATCCTATAAAACCATGTGGCCCTTTAGAACACTGAGTTTAAAGTGAAAACAGGACTGTAGACAAGCATGCCCCCAAGTAGACCTTATAATTTAACTTTAAACTTTTCAGAGTTCACAACTGTGAAAAGTAAAGCCTTTGTTTATAAATCATTTGTCACTTAGCTCCAGCAGACTAAAACAAAGAGTAACAGTCCAGTCCACTACAGAAGACATATAAATCATGAATCCATGTTGATGTGAGTATATGGAAAATGCATTAACATTCTGATGAGGACCAAGACACAGAGTGTCAAGGTACTCACAGGGGTGCAGTGTATTAGCTGTATAGCAGAAAAGCCTGGAAAACACTAATTACAAGTAATCAAAGTGAAAGTATGTCCCACCTGATAGGACACAATGTTTTACACTTTTGTGATACCCTTGTCCCAGTTTATGTATTGATCCATGAGAACACAGAGAGCTTAGAGAGTGTCTATAAAATAACTAACCTGGGATATTAGCCATATAGTACAGGATAACCATGGTACAACCCACACACTTAAATAAACTAAGTAACATGAAGGGTAAAAGAGAGGATACTTGAATCCCACTAAGAATGGGACAGACTTGGGAAGTGGAAGGAGAGAGGAAGTGGGTGGGAGAGGGGATGAAGAGAGGAACGGGACAGAAGATCAGGTATGGGAAAAGTGCAGATGGGGGTGAGAGGGCTAGGAGAGAAGGAAAATTGGTATTGCAGCATCTCTGAGACAAGATGAAGACATGGAATTCTGGAGGTACCTGGGAAAATATGGGGGTGTGAGCCTGGCTGAGATGCCTAGCAGCAGGGATATTGAGACTGAAGTGGACACATCTTGTAGCCAGTGGAGGGAGGGGGACAACAACCAACTGGCAAAACCCTTGACACATATTTGTTGACTACAAGATATGCAGGAATAAAAGACACAAGAGAGATTGAGGAAATGGCCAACCAAAGACTGGCACAACTTGAGACCCAACCCATGGGAGAGACCCAACTTCTGGCACTATTAATAATACTCTGGTATGCTTGTAGACAGAAGACTAACATAACTGCCATCTGAGAAGCTTCATCCAGCAGATAATGAAAGCAGATGCAGAGACCCACAGCCAAACAATTAGGCAGAACTCAGGGATTCTTCTGGAAGAGTTAGAGGAAGGATTTATGGATCTAGAGGGGTAGGACACTACAAGAAGACCTACATAGACAGCTCACTTGGGAACATGGGGCCTCATAGAGCCTGAACCACCAACAAAAGAACATGCCTGGAATAGTCCTAGGATCCCTCCACATATGAAACTGATGGGCTGTTTGTCCTCAAGTAGGTCCCCTAACAACTAGACCAGGGGCTCTCTTTGATTTGGGCTCCTATTTCTGTTGCCTCCCTCTGGATCACATTTTCCTAGCGGAGCTGCCTTGTCTTGCCTCAGTGAAAGAAGAGGTACTTAATACTGATGTAACTTGATGTGCCAGGGTGGGTTGGTTGGGGGAGTTATAGGGGAAGTGGTTGGGAGGGTGAGACTGGGAAGAGAGGAAGGAGTGAGGTTGTGATTGGGATGTAAAATGAACAAATGAATAAATTAGTGAAGAAAAATGTAACTGACCCATAGTCAGCAAAAGTGACAAGATCACGAAAACGATGAGGGAACTGTTGCATATTGAAAGAGACTAAAGAGATAAAGAAATAATGCAACACTTAAATGAACCAACTTCTTTCAACATTTATGTGAGCAATAACATAGTCAACAAAACCCAAATTAAATGGAATATTATGTTGGCATAAATTTCCTATTTTGATAACTGCACTGTCATTACATAGGACAACATTCTTGTTTTTATAAAATTGACACTAAACCATTCCGAGTGACAGGGCATAAGGTCAGCAGCTTCCTCTCAAAATGTCCAAAGTAAAAGAGCAATTAACTGTACATACTTGGAACTATCTTCAAATTTGTTATTGTTTCAAAATTGTTGTGGGGGAAGCTGGGCATGTTCTTTAACACCAGTACTTGGGAGGCAGAGGAAGTCAAATCTCTGTAGGTTCAAGGCCATCCTGATCTGATCTACATAGGGAAGCCCAGGATAGCCATGGCTTTGTAGAGATAATCTGTCAAAAAAATAACCTAAATAATACTATTTTAGGGGAAAAAACAATGTAACTGAAAACTAAACAAGATTAAAAACAAAACTGATTCTCTACACTGGCTGTCTGGGTAAGACTATGTCTATAAGAAACTAAAAAGTGAAATGATGTGGTATTATGGAGCAGCATGAAGATTCTCTAAATACATATCAATGTCTTCTTTTTAGTCTGTGTGTGTTTGTGTGTTCATGATGAAGGTGAAACCTGCATACTAGGGAACACATAGGAAGGTCAGAAGACAATTCTTGCCTTCCACCTTTTCATGAATTCAGGGATCAAACTCAGGTCTCCAGGATTGCCAGCAAGAGTGTTTTTCTGCTGAGCCATCTCACCAACCTGCAGGCAGTTCTCTTAAGTGACCTCAAATAGGTAGTAGGGAGAAAAAATGTGAAGGATCCCTTCTCTTAAACAAATTCTTAGGGATGAATAAATAATAATAAGTGATGAGAAGAACATTAGTACCCTAGTGCTACCAATGACTAACAATCAGCAAAACACAGCCCAAGCACCTCCGGAGACAAGGGGCTGCAGGGCTGGTAGAATTAACCTGAAATGAATGAGGTTTCCCCAGCTCTACAGTAACCTTGTTATTACATCCCATTTATCTATAAATAACAACACAAAGATATAAAAATAAGAAAATAAGTCTGTGTGAACCCTGTATACTCTTGGTTGTGCAAGTCCATCAAAGTATAAACAGCAGTGTATCTGCCAAACTGTTCCTTATGAAGAAGTATCTGATGAATAAAGAGAACAATCAAATCACTTGAAAGCTAAGTGAGAGAGAGCACCTGCAGTGGTTGGCTAGCTGTCTTAAGAAGAGCCATTTCATTCTGGAATGCTGGCACATACATCCTGAAACAATGTTCCTAGAAATGTGCACGGATCCTGTGGCCTTTCCAAGCACCTGGCTTTTGTTCGACTGGGATGTCCAAACTCCCCCACCCCACCCTCCCAAGGGCAGGCGGGAGGCAGCACCCGACTCTCTGTACTTTCTTTCCAGGAGGACTGGCCCCAGCATCACTCTTCCTCAGGATGCTGGGCACAAGCGTAATCCTAGGAACTCCACACACAGGGTACCAGCAGCCTCCACAGAAGCTCTTGGCAGAACCGGGGCAGGCTCTCCCGACCCGCCCAGTCCGCCAGCCCCCAGCTGCACCGCCCAGGCCTTGCCCGCCCAGGCCTTGCCCTATGGTCTAGCGGGTCCCCTCACACACGCCCACAGCCAGCCAAGCTTGGCTGCATCGGGATGGCTGATACTCGTGGACCCGCTGCTCCTACACCTTTGGACCCAACCCTCTCTCCTTCCCGCCTCCCAGCCGCGATGCCAGGCCTAGCACCACCTAGCCCACTGGATGGCTGCTGGGGGCTGAGGCGGAGCTCAGAGGAGGCGGCGGCAGAGGAGCCCAGGGAACGGAGGTGGAGCCCGAGGGCGGCAAGAGACATAGCCCGGGGCGTAGAGAGGCGGAGCCCGGGGATGGAGGCGGAGCCCTGGGCGGGGCGGTGAGGAGCCCGAGGAAGCAGAGGCGGAGCCTAGTGGGGCGGAGGCGGAGCCCGGGAGATGAAGGCAGAAACTGGAGCTGGGCGGGGGCAGAGCCCTGGTGCGGAGAGAGGAGCCCGGTGTGTAGGCGGAGCCTGGTGGGCAGTAGCGGAGCCTGGTAGGGCAGAGGCGGGGCCCGGGGGATGGAGGCGGAGCTCGGAGGGGATGGAGGCGGTGCCCGGGGAGGCGGAGGCTGAACCTGGGGGCGGAGCCTGCGGCAGAGGCAGAGCCCGGAACGGGGCGTGGATGGAGCCCTGGGGTGGAAGGAGGAGCCTGGGGTGGAAGGTGGAGCCCAGGGCAGAGGCGGAGCTCCGGGGAGCAGAGGCAGAGCCTGGGTGGGAGGAGGCGGAGCCCGGGAAAGGAGGGAGGCGGAGCCCGGTGTAGGAGGCGGAGCCTGCGGCGGAGGCGGAGCCCGAGCCCGGGGCTATGGAGGCAGAGTTCAGGGGTAGAGGCAGAGCCCGAGGGGGCGGAGGCAGAGCCCAGGGGCAGAAGCGGAGCTCAGGCGGCGCCCACACCCTTACCTGGCTTCTCCTGGTCTCAGCGTACCACGATGAAGTAGTCCACTAGCCGAGCCACAACCGCCACCACGGCGCCCGGGAAGCGGATTCCCATCACTGCCCTCACCGCCGCCGCCCACCAGGACCAGGCGAGCTCAGCGTTTTCCCTTCAGCGTCTGTATCCATAGCGACAGAGCTTCCATCACGCTGGACAATGGAGGAGCGCTCTGCGCCTGCGCCTGCCCCTCCCCCGCCCGACTCGCAGAGGGCTCGCCTTTGGGTTCCTCCGAGGCTGCTCCGACACGCTGCTAGGGAAGTGGGCGGCCGGGCGCATTCTTGCCACCAAGGCTGAGCTCTTAGAGGCCGGGCCTCTGCTTCAACGCCCCCCTCCCCTATTCTTTATTTTCCTGCAGCTGGATCTTTCCTTCCGCCTTCTCTCTCCCTTTTGCAGTGGGGGGAGAAGGGCGTGGAGGGGTGCGGGGTCACTTGGAAAGTTTGCTCTATTCTGCTGCCTGCCTGGCACGGGCAGCACAGATGAGATTCTCCCGCCCTTGGCTGGAAGATTGGAATTTGCACCGCCGAGGCTTTTTGCTGCACGTTTCCTGTTTATGCTAATGGGAATTTTAGAAACATGCCACCGTGCGGCTGGAGGAAGAAAAGACTTGTGGAATCTTCAGAGGCACCTATGATTTCTGGGATTCCTGGGCTGGGGGCGGTCAGCTTGGGCTTTCCTCTGAGTTCCCAAGAGAGTTGGGTTCCTCCTAGGAACAGGGCATCAGGGCATCCCAGGGATCCTCCTGAAATGGCCCTGTATCCTCCCCCTCAGCCCCGCCCACCTGACTTTCACTGCTCTTTTGTTTCAAGGCTCTGGTAGCTGAAGCAGGTGTTCACTTCCAAGTTGCTCTGCGGTGAAAGCGCAATCGAATAAATTCATGGGGCTCTTTGTCCAGTCAAGAGATTATCCTAGTCAATTGAGTTTATTTTTTATTTCTTTATTTTTATTTTTTTAATTTTATTAGTTACAATTTATTCACTTTGTATCCCCCCTGTAGCTCCCTTCCTCCTCCCCTCCCAATTCCACCCACCCTCCCCCTTCTCCACCCATGCCCCTCCGACAGTCCAATAATAGGGGTGGTTTTCCTCCCCTTCATTCTGATCCTAGTCTCTCAGGTCTCATAAGGACTGGCTGCATTGTCTTCCTCTGTGGCCTGGTAAGGCTGCTCCCCCCTCAAGAGGAGGTGATCAAAGATCAGGCCAATCAGTTCATGTCAGAGACAGTCACTGTTGCCAAAATATCCGCTACTGATGTTTTCAGATTTGGCTGGCACAACACTTGGATGAGTTTACTTTGCCACTTCTTAATAATCATGAAGTTTTAGTAGTTGAATATGTGCCCAAATTAAGACTGAAGTTTTCAGAACCGGTGGTTTAGAAATTATCTTTGTGAAGACATCATTCGTTGAGGGTTTTGATCCTTAACATTTTGTATATAGTAGATGCCAGTGTACTTAGTGTAACACATACACCCTCTGCCAATGACTAGCAGAAAGCTAGTGACTAGAGCTGTGAACTCAGAGTCATGAGCTCAGCTGCTCTGACTGACTAGTTCGCTTTTATGAGTGTTTCTCTTCCCAATTCCATGCTGGTGATTGAACTTATGGTCTCATACATGCTAGGAAGCCTTCTACCATTAAGCTATATTCCCAGTGACAGGGCAGACTTTTTCAGCAAGGGTCTGAGCGTCCCAGTTGGGCTGGGCCATGCTAGAAGAATTGAAACTGAGGGGGTGCTTAAGGCAGGACCTCCTTTGTAAATGGTTCCTAGTCGGCTGGGGGAGTCAGCATAAGTGATGAAGAGTAGGATGGTTTTCAAAATAATTAAAGCAAACAAAACCTCCTACCACACCTCCTGTAGACATTTTCCCAGTCATGATTCTGGGAGCTCTTTCTCCACTTTTTTTCAGTAAAGAGTAATCTCACTTCCTCCAGAAACAGCCCATTCCACAGCTTAACAGCCAGCCCTGTTAGAAAGTCCTTCTTTATGAAGTCATCGTTAGCCCCCTATAACTGCCCTCGTGTTCTCTGAAGCTACTAGAAGGGGAGGGACACCACATGACTGCGTGTATTTTTTTAAAATTATTATTGTAGGATTTCCTCCCCCCCCCCAATTTTACCTTCTCCCAACCCATAACAAAGGAGACTGAGAGATGTATTGGAAATTTCCCTGTTACATCACCACATCTCAGAGCACTCAGTTGCCTAAGCAAGAATCTTAATGACTTCCACCCTTAATACTGGCCTTTCTCTCAACCCCACATTTGTCTTTCAGTCCTGTTGCTCCTACTTCCCATATGTCCATTTCACACTCACATCATTGTCATTTCCCATCTTGATAATTTATAATACCTTCCTTACCCTTTTCCCTGTTCATTGGTTCCATGTGTGTAAAAAATGGCTTTTTATATGTAAAGCTTATTTTTTAAGATCAGGTTTTACATATTTCAGGTTAGCCTCAAAAATTCCAAGCACATAAAGATGATGTTGAATTTCTGATGCCCCTGACTGCACCTCCTTATTGGGATTACAGGTGTGTACCAAAACCCAAGGTTTCATGGATGCAAGACAAACATTTTACCAACTGAGCTACATTCCAAGCCCTCATATAGAAAAACTAAAGACAAAAAGCAAGATATTGACCTAGTCTTAAAATTAAGTCTGTAAGCCTGGTGCAGTGGCACCTGTGAGCCCAGCACTCAGAGAAGCAGAGGCAGGTGGGTCACTGTGAGTTCAGGGCCAGCCTGGTCTACAAAGCCAAGACAGCCAAGCCTACACAGAAAAGCCCTGTTTTTAGAACAAAAAAGTTTGTGTACCAAGCAAACATTTTCAGTTTGAACTATGTTTGGAGTGCAGGAAAGAGAAATCCAGAGATGGCTGAAAGACTGTGTCTTAGGCCATTGTGTCTTGATATTTTTTTTCGAAGTACCTGGGACTGCAGTGGTAATGAGGGGCTTTGCGGGCTGTTCTTATATAGATTGAATGTTTGGTAAACAGGCCTTGGCTACATAATTTGTAGAGTCTAGTGCAAAACAAAAGTAAAGGATCCCTTGTTCAAAAGTTAAAGATTTCGAAAGCTTTAGCAGAACATTAGAACAAACGTGAGCTCCTCTGAGTGCAGAACCCTAGCACCAGAACAGGGTGTGTTTCCACAAAGCTGACTCTGTTGGTGCAGTGTGTGTGCATGCTGGAGTGGAGAAGGGGGTGTGGTTGCTGGGAATTGAACTCAGGACCTTTAGAAAAGTAGCTAGGGTTTTAACCTCTGAGCCATCTCTCTGGCCCTTATTTTTTTCTTTTTCTATTTTGTTTTTTTATGTCTATGAGTTCTTTACATGCATATACACGTGCATGCCAGAGGAGGGCATCAGATCCCAGTATAGGTAGTTGTGAACCACCATGTGGTTGCCAGGAATTGAACTCAGGTCTTCTGGAAGGACAGCCAGTTCCACTAGCCTCCAAGCCATCTCTCCAGCCCCAATAGTCTGCTTTTGTTGTTTGGTATTCTGGAGATGACAACAGAACCTTGTGCATGCTTAGCACATGATTTACCACTGAGTTACATGCCCCAGCCTGAAAACAATCTCTGGTTGTTGTAGTCTTGTCATTATTGTTGAGATGTTCTCAGTACATAGCCCAAGCTCACAATCCTTCTGCCCCAACCTCCTGAGAGCCAGGATTATAGAAGTGTACCATTACACCTAACACTCAAAACTATTGTTTGTAAAATGTGTGTGTGTGTGTGTGTGTGTGTGTGTGTGTGTGTGTGTGTGTGTGTGTGTGCACACACACACACACCCATGCCTATTTTCAGCTTTTAGGAACTTTATTTTCCTTCCACCTTTTCTGTTTGCACAGGTTTCTGCAGAGGAGCTCAGGACCACTCAGGGGTGGCTCCAACCCAATCAGTACCCTATGATGTGGTAGCTGCTGACCAGTCCTCAGTGTATGGCTGGCCACTCCAGTCTTCAGTTGGGAATGCTGGATGGGTTCTGAAGGCACCTGCATACCCTCAGACCAGTCTGCCACCTTGGGCAGAAGCTGGTGCAGTCCATTCACTCTGGAATGCCTCCTTGGTCACGGCCTTCTCAGCAGCAGCCTGCTCCTCTTTCTCAGTCTCCTCGGGGTCTATGTAGAGGTAACGATAAAGCATAACCTCCCATGACTGCTCACAGGAGATAGTGCCATGCAGGAGCAGTACTTCCTGGGCCAGCATCCACCACATAAGTCCCATTGAGTGAACTCCCTTTTTGTTGCATGGATGGCAATGTCCACATAGAGAAGAAGAGAATCTGTGTTGTACTGAGCGATGGTGGGGAGGTTGACCTAAGCAGCCTCTGTGAGGGGCTGCTGGTCAGATCTGAGATCAGCCACCACTAGAAGCCGTGGCTCCCTGAAAGCTGCTTGCATCTGGTTAATGAAGGTCCCAGGTGTGAACGGGGCAGCAACTGGAATTGCTACAATGACAGTGGTAAACTTCAGCATAGCTTGCTCACCAGTGTTCCTGGATGAGATGACACTGACATCAGCAGTGTTCTCAACGATAACAATAGCTCTAACTGCAAACAACAGCTTCTTCCAGGTCCTTTTCAGGTTTATGATGTAGATAACATCACTCTTCCTTTTGCAGATGTATTGCTTCATCTGAAAGTCAAGGTTAGTGCCACCTAAGGGGGTTTCTGCTGTGAGGAGTTTGAGGATATCCTCCTCCTTCATCTGCAGGATATCAAGGGCTCAGGACATTGTGTACGTTTCTCCTTTAATTTACACTGGGAACCAAGAAAAACGCCATATGGACCCATCTCTGGGAAGCAGAGAAAATTGTGTGTGTGTGTGTGTGTGTGTGTGTGTGTGTGTGTGTGTGTTTAAATTTCTGAACTCTTACTATTAATTTTACAGGACAAAAGGATCTTTGAGATAAGTGTACATCAAATCATTTCTCTCCTGTTTTCAACCCCCTTATCTTAGTTACTTTTCTATCACTGTGCTAAGATATCATGACCATGGCTGCTTATAGAAGAAACAGTTGGTTGGGTACCTAGAGTTTCTGAGGGTAAGTCCATGATCATTATGGTAGGGACCATAGTGGCAGACAGGAATGGCAGACAGAGCACCAGAGAGAGCAGTGGTCAAGAGCGTACATCCTGATCTACAAGTATGAGGAAAAGAGTTAACTGAGAATGGTAGGGGATTTTAAAACCTCAAAGCGCACACACAGTGTCATACCTCTTCAAAAAGATCACACTTCCTAATTTTTCCAAAACAGCTCCATCAACAGGGAACGATATTTTCAAACATATGAGACTGTAGGGGTCATTTTCATTCAAACAATCACACTCCTTAATAGCTTCCTATGTAGCCAAGAATTAAGATAAAAGATTTGAATGTCCCAAAGCATCCCAGGCACTCAGATTCTTGTGCAATTTTGTTGTTGTTGCTGTTGTTTTGTTTCTGAGACAGAGTTTCATATAGTCCAGATTAACCTTCATTCCTGAACTTCCTAATGCTCCATTTACAGACAAGTGTCACCACACTTGCTTTATGAACTTGTTTGTTTTTGTTTTGTTTTGCTTTATTTTGTTGTTGTTTTTGTTTTGCTTTCTAAGACAGGGTTTCCCTATGTAGCTTTGGCTGGTCTGGATTTGCTCTGTAGACAAGGATGGCCTCAAACACACAGACATCCGGGGGGGCCAGTATGCCCGCTGACCTCCTTTTTTGAAGGGGCGTATTTTTAACTTTTGCATAGATGAGTGATAAGAGTATTTTACTTTTATGAATATAAGTGTACCACATGTGTGCCTTATATCTCAGGAGGTCATATGGCATCAGATTCCCTAAAACAGGAACTACAGAAGATTAACAGCCATATGCTAGAAACTCGGCAAAAATAAATAAATGAATAAATAAATAGGCAGAGAATGTTTTGTTTTGTTTTGTTTTAAGATTTATTATTTATTACGTATACAATGTTGTGTTTGCATGTACACCTGCATGCTGGAAGAGGGCACTATATTTCATTATAGATGGTTGTGAGCCACCATGTGGTTGCTGGGAATTGAAGTCAGGACCTCTGGAAAAGCAGCCAGAGCTCTTAACTTCTGAACCATCTCTGAAGCCCCACAGAAAGTATTTTTCATCACTAGGCCATCTCTTCAGCCCCTCTGGCTTCCTCTTTAATCATCATCATCATTATTATTGTTCCTTTCTTCTTCCCTATTATATTTCAAACAAATTCACCTTCTTTCATTTCCCCTACTGACCTAAAATTTTCTCACCTCTAGGCCTTTGAATATGTATATGCTTTATCCCTTTTGGGATGTTAGGTACCTATTGTTTTTCTTTAGGTTTCACAGTGTAATTTATAATGATATATACATTTCTATGCATGGTCTATAGGTTTGTTTTTAGTGGATTACCCCACAAGATGTTGCGCTTATAGAGAAAAAATGATGATTGTATGATTCATTTTTGTGTGTTCAGGACTTAGCACAGTACTGACTACCTAATTCACAAACAGTAACTATCTGCAGAAGGACAAATAACATTTTAAACAGTAAATGCTATTAACAAAGTATTCATAATCTTATAGTAGTACAGAATTCCCACCTAGAGGATGGGAGCACAGAGCACTTTACTTCTTAATGCCAGCCATTATGCCATCTGTAATAAACTTCTCCTAAAGTATTTTTTATGTTTCCTCTGTTTCTGCTGTTAGTAGGACAGCCTCTATGTCTGTTGCCTTCTCCGTGTTCTCTTTCATTTATCCAATAACAAGTTACTTTCTTTAAGCTTTAGTGAGTTTTAGCATCTGGCTTTATCATATGCAAAGACTATCTGTATCTGTCTGTTTTGTACAGAAGCTAGAAATATAGCTTGGGGGTAGAACATTTCCTTCACATATATGAGGTAAAGAAAGAGGAGGAAGAGTAAGAGGAAGAAAAGGAACAGGAGAAGCAAAGCATTGCTTTTCTTTATGCAGATGCTCTGTCTTAAATACAGGGGTTAACAGTCTTCCTGTCAATGCCTTCCAGATAAGATAGAAATTACAGGTACAGCAACAGTGTTAATTATTTGGTGTTAGTTTTTATCCTGGTCCTTCTCCTGACATTTGCTATATACATGCTTATACAGAGTTGGTTTTATGTACATGTTCATTTTCTGCAAAGAGTCTATGTTTTCATTAGGTTTTATGAGAGATCAGGTCCCCAGAAAATGTCCTGGGTTTTGCATCCTGCCATACTTAACCCTAGGAGACCATATCCACAAAGCTGATTGTGTCCTCTCTGTACATCATTAGATGTTATGACTTCAGGATGCATCTTGAACCTTGTTTTCAAGAGAATGTTATAAACAAGCCCTAAGCTTAACAGGCATTTTGTTCCTCATGAAAAGATTTCATCATAAAATGACCTGTCTGAAAAGATCATTTGAGATCACTGTACAATGCACTCAGTTACCTTCATTTTAGTCACTAACATTATTACTACTGTTTATTGTTTTTCATTACTTTTCTAGAGACCGAAGTATGATGACCCTGGTGTAATGGACTGTGGACACACTATTTACTAGGAAAATAAAACAACACATTCAAAACAAGCAAAACCTCCAAATATTGATAATAATTAGGTCTACATTTACGGCCCAAAAATAATTCAGTTGAAATGTGGGAAAGACATTGAAACACCATTATTCAGCAAGCTTTTTCATCATATATGTAAATATGATGAAAGGATGTACACCTAAACACTACTTAAGAATTCCTGGACACACAAAAGGTGGAAATTCATTAAGCAGGATTTTTTTTCCTTTTTGTTTTCTTGCCAGGAAGATTTTGAACATGTTCCTACTCTCTCCTCCCCTTTACTTTCCTCCCATTCTTTTCCTTCATTGCTCAGTGTGAATTTACAAACATTGCAGGTGAATGGATGCAATTTTGCAAAAGCATTGCCAAAAGGACCCCTGCAGCCTCACTTTTAGACCTTGAACTTAAAATACTTTCTAGCTATTTTTTTTTCATGCACTAGTGATTAAGTAAATCAACTCATTTTCTGAGGGGAGGGATAGATAGCCAGACATGGTGAATTCCTCATCTATCCCTCTCCCCACCCTCCACCACACCCTCCACTTAAGTCCTTTTGTACTTTGGAGAGCACATTGACAGAAGTTCCCTGAGGAGTTTAAGTTAGCATGTGTGAGTCCATTTTGAAATAAGGCACCATCTTGACCAGGAGCTGAACTCAGGTACCAGGAAATATCACAGAATGTGAACCTGGCAGAATACAAAGTTAGCTCTCCAAGCAATGGGAACCAGGAAATATGACAGAATAAATGTTTAGTAAAAAATAGAGACAATCTCCTGGGATATTGTGATCATGTAAATGGTCACCTCTCCCCTATGGCTTCTACCCAATTCTGTAGCATCAAGGCATGGACCCCCTTGCTTTCTTTCATGGAAACATATATCCTCCTGCTTGCTGTTATGGAAACCACCTGCTTAGAGTCTTTCCCTTTAAAACCCCTGCTCACTCAGGGCTCAAGGTCCCAGTTCTCTACTGCTGTGTCAGTGAGACTTGGGCCCCGAGTTCAGTCACTCTTGTAATAAAGCTCTCTTGCTCTTGCATCAAGTCATCTTCTGGTGGTCTCTGAGGGTCTTGTGGTCCTGGTATTACATCCCCACCTAAGCAAACCACAATCATACATGTGCTTTCTAAGATTTTCTAACAAAGTTCTTGTAGTTGCCAGTCTGAGACCTCACCTAAAAAAGAATTGGCTGGGTTGGAGAGATAGCTCAAAGGTTAAAAAGCAATGACTGCTCTTCCAAAGGTCTTGAATTCAATTCCCAGCAACCACATGGTGGCTCATGACCATCTATAATGAAATCTGGTGCCCTCTTCTGGCCTGCTATCACACATGCAGGGAGCACACTGTATAAAAAAAATAAATCTTAAAAAAAGATAAAGACCCTGTCCTCTCCAGCTCTTACTATTTCCCACTTCTTACATAAAATTCCATTCACTCTGACCAACAGTTGACCATCAGGCTCAGCATCTGCTTTGATAGTCTGTAGGACAGAGGCTTTCAGAGGCCCTCTGTGGTAGGTTCCTAGTTTGTTTCCTGTTTTCTTCTTCTGGCTTTCAGAAGCCCTCTGTAGAAGGTTCCTAGGTTGTTTCCTGTTTTCTTCTTCTTCTGATGTCCATCCTCTTTGCCTTTCAGGATGGGGATTGACCGTTTTGGTTAGGGTCCTCTCTCTTGCTTAGTTTCTTTAGATGCACAGATGGACTGCCTCTGACATAAACTGATTGGTATGCTCTTTGATCACCTCCCCCTGAGGGGGGAGCAGCCTTACCAGGCCACAGTAGAGGATAATGCAGCCACTTTTAATGTGAACTGATAGACTAAGATCAGAAAGGAGAGGAGAACCTCCCCTATCAGTGTACTCGGGAAGTGGTATGCATGCAGATAGGGGAGGGAGGGTAGGATCGGGAGAGGAGGAGGGAGGGGCTTATGGGGGATACAAAATGAATAAAGTATAATTAAAAAAATAAAATAAAATAAAACAACAAACAAAAAAAAAGAAAAAAAATGAAAAGAAAAAGAATTGGCTTAGTTCTCAGGTGACAATTTCATAAGTGTAGTCAGGCTAATAAACCTGTGCCAAGGTACGCAGGTGGGTATTCTTGGCACAGTGCCAGTACACTGGCACAGTCCCAGTAGCTCAGTGAAACCAAGCCTTCTCCTTTTGGTTTTGGTCCACTGCCTTGCTGAAGCCACCTGTGGTTCAATGGAAGAAGTTTGAGGAATTGGGGGTAGCTCAGTTGTTAAGAGGTGGAGAAGAAGGATCATAAATTCAAGGTCATCTTATAGCTGTTTAGTTTCAGGCCAGGCTGGGCTACAGGAGACCCTAACCAAATAATAACAATAGTAATAAACACAATACATTTTGGTTATGAGCATATGTGGCAAATCATTGTTCCAAGCCAGAGATAACCTCAGGTCACCAACTTTCCTCAGAGAGGAAGCAAGTAGGCAAAGAGGTTCAGCCCAGCAATATTTTCTGCACACAGACCCCTCTCCAACTGAGTCTTCCCAGCTAACCGTGTAGAAATGTGTGTTCCTACTAGTGACCAGAGGTGCCCCTACTTGTATTGCTGGGAACATGGGGCAGGCAAAGTCACAAAGGAGCACAGCTGTTTGGTCACTGGCCTACTGAGACCATCAAAAACAAACAAAACCACAAAAGAACAACACAAGAAAAGAATGTACCAGGTACAATGTGCACAAAGAGAATGGAAGAAGAAAATACCAAAACTCAGAACAGTAGACTGTCTCTCTATTGCCTGTTCCATTAGTGATGGTCTACCACCAAATCAGGCTCCACCCAACTACACCAGAGTTTGGAATGGCGACTGCATTCAGCCAGACCATAGAATAGAGCAGCAACATATCTTTTGATATCTACCAGATGAGAGGCCAAAGCAGCAGCCAATCTCTACCAGACCAGAGACCATAGCAGCAGCCAAGGTCTGCCAGACAAGAGGCCAGAGAACATTTGAAGAGGTGCCAAGATTGGGGCTCCATATACCTTATCCATCCCATGGTGTCTCCTTGCCACTGTCACTGGAGCCTGTGGAGCATGGCTCAAGCCTCCTGAAATGGAAAATAATCAAGTAAAGGGGGATAGAAGGATACTGTTACATATCCTCAGTCAGTCCCAATTAAAAAAAAAAAGAAAAGAAAAGAAAAGGCAGCTGGCAGCAACAGACAATATAGTCAAGCAAAAAGACACAAACAGCCACAACCCACTGCTTGCGCAGCAGAAAACACAGGGCCAGACAACAAATCCCACTACTTATGCAGCAGAAAAACTGAAAGTAGGACATCAGTGAATCAGTGCTGCAGGAGCTACCTGTCTTGTCCTTATCCAAAGATTCAGAGATCACAGAAAACTGGGTTCTCTCCCACCCTTTACAGATAGGGGCACATTCATCATCTCTCCTGGTGACCTTGTGGTAGAGTCAGTAGTCTGGTGACCTTTGGGTGACCTTTTTTAGGGCTAGTTCTTGCTGACCTTTAGGGGTGTCAAGTCTGGTTCTCTCAGTTCTAAAAAATCTATTTGGACTTTGTGGGGATTGTAAATTGTATGTCATGTGTCAAAGAGCACTCCAATAGTAAACTGTGATATAGAAGAGTAGAACTGATGATATAAAGGATTTCCTATTGCTGAGAAACTAGTGGCAACAGTTAGAATTTAGCTGAGGGAAGACTGCCTGTAAAACAATACACTTATTGTTTTACTTATTATTGCCTGTTCCATTAGTGATGGTCTACCACCAAATCAGGCTCCACCCAACTACACCAGAGTTTGGAATGGCGACTGCATTCAGCCAGACCATAGAATAGAGCAGCAACATATCTTTTGATATCTACCAGATGAGAGGCCAAAGCAGCAGCCAATCTCTACCAGACCAGAGACCATAGCAGCAGCCAAGGTCTGCCAGACAAGAGGCCAGAGAACATTTGCAGAGGTGCCAAGATTGGGGCTCCATATACCTTATCCATCCCATGGTGTCTCCACAGGTGGAGCCTGTGGAGCATGGCTCAAGCCTCCTGAAATGGAAAATAATCAAGTAAAGGGAGATAGAAGGATACTGTTACATATCCTCAGTCAGTCCCAATTAAAAAAAAAAAAAAAGAAAAAGAAAAGGCAGCTGGCAGCAACAGACAATATAGTCAAGCAAAAAGACACAAACAGCCACAACCCACTGCTTGCGCAGCAGAAAACACAGGGCCAGACAACAAATCCCACTACTTATGCAGCAGAAAAACTGAAAGTAGGATATCAGTGAATCAGTGCTGCAGGAGCTACCTGTCTTGTCCTTATCCAAAGATTCAGAGATCACAGAAAACTGGGTTCTCTCCCACCCTTTACAGATAGGGGCACATTCATCATCTCTCCTGGTGACCTTGTGGTAGAGTCAGTAGTCTGGTGACCTTTGGGTGACCTTTTTTAGGCCTAGTTCTTGCTGACCTTTAGGGGTGTCAAGTCTGGTTCTCTCAGTTCTAAAAAAATCTATTTGGACTTTGTGGGATTGTAAATTGTATGTCATGTGTCAAAGAGCACTCCAATAGTAAACTGTGATATAGAAGAGTAGAACTGATGATATAAAGGATTTCCTATTGCTGAGAAACTAGTGGCAACAGTTAGAATTTAGCTGAGGGAAGACTGCCTGTAAAACAATACACTTATAAGTAGTCTGCTAACCAGGCCTGCTGGAGAATAGGATCCTGGGATACACATGTTTGCTCACCAGGATTGTCTAGAAATGTGCCATGGTGATGTCTTTTTAATTTGTAAATTCCCAACATGTACTTATTAATTCATGAATGCAAATGAAAGTAGACCAGATTTGTGGGTGTACAATTTGGGTCAGGTACCTTGATCCAGTAAATATTGAATTTCAAATTAAGGGAATGTCCTATGCCCATATGTACAATCCTCATTGACACAGTTCTGACAGTTCAAATTTGAGACACAGAGTATTGGCTAAAGCTGTGTCTGTCAGGTTACAGGTCCCAGCAGATACTATTGTACACAAGGACAACATCAAACAGTATCTTATTAATGGATTTCCCTCTACAAGAGAATGGCCTGTGTTTTTCAAAGTCAGTATGCCTATGTGTTTTTTTTTTTTTTTCAACTAAGAGGTTAAGAGCACTGGCTGCTCTTCCAGAGGTCATGAGTTCAGTTCCCTGCAACCACATGGTGGCTTACAACCACCTATACTGAGATCTTCTGGTGTGCAAGTGTACATGCATGCAGAACACTGTATACATACTAAATAAATATATTTTTTAAAATGTCAGTTGTTGGTATTATTAAATTTAATTTTGTTGATGCATCATTGCTCTAGTCTCCTGTTAGTTAATATTCTCTGATAATCCCCAGTCATTAAGAATTTCATTCCTTTTTCTCTAGTGCTTTGATTTTTGTTTTTGTTTAAAGCAATGTCTCCTGTAGATCAGTCTTTTACATGTTATGTATTTTACACTTTATTTAAACACTAAATGCTACCTCTACTGCCCAATGCCTAGAATGTAATCCTGCAACTCCTTTCAGGTGGGCCCTGACTGGTCAGGGTGAGGTAAAAGAGATCAGTGAATGAGTGTCCACTGACCTCCCTGGGTTTTGTTTGTTTGTTTGTTTGTTTGTTTGTTTGTTTGGAGGTGGGTGATTACAAATAAAGAGGGACCTGTGTAAGAATTGAGTTCACTGACCTACTTTTGAAGCTGGTGTTGTCACAACACAGAAAGGAGAGGCGAGGAGGGAAGATGGCAATGAGTCAGGT
>JAEOAE010004182.1:0-114014 GCA_036365155.1 Meriones psammophilus
CGAAAGAACAGAAATGCAAAGGACAACTTTGTAAACTAATTCACATTCGTGTAGCCTGTTCAATTATTATAACAGGAAAACTGAAAGTGATATATCCTAACCTTAACCTAACACTAACCTAACCTAAACCTACCTAACCATAACCTAAACCTAACCTAACCTAAACCTAACCTAACCCTAACCTAAATTTTTTTGTAACAGGAGCAAGTTTCCACTGAAGAACATAAACCCAAAGCACTACTTTGTAAACTAAATCACATGTGTGTTGCTCGCTCAATTAGGAATACAGGAAAACTGAAAAGCAATACATCGAAATGTGCGGCAAAGAAAGAATTTTTCATCGAAAGAACAGAAGCATAAAGCACAAATTTGTAAACTAATTCACATTCGTGTTTCCTGTTCAATTATTATAACAGGAAAAATGAAATGTAATATAACCCTAACCCTAACCTAATCCTAGGAACAAGTTTCCATCGAGAAAGAACAAGCGCCAAATCACTACTTTGTAAACTAAATCACATGTGTGCCACTTGCTCAATTAGGAATACAGGAAAACTGAAAAGTGTTATCTCGCACTGTAAGGCGCGGAGACAAGTTTCCATCTAAGAATAGAAACCCAAAGCAAAACTTTGTAAACTAATTCACATACGTGTCCCTCGTTACATTATTATAACTGTAAAACTGAAAATTGATATATCTGACTGTACAGCACAGGAACAAGTTTCCATCGAAGAAGAGAAACACAAGCACAACTTTGTAAACTAATTCACATACGTGTAGCCTGTTCAATTATTATAACAGGAAAACTGAGAAGTTATATAACCTAACCTAACCTGGGCCCTAACCTAACCCTAACCATAACCATAACCTAACCTAACCCTAACCCTAACCTAACCTACCTAACCTAACACTAACCTAACCTAACCATAACCTAACCTAACACTAACTTGTTCTAACTGGAACAAGTTTCCACAAAAAGAATATAAACCCAAAGCACTACTTTGTAAACTAAATTACATGTGTGCCACTGGCTCAATTAGGAATACAGGAAAACTTAATAGTGATATAGCACTGTACAGCAGAGGAACAAATTTGATCAAAGAAAAAAGAAAAGCACTACTTTGAAGCGGAATCCCATGTGTGTTGCTCACTCAATTAGGAATCCAGGAAAGCGGAAAAGTGTTATCTACGCACTGTATGGCATAGAAACAAGTTTCCATCGAAAGAACAGAACTGCAAAGCACAACTTTGTAAACTAATTCACATACGTGTCGCCCGTTCAAATATTATTACAGGAAAACTGAAAAGTGTTATATCTAACTGTACAGCTCAGAAACAAGTTTCCATCGAAGAACAGAATCATAAAGCACAACTTTGTAAACTAATTCACATTATGTGTAAGCTCGCTCAATTAGGAATACAGGAAAACTGGAAAGTGATATATCGAAATATACGGCAAAGAAACAATTTTCATCGAAAGAACAAGCATAAACACAAATTTGTAAACTAATTCACATTTGTGTTGTCTGTTCAATTATTATAAAAGGAAAAATAAAATATCATATAACCTAACCTAACCTAAGCCCGTAACCTAACACTAACACTCACCTTAACCCTAACCCCTATTCCTAATTCACATTCGTGTCGACTGTTTAAATATTATAACAGGAAAGCGGAAAGTGATATAACAATAACCTAAGCCCTAACCTAAGCCTAAACCTAACACTAACCCCTAACCTAAAGCCTAACCTAAACGTAACCTGACCTAACCTACCTAAACCTAACAATAACCTAAACCTAACCTTCTTGTTCCTAACAGGAACAAGTTTCCAACAAAAAGAACATAAAAGCAAAGCACTACTTTGTAAACTAACTCACATGTGTGCCACTCGCTCAATTAGGAAAACAGGAAAACTGAAAAGTGTTATCTTGCTATGCGGCACAGAAACAAGTTTCCATCAAAAGAAAAGAAATGCAAAACACATCTTTGTAAACTAATTCACATAGGTGTAAGCCCATTCAATTATTTTAACATGAAAACTGAAAAGTGATATATCACACTGTACAGCACAGAAACAAGTTTCCAACAGAAGAAAATAAACACAAATCACTACTTTGTAAACTAAATCACGTGTGTGTCGCCCGTTCAATTATTATAACAGGAAAACTGAAATGTGATATATCACACTGTACAGCACAGAAACAAGTTTCCAAAAGAAGAAAAGAAATGCAAAGCACTACTTTGTAAACTAAATCACATGTGTGTTGCTCACTCAATTAGGAACACAGGAAAACTGAAGAAGCGATATGTATCGAAATGTACGGCAAAAAAAAAAAAGTTTTTCATCTAAAGAAGAAAGCATAAAGCACAACATTGTAAACTAATTCACATTCATGTAGCCTGTTCAATTATTATAACAGGAAAACTGAAAAGTGATATAACCCTAACCTAACCTAAGCCCTAAACCTAAACATAAGCGTAACCTAACCCCTAACCTAACACTAACCTAATCCTAACCTATCTCTAACCTAACCCTGCCCTAACCCTACCTAACTTTTTCCTAAGGAAAAATGTTCCAACAAAAGAACATAAGCATAAAGCACTACTTTGTAAAATAAATCACATGTGTTTTAGCTAGCTCAATTAGGAATACAGGAAAACTCAAAAAGTGATATATCGACCTGTACGGCAAAGAAACAAGATTTAATCAAAGAACAGAAATGCAAAGCACAGCTTTGTAAACTAATTCACATAAGTGTAAACTTGTTCAATTATTAAAACAGGAAAAACTTAAAATTGATATAACCCTAACCCTAAACCTAACTTGTTCCTTACAGAAACAAGTTTCCAATGAAAAGAACATAAACACAAAGCACTACTGTGTAAACTAAATCACATGTGTGTCACTCGCTCAATTAGTAATATAGGAAAACTGAAAAGTGATATATAGCACTGTACAGCACAGGAACAAGTTTCCATCAAAAGAACAGAAAGCATAAAGCAAAACTTTGTAAATTAATTCACACACATGTCACCCGTTCAATTATTATAGCGGGGAAAACTGAAAGGTGATATATCACACTGTACATCACAGAAACAAGTTTCCAACAGAAGAACAGAAAGCGGAAAGAACTACTTTGTAAAATAATCACATGTGTGTCACTTGCTCAATTAGGAATACAGGAAAACTGGAAGCGATATATCGAAAGTTACGGCAAAAAACAATTTTCATAGAAAGAACAAGCATAAAGCACAACTTTGTAAACTAATTCACATTCGTGTAAGCCTATTCAATTATTATAACAGGAAAACTAAAAAGTGGTATAGCCTAACCTAACCCCTGGCCCTAACCCTAACCTAACCCTAACCCTAACCCTAACCTAACTGTAACCTAACCCTAACCTAACTCTAACCTAAACCTAACCTAACTTGTTCCTAACAGGAACAAGTTTCCAACGAAAAAGAACAGAGCGCCAAACCACAACTTTGTAAATTAATTCACATATGTGTCACCCGTTCAATTATTATAACAGGAAAACAGAAAAGTGATATATCACTGTACAGGACAGGAACAAGTTTCCATCGAAAGAACAGAAATGCAAAGCACAACTTTGTAAAGAACTTCACATACTTGTAGCCCGTTCAATTATTATAACAGGAAAACTGAAAAGTGATATAAAACACTGTACAGCACAGTATCAAATTTCCAACAGAAGAACAGAAAAGCAAATCACAACTTTGTAAACTAATTCACATTAGGTGTAGCCTGTTCAATTATTATAACAGGAAAACTGAAAATTGATGTAACCGTAACCTAACCTAAGCCCCCAACCTAAGCCTAACCATAACCCAAACAATAACACTAACCCTAACATTAACCTATCCTAACCTAACCCTAACCTAGCTTGTGCCTAACAGGAGACAAGTTTCCAACAAAAAAGAACATAAGCATAAAGCACTACTTGGTAAACTAAGTCACATGTGTGCCACTCGCTCAATTAGGAATACAGGAAAACTGAAAAGTGGTATAGCACTGTACAACACAGTAACAAGTTTCCAACAGAAGAACAGAAACACAAAGCACAACTTTTAATGGAATCACATGTGTGTAAACTTGCTCAATTAGGAATACAGGAAAACTGAAAAGTGTTATCTTGCAATGTACAGCACAGAAACAAGTTTCCATCTAAAGAAGAGAAATGCAAAGCACAACTTTGTAAACTAATTCACATAACGTGTCGCCTGTTCAATTATTATAACAAGAAAACTGAAAAGTTATATTTAGAACTGTACAGCACAGGAACAAGTTTCCATTGAAAGAACAGAAACACAAAGCACTACTTTGTAAACTAATTCCCACATCGTGTTGCCCATTCAATTATTATAGCAGGAAAACTGAAAAGTGATATAACCTAACCCTAACCTAACCTAAGCCTCTAACCCTAAACCTAACCTAACACTAACCTAACCTAACCTAACTTTTTACTAACAGGAACAAGTTTCCAAAAAAAAGAACATAAGCATAAAAGCACTACTTTGTAAATTAAATCACATGTGTGCCACTCACTCATTTAGAAATACAGGAAAACTTAAAAAGTGATATAACACACTGTACAGCACAGGAACAAGTGTGGAGCGAAAGAACAGAAAAGCAAGGACTACTTTTAGCGGAATCACATGTGTGTGGCTCGCTCAATTAGGAATATAGGAAAACTGAAAAGTGTTATCTACGCAGTTTATGGCACAGAAAAAGTTTCCATCTAAAGAAGAGAAATGCAAAGCACAACTTTGTAAACTAATTCACATACGTGTAGCCCGTTCAATTATTATAAAATGAAAACTGAAAAGTGATAAAAACCCTCACACCTAACCCTAAGCCCTAACCTAACCTAACCTAACCTAACCATAAACCTAACCTAACCTAAGCCCTAACCTAACCTAACCTAAGACTAACCTAACCTAACCTGGTTTTTACCTAACAGGAACAAGTTTCCGACGAGAAAAGAACATAAGCATAAAGCACTACTTTGTAAACTAAATAACATGTGTGCCACTAGCTCAATTAGGAATACAGGAAAACTGAAAAGTGATATATCACACTGTACATCACAGAAACAAGTTTCCAACAGAAGAACAGAAATGCAAAGCACTATTTTGTAAAATAAATCACATGTGTGTTGCTCGCTCAATTAGGAATACAGGAAAACTGAAAGTGTTATCTAGCGGTTTATGGCACAGAAAACAAGTTTCCATCGAAAGAAAGAAATGCAAAGCACAACTTTTTAAACTAATTCACATACATATCGCCCGTTCAATTATTATAAGAGGAAAACTGAAAAGTGATTTATCGAACTGTACAGCACAGGACCTGCTTCCATTGAAAGTAGACAAAAAAGCACAACTTTGTAAACTAATTCACATATGTGTCGCCCGTTCAATTATTATAACAGGAACACTGAAAAGTGATATATAGAACTGTACAGCACAGGAACAAGTTTCCATTGAAAGAACAGAAGCATAAAGCACTACTTTGTAAACTAATTCACATATGTGTCGCCCATTCAATTATTATAACAGGAAAACTGAAAAGTGATATAACCTAACCTAACCTAACCTAACCTAAGCCTAACCTAACCCTAACTCTAACCTAACCTAACCTAACTTGTTTACTAACAGGAACCTGTTTCCAAAGAAAGAACATAAGCATAAGCACTACTTTGTAAACTAAATCACATGTGTTCCACTCGCTCATTTAGGAATACAGGAAAACTTAAAAGTGATATATCACACTGTACAGTACAGGAACAAGTTTGGAGCGAAAGAACAGAAAAGCAAGGACTACTTTTTGCGGAATCACATGTGTGTGGCTCACTCAATTAGGAATATAGGAAAACTGAAAAGTGTTATCTACGCAGTTTATGGCAAAGAAACATGTTTCCATCAAAAGAAGAAAGGCAAAGCACAACTTTGTAAACTAATTCACATACGTGTCGCCCGTTCAATTATTACAAAGGAAAACAGAAAAGTGATAAAACCCTCACCTAACCTAAGCCCCTAACACTAACCTAACCTAAACCTGACCCTAACCTAACCATAAACCTAACCTAACCTAAGCCCCTAACCTAACCTAACCTAAGACTAACCTATCCTAACCTAACTTGTACCTAACAGGAACAAGTTTCCGACAAAAAAGAACATAAGCATAAAGCACTACTTTGTAAACTAAATAACATGTGTGCCACTAGCTCAATTAGGAATACAGGAAAACTGAAAAGTGATATAACACACTGTACAACACAGGAACCTGCTTCCATCGAAAGAACAGAAAAGAAAAGCACACCTTTGTAAACTAATACACATACGTGTCGCCCGTTCATTTATTATAACAGGAAAACTGAAAAGTGATATATCGAACTGTACAACACAGGAACCTGCTTCCATCGAAAGAACAGAAACGAAAAGCACAACTTTGTAAACTAATTCAAATATGTGTCGCCCATTCAATTAGTATAACAGGAAAACTGAAAAGTGATATATCACACTGTACATCACAGAAACAAGTTTCCAACAGAAGAACAGAAATGCAAAGCACTATTTTGTAAACTAAATCACATGTGTGTTGCTCGCTCAATTAGGAATACAGGGAAACTGAAAAGTGTTATCTCGCAGTTTATGGCACAGAAACAAGTTTCCATCGAAAAAACAGAAACACAAAGCACAACTTTGTAAACTAATTCACATACATATCGCCCGTTCAATTATTATAAGAGGAAAACTGAAAAGTGATTTATCGAACTGTACAGCACAGGACCTGCTTCCATTGAAAGTAGACAAACGAAAAGCACAACTTTGTAAACTAATTCACATATGTGTCGCCCGTTCAATTATTATAACATGAAAACTGAAAAGTGATATATCACACTGTACAGCACAGAAACAAGTTTCCAACAGAAGAACAGAAACGCAAAGCACTACTTTGTAAACTAAATCAAATGTGTGTCGCTCACTCAATTAGGAATACACGGAAACTGAAAAGCGATAAATCAAAATATACGGAGCAAAGAAACAAGTTTTCTTCAAAAAAGAACACAAGCATAGCGCACAAATTTGTAAACTAATTCACATTCGTGTTGCCTGTTCAATTATTATAACAGGAAAAATAAAATGTGATATAACCTAACCTAACCCTAAGCCCCTAACCTAACACTAACCTAAGCAACCCTGGCCCTAAACCTAAACCTAACCTGACCTAACCCTAACCGTAACCTAAACTTAACCTAACCTAGCCTAACCACTGCTTGTTCCTAAAGGAACAAGTTTCCAACAAAAAAAATATAAGCATAAATCACTACTTTGTAAACTAAATCACATGTGTGCCACTAGCTCAATTAGGAATACAGGAAAACTGAAAGTGATATAACACACTGTACAACACAGGAACAAGTTTCCATCGAAAGAACAGAAAGAAAAGCACACCTTTGTAAACTAATACACATACGTGTCGCCCGTTCATTTATTATAACAGGAAAACTGAAAGTGTTATATAACCTAACCTAACAAGTTAAGCCCTAAACCTAAACATAAGCGTAACCTAACCCTAACCTAACACTAACCCTAATCCTAACCTATCTCTAACCTAACCCTGCCCTAACCCTACCTAACTTTTCCTAAGAGGAAAAATGTTTCCAACAAAAGAACATAAGCACAAAGCACTACTTTGTAAAATAAATCACATGTGTTTAAGCTAGCTCAATTAGGAATACAGGAAAACTCAAAAAGTGATATATCGACCTGTACGGCAAAGGAAACAAGATTTAATCAAAAGAACAGAAATGCAAAGCACAGCTTTGTAAACTAATTCACATAAGTGTAAGCTTGTTCAATTATTAAAACAGAAAAACTTAAAATTGATATAACCTAACCTAAACCTAACTTGTTTCCTTACAGGAACAAGTTTCCAATGAAAGAACATAAACACAAAAGCACTACTGTGTAAACTAAATCACATGTGTGTGGCTCGCTCAATTAGTAATATAGGAAAACTGAAAAGTGATATATAGCACTGTACAGCACAGGAACAAGTTTCCATCAAAAGAACAAGCATAAAGCAAAACTTTGTAAATTAATTCACACATGTCACCCGTTCAATTATTATAGCGGGAAAACTGAAAGGTGATATATCACACTGTACATCACAGAAACAAGTTTCCAACAGAAGAACAGAAAGCGGAAAGAACTACTTTGTAAAATAATCACATGTGTGTCACTTGCTCAATTAGGAATACAGGAAAACTGGAAAGCGATATATCGCGGTTTTCGGGCAAAGAAACAATTTTCATAGAGAAAGAACAGAAGCATAAAGCACAACTTTGTAAACTAATTCACATTCGTGTAAGCCTATTCAATTATTATAACAGGAAAACTGAAAAGTGGTATAACCTAACCTGGCCCTGAAACCTCCACCTAACCTAACAGAAACCTAACCTATTTTTTTGTAACCTAACCCCCTAACCTAACTCTAACCTAAGCCTAAGTGTTATCTTGTTTCTAACAGGAACAAGTTTCCAACGAAAAAAGAACAGAAACACAAACCACAATTTTGTAAATTAATTCACATATGTGTCACCCGTTCAATTATTATAACAGGAAAACAGAAAAGTGATATATCACACTGTACAGGACAGGAACAAGTTTCCATCGAAAGAACAGAAATGCAAAGCACAACTTTGTAAAGAACTTCACATACTTGTAGCCCGTTCAATTATTATAACAGGAAAACTGAAAAGTGATATAAAACACTGTACAGCACAGTATCAAATTTCCAACAGAAGAACAGAAAAGCAAATCACAACTTTGTAAACTAATTCACATTATGTGTCGCCTGTTCAATTATTATAACAGGAAAACTGAAAATTGATGTAACCCGTAACCTAACCTAAGCCCCCAACCTAAGCCTAACCATAACCCAAACAATAACACTAACCCTAACATTAACCCTATCCTAAACCTAACCCTAACCTAACTTGTA
Source organism: Meriones psammophilus (assembly GCA_036365155.1). Taxonomy (NCBI): domain Eukaryota; kingdom Metazoa; phylum Chordata; class Mammalia; order Rodentia; family Muridae; genus Meriones; species Meriones psammophilus. Next base: position 9,030 of record JAEOAE010004182.1, read on the forward strand.
CCTAACAGGAACAAGTTTCCAACAAAAAGAACATAAGCATAAAGCACTACTTGGTAAACTAAGTCACATGTGTGCCACTCGCTCAATTAGGAATACAGGAAAACTGAAAAGTGGTATAACGCACTGTACAACACAGTAACAAGTTTCCAACAGAAAGAACAGAAACACAAAGCACAACTTTTAATGGAATCACATGTGTGTAAGCTTGCTCAATTAGGAATACAGGAAAACTGAAAAGTGTTATCTTGCAATGTACAGCACAGAAACAAGTTTCCATCTAAAAAAAGAAATGCAAAGCACAACTTTTTGTAAACTAATTCACATACGTGTCGCCTGTTCAATTATTATAACAAGAAAACTGAAAAGTTATATTTAGAACTGTACAGCACAGGAACAAGTTTCCATTGAAAGAACAGAAACACAATGCACTACTTTGTAAACTAAGCATCGTGTTGCCCATTCAATTATTATAGCGGGAAAACTGAAAAGTGATATACCCTAACCTAACCTAACCTAAGCCTCTAACCTAACCCTAACCTAACACTAACCTAACCTAACCTAACTTGTTACTAACAGGAACAAGTTTCCAGCGAAAAGAACATAAGCATAAAAAAGCACTACTTTGTAAATTAAATCACATGTGTGCCACTCACTCATTTAGAAATACAGGAAAACTTAAAAGTGATATAACACACTGTACAGCACAGGAACAAGTGTGGAGCAGAAAGAACAGAAAAAAAGGACTACTTTTTTAACGGAATCACATGTGTGTGGCTCGCTCAATTAGGAATATAGGAAAACTGAAAAGTGTTATCTCGCAGTTTATGGCACAGAAAGAAGTTTCCATCTAAAGAAGAGAAATGCAAAGCACAACTTTGTAAACTAATTCACATACGTATCGCCCGTTCAATTATTATAAAAGGAAAACTGAAAAGTGATATATCACACTGTACATCACAGAAACAAGTTTCCAACAGAAGAACAGAAATGCAAAGCACTATTTTGTAAACTAAATCACATGTGTGTTGCTCGCTCAATTAGGAATACAGGGAAACTGAAAAGTGTTATCTCGCAGTTTATGGCACAGAAACAAGTTTCCATCGAAAAAACAGAAACACAAAGCACAACTTTGTAAACTAATTCACATACATATCGCCCGTTCAATTATTATAAGAGGAAAACTGAAAAGTGATTTATCGAACTGTACAGCACAGGACCTGCTTCCATCGAAAGTAGACAAACGAAAAGCACAACTTTGTAAACTAATTCACATATGTGTCGCCCGTTCAATTATTATAACATGAAAACTGAAAAGTGATATATCACACTGTACAGCACAGAAACAAGTTTCCAACAGAAGAACAGAAACGCAAAGCACTACTTTGTAAACTAAATCAAATGTGTGTCGCTCACTCAATTAGGAATACGGAAACTGAAAGCGATAAATCAAAATATACGGAAAGAAACAAGTTTTCTTCAAAAGAAACAAGCATAGCGCACAAATTTGTAAACTAATTCACATTTCGTATTTGCCTGTTCAATTATTATAACAGGAAAAATAAAATGTGATATAACCTAACCTAACCTAAGCCCTAACCTAACACTAACCTAAACTTAACCCTGGCCCTAAACCTAACCTAACCTGACCCTTCAACCTAACCTAAACTTACCCTAACGAGCCTAACCTTAACTTGTTCCTAAAGGAACAAGTTTCCAAAAAAAAAATAAGCATAAATCACTACTTTGTAAACTAAATCACATGTGTGCCACACACTCATTTAGGAATACAGGAAAACTGAAAAGCGATATATATCGAAATGTACGGCAAAAAACAAGTTTTCATCGAGAAAGAACAGAAATGCAAAGGACAACTTTGTAAACTAATTCACATTCGTGTAAGCCTGTTCAATTATTATAACAGGAAAACTGAAAAGTGATATATCCCTAACCTTAACCTAACACTAACCTAACCTAAACCTACCTAACCATAACCTAAACCTAACCTAACCTAAACCTAACCTAACCTAACCTAAATTTTTTGTAACAGGAGCAAGTTTCCACGAAAGAACATAAACCCAAAGCACTACTTTGTAAACTAAATCACATGTGTGTTGCTCGCTCAATTAGGAATACAGGAAAACTGAAAAGCAATACATGAAATGTGCGGCAAAGAAAGAATTTTTCATCGAAAGAACAAGCATAAAGCACAAATTTGTAAACTAATTCACATTCGTGTTTCCTGTTCAATTATTATAACAGGAAAAATGAAATGTAATATAACCCCTAACCTAACCTAATCCTAGGAACAAGTTTCCATCGAAAGAACAAGCATAAATCACTACTTTGTAAACTAAATCACATGTGTGCCACTTGCTCAATTAGGAATACAGGAAAACTGAAAAGTGTTATCTCGCACTGTAAGGCACGGAGACAAGTTTCCATCTAAAGAACAGAAACCCAAAGCAAAACTTTTTGTAAACTAATTCACATACATTGTCGCTCGTTACATTATTATAACTGTAAAACTGAAAATTGATATATCTGACTGTACAGCACAGGAACAAGTTTCCATCGAAGAAGAGAAACACAAAGCACAACTTTGTAAACTAATTCACATACGTGTAGCCTGTTCAATTATTATAACAGGAAAACTGAGAAGTTATATAACCTAACCTAACCTGGGCCCTAACCTAACCTAACCATAACCATAACCTAAACCTAACCCTAACCCTAACCCTAACCCTACCTAACCTAACACTAACCTAACCTAACCATAACCTAACCTAACACTAACTTGTTTCTAACTGGAACAAGTTTCCCTGAAAAGAATATAAACCCAAAGCACTACTTTGTAAACTAAATTACATGTGTGCCACTGGCTCAATTAGGAATACAGGAAAACTTAATAGTGATATAGCGCACTGTACAGCAGAGGAACAAGTTTTGATCAAAGAAAAGAAAAGAAAGCACTACTTTGAAGCGGAATCCCATGTGTGTTGCTCACTCAATTAGGAATCAGGAAAGCGGAAAAGTGTTATCTCGCACTGTATGGCATAGAAACAAGTTTCCATCGAAAAGAACAGAACTGCAAAGGACAACTTTGTAAACTAATTCACATACGTGTCGCCCGTTCAAATATTATTACAGGAAAACTGAAAAGTGTTATATCTAACTGTACAGCTCAGAAACAAGTTTCCATCGAAGAACAGAATGCATAAAAAGCACAACTTTGTAAACTAATTCACATTCGTGTCAGCTCGCTCAATTAGGAATACAGGAAAACTGGAAAGTGATATATCGAAATATACGGCAAAAAAACAATTTTCATCGAGAAAGAACAGAAAGCATAAACACAAATTTGTAAACTAATTCACATTTGTGTTGTCTGTTCAATTATTATAAAAGGAAAAATAAAATATCATATAACCTAACCTAACCTAAGCCCGTAACCCTAACACTAACACTCACCTTAACCCTAACCCTATTCTAATTCACATTCGTTATGGACTGTTTAAATATTATAACAGGAAAGCGGAAAAGTGATATAACAATAACCCTAAGCCCCTAACCCTAAGCCTAAACCTAACACTAACCCTAACCTAAGCCCCTAACCTAACGTAACCCTGACCCTAACCCTACCTAAACCTAACAATAACCTAAACCTAACCTAACTTGTTCCTAACAGGAACAAGTTTCCAACAAAGAACATAAGCAAAAAGCACTACTTTGTAAACTAACTCACATGTGTGCCACTCGCTCAATTAGGAAAACAGGAAAACTGAAAAGTGTTATCTTGCACTATGCGGCACAGAAACAAGTTTCCATCAAAGAAAAGAAATGCAAAACACATCTTTGTAAACTAATTCACATAGGTGTGTCGCCCATTCAATTATTTTAACATGAAAACTGAAAAGTGATATATCACACTGTACAGCACAGAAACAAGTTTCCAACAGAAGAAAATAAACACAAATCACTACTTTTGTAAACTAAATCACGTGTGTGTCGCCCGTTCAATTATTATAACAGGAAAACTGAAATGTGATATATCACACTGTACAGCACAGAAACAAGTTTCCAAAGAAGAAAAGAAATGCAAAGCACTACTTTGTAAACTAAATCACATGTGTGTTGCTCACTCAATTAGGAACACAGGAAAACTGAAAAGCGATATGTATCGAAATATGCGGCAAAAAAAAAAAAAAAGTTTTCATCTAAAGAAGAAGCATAAAAGCACAACATTGTAAACTAATTCACATTCATGTAGCCTGTTCAATTATTATAACAGGAAAACTGAAAAGTGATATAACCTAACCTAACCTAAGCCCTAAACCTAAACATAAGCGTAACCTACCCTAACCTAACACTAACCTAATCCTAACCTATCTCTAACCTAACCCTGCCCTAACCCTACCTAACTTTTTCCTAAGAGGAAAAATGTTCCAACAAAAAAAGAACATAAGCATAAAGCACTACTTTGTAAAATAAATCACATGTGTTTAGCTAGCTCAATTAGGAATACAGGAAAACTCAAAAGTGATATATCGACCTGTGCGGCAAAAGAAACAAGATTTAATCAAAAGAACAGAAATGCAAAGCACAGCTTTGTAAACTAATTCACATAAGTGTAAACTTGTTCAATTATTAAAACAGAAAAACTTAAAATTGATATAACCCTAACCTAAACCTAACTTGTTCCTTACAGAAACAAGTTTCCAATGAAAAGAACATAAACACAAAGCACTACTGTGTAAACTAAATCACATGTGTGTCACTCGCTCAATTAGTAATATAGGAAAACTGAAAAGTGATATATAGCACTGTACAGCACAGGAACAAGTTTCCATCAAAAGAACAGAAAGCATAAAGCAAAACTTTGTAAATTAATTCACACACATGTCACCCGTTCAATTATTATACGGGAAAACTGAAAGGTGATATATCACACTGTACATCACAGAAACAAGTTTCCAACAGAAGAACAGAAGCGGAAAGAACTACTTTGTAAAATAATCACATGTGTGTCACTTGCTCAATTAGGAATACAGGAAAACTGGAAAGCGATATATCGAAAGTTACGGCAAAAGAAACAATTTTCATAGAAAGAACAGAAGCATAAAGCACAACTTTGTAAACTAATTCACATTAGGTGTCGCCTATTCAATTATTATAACAGGAAAACTGAAAAGTGGTATAACCCTAACCTTAACCCCTGGCCCCTAACCTAACCTAACCTAACCTAACCCTAACCTAACCGTAACCTAACCTAACCTAACTCTAACCTAAACCTAACCTAACTTGTTCCTAACAGGAACAAGTTTCCAACAAAGAACCTAAACTCAAATCACTACTTTGTAAACTAAATCACATGTGTGCCACTTGCTCAATTAGGAATACAGGAAAACTGAAAAGTGATATAACACACTGTACAGCACAGTAACAAGTTTGAACCAAAGAAAGAAAAAAAAAAAAGCACTACTTTGAAGCGGAATCACATGTGTGTCACTCGCTCATTTAGGAATCCAGGAAAACTGAAAATTAATATATCTAACTGTACAGCACAGGAACAAAATTCCATCGAAGAACAAGCGCCAAGCACAATTTTAAACTAATTCACATATGTGTCACCAATTCAATTATTATAACAGGAAAACTGAAAAGTGATATTTCACACTGTACAGCACAGAAACAAGTTTCCATCCAAGAACAGAAGCATAAAGCACAACTTTGTAAACTAATTCGCATTCGTGTCGCCTGTTCCATTATTATAACAGGAAAACTGAAAAGTGGTATAACCTAACCTAACCTGGCCCCCTAACCTAACCTAACCTAACCTAACACTAACACGTAACCCTACCAACCCTAACCTAACCGTGGCCGTAACCTAAAGCCTAACCCTTACCTAACCATAAGCCTAGCACTAGCCTAGCCTAACCTAACCTAACCCAAGAGCCTAACCTAACCTAACCTCCTAACCTAACTTGTTCCTAACAGGAACAAGTTTCCACTGGAAGAACATAAAGGCAAAGCACTACTTTGTAAACTAAATCACATGTGTGCCACTGGCTCAATTAGGAATACTGGAAAACTCAATAGTGATATAACTCACTGTACAGCACAGGAACAAGTTTCAATCCAAAGAAAAGAAAAGCAAAGCTCTAATTTGAAACGAAATCCCATGTGCGTCGCTCAGTCAATTAGGAATCCAGGAAAACGGATCTCGCACTGAATCGCATAGCAACAAGTTTCCATTGAAAGAGCAGAAACGCAAAGCACAACTTTGTAAACTTATTCACATATGTGTCGCCCGTTCAATTATTATAACAGGAAAACTGAAAAGTGATATATCTAACTGTACAGCTCAGAAACAGTTTCCCTCGAAGAACAGAATCGCAGAGCACAACTTTGTAAACTAATTCACATTCGCGTCGCCTGTTCAATTATTATAACAGGAAAACTGAAAAGTGGTATAACCCTAACCCTAACACGTGGCCCATAAGCACTAACCTAATCCTAACCTAACCTAACCTAAGCCTAACCTAACCTAACCCTAACCCTACCTAACCTAACTAAAAGCCCTAACCTAACCTAACCTAAACCTAACCTAGCATTAGAAAGAACATAAAAGCAAAGCAATACTTTGTAAACTGAATCACATGTGTGCCACTTGCTCAATTAGGAATACAGGAAAACTGAAAAGTTATATATCACACTGTACAGCACAGGAACAAATTTCCAACAGAAGAACATAAACACAAAGCACTACTTTGTAAACTAAATCACATGTGTGCCACTGGCTCAATTAGGAATACAGGAAAGCTTAATAGTGATATAACGCACTGTACAGCACAGGAACAATTTTCGATCCAAAGAAAAGAAGAGAAAAGCAATACTTTGCAATGGAATCCCATGTGTGTCGCTCACTCAATTAGGAATCCAGGAAAACGTAAAAGTGTTACCTGGCAGTGTATGGCATAGAAACAAGTTTCCATCGAAAACTGAAAAGTGATATATCACACTGTACAGCACAGAAACAAGTTTCCAACAGAAAAGCAAAGCACAACTTTGTAAACTAATTAACATATGTGTCACCCGTTCAGTTTTTTAACAGGAAAACAGAAAAGTGTTATATCTAACTGTACAGCACAGAAACAAGTTTCCATCGAAGAACAGAATCACAAAGCACAACTTTGTAAACTAATTCAAATTCGCGTCGCCTGTTCAATTATTATAACAGGAAAACTGAAAAGTGGTATAACCTAACCTAACCTAAGACCTAACCTAACCCTAACCTAACCTAACACTAACCATAACCCTAACTCTAACCCTAACCTAACGGCCCCTAACCTAACCTAAGCCCTAACCTAACCTAACCTAACCTAACATGTTCCTAACAGGAACAAGTTTCCATCGGAAGAACATAAACGCAAACCACTACTTTGTAAACTAAATCACATGTGTGCCACTCGCTCAATTAGGAATACAGGAAAATTGAAAAGTGTTATCTCGCACTGTACAGCACAGGAACAAGTTTCCATCGAAAGAACAGAAATGCAAAGCACAACTTTGTAAACTAATTCACATATGTGTCAGGTGTTCAGTTATTATAACAGGAAAACTGAAAAGTGATATATCACACTGTACAGCACAGAAACAAGTTTCCAACAGAAGAAAAAAGCGTAAAGCACTACTTTGTAAACTAAATTACATGTGTGTTGCTCGCTCAATTAGGAACACAGGAAAAAATGGCGATATATATTGAAATGTACTGCAAAGAAAAATGTTTTCATCTAATGAACAGAAGCATAAAGCACAACATTGTAAACTAATTCACATTCGTGTCGCCTGTTCAATTATTATAACAGGAAAATTGAAAAGTGATATAACACTAACCTAACCTAAGCCCCTAAACCTAACCTAAACAACCTAACCCTAACCTAACACTAACCCTAACCTAAACTATCTCTAACCTAACCTGACCTAACCTAACAATAACTTGTTCCTAAGAGGAAAAATTTTCCAGCGAAAGAACATAAGCATAAAAGCACTACTTTATAAAATAAATCACATGTGTTTAGCTAGCTCAATTCTGAATACAGGAAAACTCAAAAGTGATATATCGACCTGTAAGGCAAAGAAACAAGATTTAATCGAAAGAACAGAAATGCAAAGCACAACATTGTGAAATAATTCACATACATTGTAAGCTTGTTCAAATATTATAACAGAAAAACTGAAAATTGATATAACCTAACCTAACCTAACCTAAGCAGCTAACTTATTTCTAACAGGAACAAGTTTCCAGCGAAAGAACATAAACTCAAAGCACTACTGTGTAAACTAAATCACATGTGTGTCGCTTGCTCAATTAGGAATACAGGCAAACTGGAAGCGATATATCGAAAGTTACAGCAAAGAAACAATTTTCATAGAAAGAACAGAAACACAAAGCACAACTTTTTAAACTAATTCACATTAGGTGTCGCCTGTTCAATTATTATAACAGGAAAACTGAAAAGTGGTATAACCCTAACCCAAACCCGTGGCCCTAACCTAAACCTAACCTAACCTAGCCTAACCTAACCTAACCCTAACCTAACGTAACCTAACCTAACTCTAACCTAACCTAACCTAACTTGTTCCTAACAGGAACAATTTTCCAACGAAAGAACATAAACTCAAAGCACTACTGTGTAAACTAAATCACATGTGTGCCACTTGCACAATTGGGTATACAGGAAAACTGAAAAGTGATATAACGCACTGTACAGCACAGGAACAAGTTTCAAACCAAAGAAAGAAAAAAAAAAAAAGAACTACTTTGAAACAGAATCACATGTGTGTCGCTCGTTCATTTAGGAATCAGGAAAGCGGAAAAGTGTTATCTCCCACTGTATGGCAGAGAAACAAGTTTCCATCGAAAAAAAAACAAGCATAAGCGACAACTTTACTTTTTATACAAATTCACATTCGTGTCACCCGTTCAATTATTATAACAGGAAAACTGAAAAGTGATATATGTAACTGTACAGCACAGGAACAAGTTTCCATCCAAGAACACAAGCATAAAGCACAACTTTGTAAACTAATTCACATTTGCGTTGCCTGTTCCATTATTATAACAGGAAAACTGAAAAGTGGTACAACCCTAACCTAACCTAAGCCCTAACCTAACCTAACCTAACACTAACGTAACCCTAACCTAACACCTCACACCTAACGTAACACGTACGTAACCTAATCCTAACCTAACCTAACCTAAGGTTAGGGATATATCACTTTTCAGTTTTCCTGTTATAATAATTGAACAGGCGGCACGAATGTGAATTAGTTTACAAAGTTGTCCTTTGCATTTCTGTTCTTTCGATGAAAACTTGTTTCTTTGCCGTACATTTCGATATATTGCTTTTCAGTTTTCCTGTATTGCTAATTGAGCGAGTGGCACACATGTGATGTACTTTACAAAGTAGTGCTTTGCGTTTATTTTCTTTCATTGGAAACTTGTTCCTATTAGGAACAAGTTAAGGGTAGGATTAGGGTTAGTGCTAGGGTTAGGTTAGTGTTAGTGTTAGGGTTAGGGTTAGGGTTTGGGGTTGAGGTTAGGGTTAGTGTTAGGGTTAGGCGCTTAGGGTTAGGGTTAGGGTTATATCACTTTTCAGTTTTCCTGTTATAATAATTGAACAGGCAACACAAATGTGAATTAGTTGAAAAAGTTGTGCTTTTAGTTGCTGTTCTTTCGATGAAAACTTGTTTCTTTGCCATAAATTTTGATATATCGCTTTTCAGTTTTCCTGTATTCCTAATTGAGCGAGTGACACACATGTGATTAAGTTTACAAAGTAGTGCTTTGCCTTTAAGTTAGGGTAAGGGTTAGGGTTAGCGTAGGGTTATGGTTTGTGTTATGGTTAGGGTTAGGTGTTAGGGTTAGGGTTAGGGGCTTAGTGTTAGGGTTAGGGTTATATCACGTATCAGTTTTCCTGTTATAATAATTGAACCGACGACACGAATGTGAATTAGTTTATAAAGTTGTATTTTGCGTTTCTGTTCTTTCGATGGAAACTTGTGTCTTTGCCGTACATTTCGATATATCGCTTTTTAGTTTTCCTGTATTCATAATTGAGCGGGAAACACACAGGTGATTCCGTTTAAAAGTAGTGCTTTGCTTTTCTGTTCTTTCATTCGAAACTTGTTGCTGTGCTGTACAGTGCGTTATATCACTTTTCAGTTTTCCTGTAATCCTAATTGAACGAGTGGCACTCATGTGATTTAGTTTACAAAGTAGTGCTTTGCGTTTATATTCTTTCGTTGGAAACTTGTTCCTGTTAGTAACAAGTTGGGGTTAGGGTTAGGGTTAGGATTAGGGTTACGGTAGGGTTAGGGTAGGGTTACGGTAGGGTTAGGGTTAGGTTTAAGGTTAGGGTTAGGGTTAGGCGTAGGGTTAACGGTAGGGGTAGGGTTACGGTTAGGGGCTTAGGGTTAGGGTTAAGGTTATATCACTTTTCACTTTTCCTGTTATAATAATTGAACAGGCGACACTAATGTGAATTAGTTTACAAAGTTGTGCTAAGCGTTTCTGTTCTTTCGATGAAAACTTGTTTCCTTGCCGTACATTTCCATATATTGCTTTTCAGTTTTCCTGTATTCCTAATTGAGCGAGTGGCACACATGTGATTTAGTTTACAAAGTAGTGCTTTGCGTTTATGTTCTTTCGTTGGAAACTTGTTCCTGTTAGTAACAATTTATAGTTAGGGTTATGGTTAGGGTTAGGGTTAGGGTAGAGTTAAGGTTAGGGTTAGGGTTAGGTTTAGTTTTAGGGTTAGGATTAGGGTTAGGAGTTAGGGTTAGGGGTAGGGTTAGGGGTAGGTTTAGGGTCTTAGTGTTATGGTTAGGGTTATATCACTTTTCAGTTTTCCTGGTATAATAATTGAACAGGCAACACGAATGTGAATTAGTTTACAAAGTTGTGCTTTCTGTTTCTGTTTTGTCGATGAAAACTTGTTTCTTTGCCGTACATTTCGATTTATCGCTTTTCAGTTTCCCTGTATTCCTTATTGAGCGAGTAGCACACATGTGATTTAGTTTACAAAGTAGTGCTTTGCATTTATGTTCTTTCGTTGGAAACTTGTTCCTCTTAGGAACAAGTTAGGGTTAGAGTTAGGGCTATGGTTAGGGTTTGGTTAGGGGTTAGTGTTAGGGTTAGGGTTAGGGTTAGGGGGCTTAGAGTTAGGTTTGGGGTTTGGATTAGGGTTAGGGTTAGGGTTAAGATTAGGGTTAGGGTTACGGGTTAGGTTTTAAGGTTAGGGTTAGTGTTAGGGTTAGGGGCCTAGGTTTAGTGTTAGGGTTATATCACTTCAATTTTTCCTGTTATAATAATTGAACAGGCAACACGAATGTGAATTAGTTTACAAATTTGTGCTTTGCGTTTCTGTTCTTTCGATGAAAACTTGTTTCTTTGCCATACATTTCGATATATTGCTTTTCAGTTTTCCTGTTATAATGATTGAACGGGCAACCTGTATGTGAATCAGTTTAAAAAATGCTGCTTTGTGTTTCTCTTCTTTCGATGGAACCTCGTTTCTGTGACTTACAGTGCGAGATAACACTTTTCAGTTTTCCTGTATTCCTAATTGAGCGAGCAACACACATGTGATTCCATTTAAAAGTAGTGCTTTGCTTTTCTGTTCTTTTGTTAGAAATTTGTTCCAGTGCTGTATAGTGTGTTATATCACTTTTCAGTTTTCCTGTATTCCTAATTGAGCGAGTGGCACACATGTGATTTAGTTTACAAAGTAGTGCTTTGCGTTTATGTTCTTTCGTTCGAAACTTGTTCCTGTTAGTAACAAGTTAGGGTTAGGGGCTTAGGGTTAGGGTTACATCAATTTTCAGTTTTCCTGTTATAATAATTGAATGGGCGACACGTGTGTGAATTAGTTTATGAAGTTGTGCTTTGCGTTTCTGTTCTTTCGATGGAAACTTGTTCCTGTGCTGTACAGTTCTATATATCAATTTTCAGTTTTCCTGTTATAATAATTGAATGGGCGACACGTATGTGAATTGGTTTACGAAGTTGTGCTTTGTGTTTCTGTTCTATCGATGAAAACTTGTTTCTTGCCGTACATTTGGATATATAGCTTTTCAGTTTTTTATATTCCTAATTGAGCGAGCAACACACATGTGATTTAGTTTACAAAGTAATGCTTTGCGTTTCTATTCTTCTCTTGATAACTTGATACTGTGCTGTACAGTGTGATATATCACTTTTCAGTTTTCCTGTTATAATAATTGAATGGGGTACACGTATGTGAAGTTCTTTACAAAGTTGTGCTTTGCGTTTCTGTTCTTTCGATGGAAACTTGTTCCTGTGCTGTACAGTGTGATATATCACTTTTCAGTTTTCCTGTTATAATAATTGAATGGGTGACACATATGTGAATTGATTTACAAAGTTGTGCTTTGTGTTTCTGTTCTTTCGTTGGAAACTTGTTCCTGTTAGGAACAAGTTAGGGTTAGGTTAGGGTTGGGGTTAGGGTTAGGGTGAGGGTTAGGGTTAGGTTTGGGTTAGGGTTAGGGTTAGGGTTAGGGTTAGGTGCTTAGGGTTATGGTTAGGGTTATATCAATTATCAGTTTTCCTGTATTCCTAATTGAGCGAGCGACACACATGTGATTTAGTTTACAAAGTAGTGCTTTGCGTTTCTGTTCTTCTGTTGGAAACTTGATTCTGTGTTGTACAGTGTCATACATCACTTTTCAGTTTTCCCGTTATAATAATTGAACGGGCGACAAGTATGTGAATTAGTTTACAAAGTTGGTCTTTTGGTTTCTGTTCTTTCTATGGAAGCATGTTCCTGTGCTGTACAGTTTGATATATCAATTTTCAGTTTTCCTGTTATAACAAATGAACGGGCGACACGTATGTGAATTAGTTTACAAAGTTGCCCTTTGCATTTCTGTTCTATCGATGGAAACTTGTTTCTGTGCCTGACAGTCTTGAGATAACACTTTCCAGTTTTCCTGTATTCCTAATTGAGCGAGTGGCACACATGTTATTTAGTTTACATAGTAGTGCTTTGCGTTTATGTCCTTTCGTTTGAAACTTGTTCCTGTGCTGTACAGTTCAATATATCTCTTTTCAGTTTACCTGTTATAATAATAAATGGTGACACAAATGTGAATTAGTTTATGAAGTTGTGCTTTGCGTTTCTGTTCTTTCGATGGAAACTTGTTCCTGTGCTGTACAGTTCTATATATCAATTTTCAGTTTTCCTGTTATAATAATTGAATGGGCGACACGTATGTGAATTGGTTTACGAAGTTGTGCTTAGCGTTTCTGTTCTTTCGATGAAAACTTGCTTCTTTGCAGTACATTTCGATTTATCGCTTTTCAGTTTTCCTGTATTCCTAATTGAGCGAGGGACACACATGTGATTTAGTTTACAAAGTAGTGCTTTGCGTTTCTGTTCTTCTGTTGGAAACTTGTTTCTGTGCTGTAAAGTGTGATATATCACTTTTCAGTTTTCCTGTTATAATAATTGAATGGGCGACACATATGTGAATTAGTTTACAAAGTTTTGCTTTGTGTTTCTGTTCTTTCAATGGAAACTTGTTTCTGTGCTGTACATTTCCATATATCACTTTTCAGTTTTCCTGTTATAATAATTGATCGGGTGACACGTATGTGAATTAGTTTACAAAGTTGTGCTTTGCGTTTCTGTTCTATCGATGGAAACTTGTTTCTGTGCCGTACAGTACAAGATAACACTTTACAGTTTTCCTGTATTCCTTGAAAGACCCTCCCCACCTCACCTTAAGTTAAACATAGATAACGCATTTCGTGATACACCCCTGTTTTGAGAAACTCTGTAGGCTAGGTGGGGAATTGGAAAATTACTGAGAAACCCGGCTGTGCCACCCCCTCGGGATATCTGCAGTCAGGCTGCCCCAGTTGAGCTAAGAAACAACTTGTGTTAACCCCCCACATCTGTGGAACTGTTCCAGCTAGGAACAGCTGAGATAGGAGATCTGAGAAAAACAACAGGTGGCGCAAGTTAAGGGGGTCATCATGACAGTGCCGACCATCCAGTTCCTGGTATCTTGGTGTCCCTGCCAACCTCTGACGCAAATTGTGGTCTCATTTAAATGTTCCAATCAGCTCCCTGTAACCATGCTTTTCGCTTCTGAAACGGCCCTTCTGCTCTGCAACCCTATAAAAAACCCAGCTTTACACCCAGAGGGCGCGCAAGTCCTCCAATAGGCTTGGTCTCCCCGGGTACCCGTGTATCGAAATAACCCTCTTGCGGCTTGCATCCGAAGGCTGGTCTCCTTGTTCCTTGGGAAGCGGGGTCTGCCCGTCTAGAGAGGCTTTAGCGGGAGTCTTCCTGTGTTGTACAGTGTGTTATATCACTTTTCAGTTTTCCTGTATTCCTAATTGAGCTAGTGGCACACATGTTATTTAGTTTACAAAGTAGTGCTTTGCGTTTATGTTCTTTCGTCGGAAACTTGTTCCTGTTAGGTACAAGTTAGGGTTAGGGATAGGGTTAGTCTTAGGGTTAGGGTTAGGGTTAGGGGCTTAGGGTTAGGGTTAGGTTTATGGTTAGGGTTAGGGTCAGGTTTAGGGTTAGGGTTAGTGTTAGGGGCTTAGGGTTAGGGTGAGGGTTTTATCACTTTTCTGTTTTCCTTTTATAATAATTGAACTGGCGACACGTATGTGAATTAGTTTACAAAGTTGTGCTTTGCATTTCTCTTCTTTAGATGGAAACTTGTTTCTGTGCTGTACATTGCAAGATAACACTTTTCAGTTTTCCTGTATTCCTAATTGAGCAAGCGACACACATGTGATTCCATTAAAAAGTTGTGCTTTGTGTTTCTGTTCTTCTGTTGGAAACTTGTTACTGTGTTGTACAGTGCGTTATACCACTTTTCAGTTTTCCTGTATTCCTAATTGAGCGAGTGGCACACATGTGACTTAGTTTACCAAGTAGTGCTTTGCGTTTATGTTCTTTTGTTGGAAACTTGTTCCTGTTAGGTACAAGTTAGGGTTAGGGTTAGGTTTAGGGATAGGGTTAATGTTAGGGGTTAGTGTTATTGTTTGGGTTATGGTTAGGCTTAGGGTTGGGGGCTTAGGGTTAGGGTTACGGTTACATCAATTTTCAGTTTTCCTGTTATAATAATTGAACAGGCGACACGAATGTGAATTAGTTTACAAAGTTGTGATTTGCTTTTCTGTTCTTCTGTTGGAAATTTGATACTGTGCTGTACAGTGTTTTATATCACTTTTCAGTTTTCCTGTTATAATAATTGAACGGGCTACAAGTATGTGAAGTTCTTTACAAAGTTGTGCTTTGCATTTCTGTTCTTTCGATGGAAACTTGTTCCTGTCCTGTACAGTGTGATATATCACTTTTCTGTTTTCCTGTTATAATAATTGAACAGGTGACACATATGTGAATTAATTTACAAAGTTGTGGTTTGCGTTTCTGTTCTTTCGTTGGAAACTTGTTCCTGTTAGTAACAAGTTAGGGATAGGTTAGGGTTAGGGTTAGGTTTAGGGTGAGGGTTAGGGTTAGGGTTGGGTTAGGGTTAGGGTTATGGATTGGTGCTAAGGGTTAGGGTTAGGGTTATATCAATTATCAGTTTTCCTGTATTCCTAATTGCCGAGCGACACACATGTTATTTAGTTTACAAAGCAGTGCTTTGCGTTTCTGTTCTTTTGTTGGAAACTTGATTCTGTGCTGTACAGTGTCATAGATCACTTTTCAGTTTTCCGTTATAATAATTGAACAGGCAACACGTATGTGAATTAGTTTACAAAGTTGTGCTTTGCGTTTCTGTTCTTTTTTTTTTATTATTAAAATTCAATTTATCTGTAGTTATCTTTTTTTTTTTTTTTTCAATGCAGTTTATTCAGGAACCTTGAACAATCATCTGACTCTGGGGAAAGCCAGCCCACTTTAAATAGCCTCTGGGCAGCCAACCTCAGTATGCCACGTGGGCAATGCAGATAGGTCCACATACATGGAAGCAAGCCAGATCCTCAGCCTTAGCCAAATGTGGAGTTGTTTGTGACAGAGAGCACTCACCATCGGGAAGGTGGAAGGCGGAAACCAGCTCCATCTTTCAGGAGAGGCATTACACAGCTCTCTACAATCCCCCCTTTTTGTTTTGGACGCATCAGGCAAGAGTAGAGGTCTGATCTCTGATATTAGAAATAAATTGGGACTTTGTACTGATATTCATTTAGGTGTCGTCCACCCAAAGAGCATCAGACCCATCCGATACCTTTTTCTCAGAGGCGGGACCTGGGGCATCAACCCGCATGCAATCAGACATGCTCTTCTCTGGGTCCCTGGCGGCTGACCCTGAGTGCAGTGCCGCCTCGCATCCTGGCGTAATATTTTGGCTTTTATGGTAGCCAACCATGCTTGGGAGACTGTCCTGCTTCAATGGCTGTAAAGGCCTGAATGGTCATGGCTGCATTACGCTGTTGTGAGACTCTAATTTCTTTAAATGGAAACTTGTTCCTGTGCTGTACAGTTCAATATATCACTTTCCAGTGTTCCTGTTATAATAATTGAATGGGCGACACAATGTGAATTTGTTTACAAAGTTGTGCTTTTCGTTTCTGTTCTTTCTATGGAAGCAGGTTCCTGTGTTGTACAGTTCGATATATCAATTTTCAGTTTTCCTGTTATAATAATTGAACAGGCGACATGTATGTGAATTAGTTTACAAAGTTGTGCTTTTTCTCTGTTCTATCGATGGAAACTTGTTTCTGTGCCTTACTGTGCAAGATAACACTTTTCAGTTTTCCTGTATTCCTAACTGAGCTAGTGCCACACATGTTATTTAGTTTACAAAGTAGTGCTTTGCGTTTATGTCCTTTCGTTGTAAACTTTTTCCTGTGCTGTACAGTTCAATATATCACTTTTCAGTTTTTCTGTTATAATAATTGAAATGGTGACAAATGTGAGATAGTTTACAAAGTTGTGCTTTGCGTTTCTGTTCTTTTGATGAAAACTTGTTTCCTTGCCATACATTTCGATATAGCAGCTTTTCAGTTTTTGTATTCCTAATTGAAGCGGCGACACACATGTGATTTAGTTTACAAAGTAGTGCTTTGCGTTTCTGTTCTTCTGTTGGAAACTTGATACTGTGCTGTACAGCGTGATATATCACTTTTCAGTTTTCCTCTTATAATAATTGAGCAGACAACACATTATGTGAACTAGTTTACAAAGTTGTGCTTTGCGTTTCTGTTCTTCGATGGAAACTGGTTCCTGTGCAGTACAGTCTTGAGATAACAATTTTCAGTTTTCCTGTATTCCTAATTGAAGCGAGCAACACACATGTGATTGCATTTAAAAGTAGTGCTTTGCTTTTCTGTTCTTTTGTTGAAACTTGTTCCTGTGCTGTACAGTGTGTTATATCACTTTTAAGTTTTCCTGTATTCCTAATTGGCCAGTGGCACACATGTGATTTAGTTTACAAAGTAGTGCTGCGTTTATGTTCTTTCGTTGGAAACTTGTTCCTGTTAGTAACAAGTTAGCGTTAGGGTTAGGGTTAGGGTTAGGTTTAGGGTTAGGGTTAGGGTTAGGGGCTTAGGGTTAGGGTTAGGGTTAGGGTTATATCACTATTCAGTTTTCCTGTTATAATAATTGAATGGGCGACACGTATGTGAAGTAGTTTACAAAGTTGTGCTTTGCGTTTCTGTTCTTTTCGTTTGAAACTTGTTCCTGTGCTGTACAGTTCGATATATCACTTTTCAGTTTTCCTGTTATACTAATTGAACAAGCGACACATATGTGAATTAGTTTGCAAAGTTGTGCTTTGCGTTTCTGTTCTTTTTATCGGAAACTTGTTCCTGTTAGGTACAAGTTAGGGTTAGGAGTTAGGGTTAGGCTTAGGGTTAGGGTTAGGGTTAGGGGCTTAGGGTTAGGGTTAGTTTTATGGTTAGGGTTAGGGTTAGGGTTAGGGTTAGGGTTAGGGGCTTAGGTTTAGGGTGAGGGTTATATCACTTTTCAGTTTTCCTGTTATAATAATTGAACAGGCAACACATATGTGAATTAGTTTACAAAGTTGTGCTTTGCGTTTCTCTTCTTTCGATGGAAACTTGTTTCTGTGCCATACAGTGCAAGATAACACTTTTCAGTTTCCCTGTATTCCTTGAAACCACCCCCGCCTCACCTAAGTTAAACATAGCTAACGCCATTTTGTGATATACCCCTGTTTTGAGAAACTCTGTAGGCTTGGTGGGGTGGAAAATTCTGAGAAACCCGGCTGTGCCGCCCACTCAGGATATCTGCAGTCAGGCTGCCCCAGTTGAGCTAAGAAACAACTTGTGTTAACCCCCCACATCTGTGGAACTGTTCCAGCTAGGAACAGCTGAGATAGGAGATCTGAGAAAAACAACAGGTGGCGCAAGTTAAGGGGGTCATCATGACCGTTCCGACCATCCAGTTCCTGGTATCTTGGTGTCCCTGCCAAACTCTGACGCAAATTGTGGTCTCATTTAAATATACCAATCAGCTCCCTGTAACCATGCTTTTCGCTTCTGTAACCGCGCTTCTGCTCTGCAACCCTATAAAAACCCCAGCCTTACACCCAGAGGGCGCGCAAGTCCTCTGATAGGCTTGGTCGCCCCGGGTACCCGTGTATCGAAATAAACCTCTTGCAGCTTGCATCCGAAGGCTGGTCTCGTTGTTCCTTGGGAAGCGGGGTCTGCCCTTCTAGAGAGGCTTTAGCGGGAGTCTTTCATTTAGGCCCCAGCGAGATTTGAGACTCCCACCCAGGGATCACCGACCCAAATTCGGGAGGTAAGACTGCCGGCAAAAACTAGTTCGTATGTGTGTCAGTTGGTTTCTATTTTAAGCGTTTGGTGTTTTCTGTCGTGCATGTGTGTGAACGCTCGTCCTGGTTTTTCTTGGCAGTCTGAGTTTTGAGGCTTGGCCCAAGCCATTTGTATTGGCCGGAAATCGAAAGGAGTTGATGAGCTCGACTTTCTTTCCGCAGCTCAGGAGGCGTCTCAGGAGTGTTTGTAGGGGCGATTTTTGGCTCCCATTTGTGAGGAGGGCGATTTTCGGCTCCTGTCCGTATGGAAACACGAGCCAATCCGGACGTTTCGGGGCTTTGCCCCTGTCCGAAGGCTACGTGTTTCATTTGGGAGACAGAGGACCCCGACCTCCAACACTGTCTCCATCTGAATTTTGGCTCTCAGTTTTGCGTCGATATGGTGCCACACAGCTTGTGTCGTGTTTTGTCTGTCTAATTTTTGTAGTAAAGTGTAATAAGTGTTTTCTATCTATCTGAAAATATGGGACAAACTATCACTACTCCCAAAGTTTAACTTTACAGCACTTCAAGGAAGTTAGTCACATAGCTCACAACCTTTTCGGTGGAGGTCACGAAAGGGAAAGTGGGACATCTTCTGTTCATCTGAGTGGCCAACCCTTGGCGTGGGCTGGCCACGAGATGGAACCTTTAACCTAGAAATTATTTTACAGGTAAAGGCTAAAATCATGGATCCTGGACCCCATGGACATCCTGACCAGGTTCCTATATCATCACATAGGAATCTGTGGTCAAAGACCCCCACCATGGGTGAAGCCTTTCCTCCTTTCCCCTTGCCCGAAACCCACCCGTCTGCCCCCTCCCTTCCTCCCCTGCTAGTTCCAACCCAGTTAACTCTACACTTTACCCGGTCCTCACGAAACCAGCTCAGAGAGACCTCCAGACATAAGAAGACACCCCCGGTACTACCCGGCAGATGATAGCCCTCTTCTGGACCTTTTGACTGAACAGCCCCCTCCTTACAGAAACCCAGACCCGTTAGAGACCAGAGGGCATCCGCAAACAAGAACCCCAGGAAGAACTTACCTTGTCCCGGTGGCGGGGCGATTGAGGGGCATCAGGGAAGCCCCTCCCGATCCCTCCTCTCAGGCCTTTCCGTTGCGGATGGGGCCTGACCACCAACTCAATACTGGCCCCTTTTCCGTCTGACATACAATTGGAAAAATAATAACCCGCTTTTTCAAGGACCCTTCTAGGCTCACAGCACTAATAGAGTCTATTCTAGTGACCCATCGGCCCACCTGGGACGATTGCCAATAGTTGCTCCAGACACTATTGACCACCGAGGAAAAACAGCGGGTCGTCCTGGAAGCACGCAAAAATGTCCCAGGAGACAATGGACAACCCACCCAACTGCCACACAGAATAGACGCCGCCTTTCCTTTGGAACAACCTATTTGGGACTTCTCCACTGAGCGCGGTAGGGAACACCTACTTCTCTATCGCCAGTTGCTTATAGCGGATCTCCGTGGGGCTGCAAGGCGCCCTACTAATTTGGCTCAGGTTAAGTTAGTAACCCAGAAACCTGAGAAATCCCCCTCCGCTTTTCTAGAATGACTCAAGGAGGCATACCTTATGTACACTCCCTACAATCCAGAAGACCCAGATCAGGCAACCAACATAGCCATGTCCTTCATCTGGCAGTCTGCCCCAGATATTAGAAAGAAGTTAGAGAGGCCTGAAAACTTAAGAGAAAGTACAGTACAGGATTTATTGGAAGGAGGCAAGTGGACTCTGAATAAGAGGGAAACACAGGAAGAAAGAGATGAAAGGCTGAGAGAGAAGCAGAGGAAAGAGAGAATGTTAGAGCGTAAGAGGAATAGGGAATTTAGCAAGTTACTGGCCACAGTAGTGACAGGGCAGAGACAGGGTAGGCAGGGCCTGAGAGACAGCAGGGTCCACGACTGGACAAAGATCAATTTGCCTACTGCAAGGAAAAGGACATTGGTCGAGACTACCCAAAGAACCCAAGAGTGCCACAGCCTAAACGCAGGCCACCCTGTTAAACCTGGAAGACTAGGAGGTCAGGGGTCAGGGCCTCCCCTGAACCCAGGATAACCCTTAATGTGGGGGCAGCCCATCACCTTCCTGGTGGACACGGGCCCAGCATTCAGGCTCACCACCTCACGGGACCCATGACTGACAAATCTGTGTGGGTTCAAAGACCACCAGAGGAAAGAAGTACCGATGGACCACTGAAAGAAGAGTACAACTTGCCAAGGTGACTCACTCCTTTTTACATGTTCTGATTGCCCTTAACCTCTGTTGGAAGAGATCTATTAATGAATCTTAGGGCACAAATCCACTTTGAGGACTAAGGCCCATATTACTGGGCCTCAGGGACAGCCTTTGCATGTGTTAACTATAAACCTGGAAGATGAATACCGACTTCATGAGCCTGAAAAGCCTTGGCGCAAGAAATGACTGTCTGGCTAGAAAAGTTCCCCCTAGCTTAGGCGGAAGCAGGAGGAATGGGTCTTGCAATTCACCAGCCACCCCTGGTGGTCACTCTAAAGAGGTCAGCAACTCCCGTTTCCATTAAACAATATCCAATGTCGCATGAAGCTTACCAAGGAATTAGGCCTCACATTTGGAGGCTTTTAGATCAGGGCATTTTAATACCTTGTCAATCCCCCTGGAATCGCCTCTCCTTCGGTCAAAAAGCCAGGGACAGAAGACTACCGCCCGATACAGGACTTGAGAGAAGTCAACAAAGGGTGGAGGATATACACCCTACAGTTCCCAACCCATATAACTTGTTAACTGGGCTTCATCCAAGGTGCACCTGGTATACAGTATTAGACCTTAAGGATGCATTCTTTTGTCTGAGGCTCCACCCTCAGAGTCAGCCCATTTTGCCTTTGAATGGAAGGATCCAGGGTGGGAATATTGAGTCAGCTTACTTGGACCAGATTCCCACAGGGGTTCAAAAATAGCCCCACCTTATTTGATGAGGCATTGCACCAGGACCTGCCGATTTTAGGGTTCATCACCCTGCTTTAATCTTGCTCCAATATGTGGATGACCTCCTCTGGCTTCAGAAACTGAGGAAAAATGTAAGGAGGAACAAAGGCCCTCTTGAGGACTTTGGAAACTCTAGGATACCGGGCCTCAGCGAAAAAGGCCCAAATATGTCAGAGGCAGGTCACATACTTGGGCTATCTGATCAGGGATGGACATGGTTGACAAAACACGAAACAGACAATTCTAAAAATTCTGGTGCCCAAAAGCCGAGACAATTAAGAGAGTTCCTGGATACTGCGGGGTTTTGCGCCTTTGGATCCCAGGATTGCGGAGATGGCTGCGCCCGCTTTACCCCTCACCAAACAAGGGACTTTCTTTACATGGGGGATGAGCAGCAGAGAGCCTATGCAGCTATAAAGAGGCCCTGGTGACTTCCCCTGCGTTGGGGCTTCGGACTTAAACAAGCCCTTTGAGCTGTTTGTGGATGAGAAACAGGGATATGCTAAGGAGTCCTGACTCAAAAACTTGGACCATGGAGGTGCCCGGTCGCCTACCTGTCAGAAACTAGACCCAGTGGCCTCAGGATGGCCCCCTTGTTTGAGGATGGTGGCAGCAATTGTCCTCGTGATTAAAGACTCTGGCAAGCTGACTATGGGACAACCAATAGCGGTTCTGGCTCCTCATGCGGTGGGCGCCCTGGTTAAACAACCTCCGGGCCAATGGCTTTCCAATGCCGCATGACCCCTACCAGGCTCTACTGCTGGACACTGACCCAGTGAGTACATTTGGTCCCATAGTAGCCCTTAACCCGGCAACACTGCTTCCCCTACCAGAAGGTCCAGAAACTCATGACTGTCTCCAGATACTTGCAGAAGTACATGGCACCCGGCCTGACCTGACTGACCAGCCCCTCCCTGGCGCCGACTTCACCTGGTACACCGACCTGAGTAGCTTTCTGGACAGCGGAGAGCGGAGGCGGGGGCGCGGTTACTACGAAACTAAGGTAATTTGGACTAAGGCCCTACCACCTGGTACTTCAGCACTGCGGGCTGAACTCATCGCCTTCCAGGCTCTCCGGATGGCAGAAGGTAAGCTCAACATTTATACAGATAGCTGCTATGCCTTTGCCCTGCTCACATCCATGGGGAGATATATCGGAGAAGAGGGTTGCTTACCTCTGAAGGAAAACAAATCTAAAAATAAAACTGAAATATTGGCCCTAAGCAGGCGTTGTTTTTTGCCCTCAAAATTGAGCATCATCCATTGCCCCAGCCACCAAAGGGAGACAACCCGGAAGCTAGAGGCAACTGCTTGGTGGATGTAACTGCCCGGGAAGTGGCAATGCGAAGGAACTCAGGTGTCTCCCAGCTTCTGGCTATAAAGCCGGCTGAGGCAGAGTATTCCCCCCTTCGAAAACCCCCTTCCATTATAGTGAGGAAGACCAAATTCTCCTAAGAAAATGGGGCTACTTACTGTCTGAGTGGGGTTTTGGACTTTAAAGGAAAGCCTGTGTGGCCATTACAACAGACTCGAGACCTGATTAAGTACATCCACCAATTGACCCACTTTAGTTCCAGAAAAATGAAAACGCTCCTAGAAAGGGAAGAAAGCTCCCACTATTTGCTGGAAAGATACAAGATTCTACAACAAGTGACTGAAAAGTGCACGGCGTGCGCCCGCCTAAATGCAAGCCATAACAAGATAGGTTCAGGGACCAGGGTCCGAGGACAACGCCCTGGTACACATTGGGAAATTGACTTCACTGAGGCAAAACCTGGACTCTATGGATACCGGTTCTTACTGGTATTTGTGGACACTTTCTCTGGATGGGTAGAGGCCTACCCTACCAAACATGAAACTGCCAGAGTCGTCACCAAAAAGCTTTTAGAAAAAATTTTCTCCAGGTATGGTATGCCACAGGCACTGGGCTCCGACAACTGCCCTGCTTTCGTCTCCCAGGTAAGTCAGTCGGTGGCAACTTGATTGGGGATTGATTGGAAATTACACTGTGCGTACCACCCCCAGAGTTCAGGACAGGTAGAGCGTATAGAGACTGGGTGACCCTCCTTCCTCTAGCATTGTATCGGGCCCGAAATACACCGGGCCCTCATGGACTCACTCCTTTCGAAATCCTTTATGGTGCCCCACCACCAGCTGCCCATTTCTTTGACTCTGACATAGCCTCTTTTGCTGATACGCCTTCTCTCCAAGCTCATTTGCAGGCTCTGCAAATGCATTTTTGGGAGGTCTGGAAACCACTGGCAGCTGCGTGCCAAGGCAGCTAAATCAACCTGGTACCACATTGTTTCCAGGTCGGGGGGCGTGGTTTGGAGTGCAGCGACATCAGATCAGGAACCTGGAACCGTGCTGGAAGGACCCTACACGTACTGCTGGCGACACCCACAGCCCTTAAGGTAGGCGGTATCATGGCGTGGGTACCACGCCTCCCACGTCAAAGCAGCCCATCCACGACACAGAAAGAGGTCAGACTCCAGCCTCGTCATGGAAACTTCATCGCACCCGGAACCCACTAAAGATAAGACTCACCCGAGTTTGATACTCTTTCTCCTCCTGTTTCCTCTGTCACACTCCAGTCCCCACATTCCTGTAAACTCGACTCGGGTCCTCCTAGATGAATTCGTGTCCCTCTTAACAAAACTTCCAAGATGGCTCCCCCGTACACCTGGTTCCCAGAACTAAGTTTCAATTTAGCTAAGGCCGTGCCATCACATTCCAGGGCCAGACACATGACTGAAAACCACAAAGTACACTTCTATATGTGCCCCTCCCCTTCTGACTTTCCTTGGCGGCCCGGGAACATTGTGGGACCAGGACTGCCTCTATTGTGCAGAATGGGGATGTGAGGAGTTCGCCACTGACTGGAAGCCTACCTCAACGGACTTATCCAGCTTACTAGAGACCCCAGGTTTGACAACTGTTCATGGGCAGTCAATACAGATGACCCCCGTCCTGTTCCCAAACCCTGTAATCAGCTTATTCTTACCTTTACCGACAAAGGAAAAAAATATAAAGAGGATGGTTACATGAAAGAGAATTGGGTTGCGCCTCTGGACAATTGGAAACCAGGGAGAATATCGCCTCCAGCTGATTCTCGATAGGCCCAAGGTAACCGTCGGGCCTAACTCAGTATTACCAAACCTGAGGCCCCCTCCTCCCAACCTGAAAAATTACCCATCCCGCCTGCGCCCTTGCCCTCTGCCAGAACTCTGAGTCCAGCCAGTCTAGGTATCCCCCACCACGACTTTTCCAACCAGTACAGGTGATAGGCTGCTTGGTCTAATACAGGGAGCCTTCCAGACATAACTACACTAATCCCAGCAGAACCCAGAATGCTGGCTGTGCCTAGTCTCCACTCCCCCTTATTACAGAAGGGATGCAAGAGGGACTTTATAAACTATGCCACACCCCCACCATACTGTACTCCGACCTCCCAGCATAAGCTGGCGCTATCTGACGCGTGTCTGGCCGAGGAACCTGTATCGGGTCAGTCCCCAAAACTCACGAAAACTCTGCAAGTCAACCTCCAGGATCCACCCGGGCTCCCTACTACCTGCCAGGCCCCAATGGGACCTATTGGGCTTACAGCTCGGCCTAGCACCATGTGTATCTGCATTAATTCTCAGCAAACTTCTGACTTTTGTGTCCTCATTGAGCTCTGGCCCAAAGTTGTCTATCATGAATCGGAATCGTTTACAAATATTTTGAGGATCACCCGGTACTCTAGGAGCCTGTATCTTTAACCTTGGCCTTGATACTAGGGGACTCACAGTTGAATTGCAGCGGGTAGGGACTGGTTCTGCTGCTCTGGTAGAAACCACTCAGTTCAGACAGCTACAACAGGCCATGCATACCGACTTGCAGGCATTGGAAGAATCAATAAGTGCTCTAGAAAAATCCTAACCTCTCTGTCAAGTGGTCTTACAGAACCCGAAGGGGCTGGACATCCTTTTCCTACAAGAAGGGGTTGTGTGCAGCCTTAAAAGAAGAATGCTGCTTTTATGCCGACCATACTGGCTTAGTTACAGATAATATGGCCAAGCTTAGGGAGACTTAGCCAGAGAAAAACTCTTCAAGGAGGGGCAAAACTGGTACGAGCTGGTTCAATAAAGCCCCTGGTTCACCACTCTCATCTCCTCCCTCATGGGCCCTCTAATTGTGATCCTCTTGATTCTGTCCTTCGGGCCTTGTATCCTAAACAGACTGATCCAGTTTATGAAAGACCGGCTCTCTGTCATACAGGCATTGGTGTAAACCCAGCATTATCATCAGTTCAGACAGTAGGGGACAAAACTGACTCTCCTAGGCCCTAGAATGGAAGATTCCATTCTAAGTTAGAAGAAAAATAAGGGAATGAAAAAACCCCACCTCACCTTAAGTTAAACACACCCCTGTTTTGAAACTCTGTAGGCTAGGTGGGAACTGGAAAATTACAGAGAAACCCGGCTGTGCCACCCCTCGGGATATCTGCAGTCAGGCTGCCCCAGTTGAGCTAAGAAACAACTTGTGTTAACCCCACATCTGTGGAACTGTTCCAGCTAGGAACAGCTGAGATAGGAGATCTGAGAAAAACAACAGGTGGCGCAAGTTAAGGGGTCATCATGGCCGTTCCGACCATCCAGTTCCTGGTATCTTGGTGTCCCTGCCAAACTCTAGCAAATTGTGGTCTCATTTAAATGTACCAATCAGCTCCCTGTAACCATGCTTTTAAACTTCTGTAACAGCCTTCTGCTCTGCAACCCTATAAAAACCCCAGCTTTACACCCAGAGGCGCGCAAGTCCTCTGATAAACTTAGTCTCCCGGGTACCCGTGTATCGAAATAACCCTCTTGCGGCTTGCATCCGAAGGCTGGTCTCCTTGTTCCTTGGGAGGCGGGGGTCTGCCCTTCTAGAGAGGCTTTGGCGGAGTCTTTCATTTAGGCCCCAGCGAGATTTGAGACTCCCACCCAGGGATCACCGACCCAAATTCGGGGGAGTAAGACTGCCGGCAAAAACTAGTCCGTATGTGTGTCAGTTGGTTTCTATTTTAAAGCGTTTGGTGTTTTCTGTCGTGCATGTGTGTGAGCGCTCGTCCTGGTTTTTCTTGGCAGTCTGAGTTTTGAGGCTTGGCCCAAGCCATTTGTATTGGCGGAAATCGAAAGGAGTTGATGAGGCTCGACTTTCTTTCCGCAGCTCAGGAGGCGTCTCAGGAGTGTTTGTAGGGAGCCAATTTTCGGTTCCCATTTGTTGGGAGGAGCGATTTCTCGACTCCTGTCCATTTGGAAACCGAGCCAATCCGGACGTTTGAGGGCTTTGCCCCTGTCCGAAAACTCGTGTTTCATTTGGAGACAGAAGGACCCGACCTCAACACTGTCTCCATCTGAATTTTGGCTCTCAGTTTTTGCGTCGATATCGTGCCCCAGCGGCTTGTATAAATGTTTTGTCTGTCTAATTTTTGTAGTAAGTGTAATAAGTGTTTTCTATCTATCTGAAAATATGGGACAAACTATCACTACTCCCAAAAAGTTTAACTTTACAGCACTTCAAGGAAGTTCGTCACATCGCTCACAACCTTTCGGTGGAGGTGCGAAAGGGAAAGTGGGACATCTTCTATTCATCTGAGTGGCCAACCCTTGACGTGGGCTGGCCACGAGATGGAACCTTTAACCTAGAAATTATTTTACAGGTAAAGGCTAAAATCATGGATCCTGGACCCCATGGACATCCTGACCAGGTTCCCTATATCATCACATGGGAATCTGTGGTCAAAGACCCCCCCACCATGGGTGAAGCCTTTCCTCCTTTCCCCTTGCCCGAAACCCACCCGTCTGCCCCTCCCTTCCTCCCCTGCTAGTTCCAACCCCGGTTAACTCTACACTTTACCCGGTCCTCACGAAACCAGCTCCAGAGGAGACCTCCAGACATAAGAAGACACCCCCGGTACTACCGGCAGATGATGGCCCTCTTCTGGACCTTTTGACTGAACAGCCCCCTCCTTACAGAAACCCAGACCCGTTAAAGAACCAGAGGGCATCCACCAAACAAGAACCCCAGGAAGAACTTACCTTGTCCCCGGTGGCGGGACGATTGAGGGGGCATCATGAAGCCCCTCCCGATCCCTCCTCTCAGGCCTTTCCGTTGCGGACAGGGCCTGACCGCCAACTCCAATACTGGCCCTTTTCCCGTCTGACTTATACAATTGGAAAAATAATAACCCCGCTTTTTCAAAGGACCCTTCTAGGCTCACAGCACTAATAGAGTCTATTCTAGTGACCCATCGGCCCACCTGGGACGATTGCCAACAGTTGCTCCAGACACTATTGACCACCGAGGAAAAACAGCGGGTCGTCCTGGAAGCACGCAAAAATGTCCCAGGAGACAATGGACAACCCACCCAACTGCCACACAGAATAGACGCCGCCTTTCCTTTGGAACAACCTATTTGGGACTTCTCCACTGAGCGCGGTAGGGAACACCTACCTCTCTATCGCCAGTTGCTTATAGCGGATCTCCGTGGGGCTGCAAGGCGCCCTACTAATTTGGCTCAGGTTAAGTTAGTAACCCAGAAACCTGAGAAATCCCCTCCGCTTTTCTAGAATGACTCAGGAGGCATACCTTATGTACCTCCCTACAATCCAGAAGACCCAGATCAGGCAACCAACATAGCCATGTCCTTCATCTGGCAGTCTGCCCCAGATATTAGAAAGAAGTTAGAGGCCTGAAAACTTAAGAGAAAGTACAGTACAGGATTTATTGAAGGAGGCAGAGTGGACTCTTAATAAGAGGAAACACAGGAAGAAAGAGATGAAAGGCTGAGAGAGAAGCAGAGGAGAGAGAATGTTAGAGGCGTAAGAGGAATAGGGAATTTAGCAAGTTACTGGCCACAGTAGTGACAGGGCAGAGACAGGGTAGGCAGGGCCTGAGAGACAGCAGGGGTCCACGACTGGACAAAGATCAATTTGCCTACTGCAAGGAAAAGGACATTGGGCCCGAGACTACCCAAAAGAACCCAAGAGGTGCCACAGCCTAAAGCCCACCCAGGCCACCCTGTTAAACCTGGAAGACTAGGGAGGTCAGGGTCAGGGCCTCCCCTGAACCCAGGATAACCCTTAATGTGGGGGCAACCCATCACCTTCCTGGTGGACACGGGCCAACATTCGGGCTCACCACCTCACGGGACCCATGACTGACAAATCTGCGTGGGTTCAAGGAGCCACCGGAGGAAAGAGGTACCGATGGACCACTGAAAGAAAGTACAACTTGCCAAGGTGACTCACTCCTTTTTACATGTTCTGATTGCCCTTAACCTCTGTTGGGAAGAGATCTATTAATGAATCTTAGGGCACAAATCCACTTTGGGGACTAAGGCCCATATTACTGGGCCTCAGGGACAGCCTTTGCATGTGTTAACTATAAACCTGGAAGATGAATACCGACTTCATGAGCCTGAAAAGCCTTGGCAAGAAATGACTGTCTGGCTAGAAAAGTTCCCCCTAAGCTTGGAAGGAAGCGGGAGGAATGGGTCTTGCAATTCACCAGCCACCCCTGGTGGTCACTCTAAAGCGTCAGCAACTCCGTTTCCATTAAACAATATCAATGTCGCATGAAGCTTACCAAGGAATTAGGCCTCACATTCGGAGGCTTTTAGATCAGGGCATTTTAATACCTTGTCAATCCCCTGGAATCGCCTCTCCTTCCGGTCAAAAAGCCAGGGACAGAAGACTACCGCCCGATACAGGACTTGAGAGAAGTCAACAAAAGGGTGGAGGATATACACCCTACAGTTCCCAACCCATATAACTTGTTAACTGGGCTTCATCAAGGTGCACCTGGTATACAGTATTAGACCTTAGGATGCATTCTTTTGTCTGAGGCTCCACCCTCAAGTCAGCCCATTTTGCCTTTGAATGGAAGGATCCAGGGTGGGAATATTGAGTCAGCTTACTTGGACCAGATTCCCACAGGGGTTCAAAAATAGCCCCACCTTATTTGATGAGGCATTGCACCGGGACCTGGCCGATTTTAGGGTTCATCACCCTGCTTTAATCTTGCTCCAATATGTGGATGACCTCCTCCTGGCTTCAGAAACTGAGGAAAAATGTAAGGAGGAACAAAGGCCCTCTTGAGGACTTTGGAAACTCTAGGATACGGGCCTCAGCGAAAAAGGCCCAAATATGTCAGAAGGCAGGTCACATACTTGGGCTATCTGATCAGGGATGGACATGGTTGACAAAGGCACGGAAACAGACAATTCTAAAAATTCTGGTGCCCAAAAGCCCGAGACAATTAAGAGAGTTCCTGGATACTGCGGGGTTTTGCCGCCTTTGGATCCCAGGATTCGCGGAGATGGCTGCGCCGCTTTACCCCTCACCAAACAAGGGACTTTCTTTACATGGGGGATGAGCAGCAGAGCCTATGCAGCTATAAAAGAGGCCCTGGTGACTTCCCCTGCGTTGGGGCTTCGGACTTAAACAAGCCCTTTGAGCTGTTTGTGGATGAGAAACAGGGATATGCTAAAGGAGTCCTGACTCAAAAACTTGGACCATGGGGCACCGGTCGCCTACCTGTCAGAAACTAGACCAGTGGCCTCAGGATGGCCCCCTTGTTTGAGGATGGTGGCAGCAATTGTCCTCGTGATTAAAGACTCTGGCAAGCTGACTATGGGACAACCAATAGCGGTTCTGGCTCCTCATGCGGTGGGCGCCCTGGTTAAACAACCTCGGTCCAATGGCTTTCCAATGCCCGCATGACCCACTACCAGGCTCTACTGCTGGACACTGACCGAGTACATTTTGGTCCCCATGGTAGCCCTTAACCCGGCAACACTGCTTCCCCCTACCAGAAGGTCAGAAACTCATGACTGTCTCCAGATACTTGCAGAAGTACATGGCACCCGGCCTGACCTGACTGACCAGCCCCTCCTGGCGCCGACTTCACCTGGTACACCGACCTGAGTAGCTTTCTGGACACGGAGAGCGGAGGCGGGGCGCGGTTACTACGAAACTAAGGTAATTTGGACTAAGGCCCTACCACCTGGTACTTCAGCACAGCGGGCTGAACTCATCACCCTAACCCAGGCTCTCCGGATGGCAGAAGGTAAAAGCTCAACATTTATACAGATAGCTGCTATGCCTTTGCCCTGCTCACATCCATGGGGAGATATATCGGAGAAAGCGGTTGCTTACCTCTGAAGGAAAACAAATCTAAAATAAAACTGAAATATTGGCCCCTGCCAGGCGTTGTTTTTGCCCTCAAAATTGAGCATCATCCATTGCCCCAGCCACCAAGGGAGACAACCCGGAAGCTAGAGGCAACTGCTTGGTGGATGTAACTGCCAGGAAGTGGCAATCTGAAGGAACTCAGGTGTCTCCCAGCTTCTGGCTATAAAGCCGGCTGAGGCAGAGTATTCCCCCCTTCGAAAACCCCCCTTCCATTATAGTGAGGAAGACCAAATTCTCCTAAGAGAAATGGGGCTACTTACTGTCCTGAGTGGGGTTTTGGACTTTAAAGAAAGCCTGTGTGGCCATTACAACAGACTCGAGACCTGATTAAGTACCTCCACCAATTGACCCACTTTAGTTCCAGAAAAATGAAAGCGCTCCTAGAAAGGAAGAAAGCTCCCACTATTTGCTGGAAAGAGACAAGATTCTACAACAAGTGACTGAAAAGTGCACGGCGTGCGCCCGCCTAAATGCAAGCCATAACAAGATAGGTTCAGGGACCAGGGTCCGAGGACAACGCCCTGGTACACATTGGGAAATTGACTTCACTGAGGCAAAACCTGGACTCTATGGATACCGGTTCTTACTGGTATTTGTGGACACTTTCTCTGGATGGGTGAGGCCTACCCTACCAAACATGAAACTGCCAGAGTCGTCACCAAAAGCTTTTTTAGAAAAAATTTTCCCCAGGTATGGTATGCCACAGGCACTGGGCTCCGACAACTGCCCTGCTTTTCGTCTCCCAGGTAAGTCAGTTGGTGGCAACTTGTTGGGGATTGATTGGAAATTACACTGTGCGTACCACCCCCAGAGTTCAGGACAGGTAGAGCGTATAGAGACTGGGTGACCCTCCTTCCTCTAGCATTGTATCAGGCCCGAAATACACCGGGCCCTCATGGACTCACTCCTTTCGAAATCCTTTATGGTGCCCCACCACCAGCTGCCCATTTCTTTGACTCTGACATAGCCTCTTTTGCTGATACGCCTTCTCTCCAAGCTCATTTGCAGGCTCTGCCGTCGTACAACAGGAGGTCTGAAACCACTGGCAGCTGCGTGCCAAGGCAGCTAAATCAACCTGCGGTACCACATTGTTTCCAGGTCGGGGGCGTGGTTTGGAATGCGACGACATCAGATCAGGAACCTGGAACCGTGCTGGAAGGGACCCTACACCGTACTGCTGACGACACCCACAGCCCTTAAGGTAGACGGTATCGCAGCGTGGGTACACGCCTCCCACGTCAAAGCAGCCCATCACGACACAGAAAGAGGTCAGACTCCAGCCTCGTCATGGAAACTTCATCGCACCCGGAACCCACTAAAGATAAGACTCACCCGAGTTTGATCCTCTTTCTCCTCCTGTTTCCTCTGTCACACTCCAGTCCCCACATTCCTGTAAACTCGACTCGGGTCCTCCTAGATGAATTCGTGTCCCTCTTAACAAAACTTCCAAGATGGCTCCCCCGTACACCTGGTTCCCAGAACTAAGTTTCAATTTAGCTAAGGCCATGCCATCACATTCCAGGGCCAGACACATGACTGAAAACCACAAAGTACACTTCTATATGTGCCCCTCCCCTTCTGACTTTCCTTGGCGACGGGAACATTGTGGGACCAGGACTGACCTCTATTGTGCAGAATGGGGATGTGAGGAGTTCGCCACTGACTGGAAGCCTACCTCAACCGGGCTTATCCAGCTTACTAGAGACCCCAGGTTTGACAACTGTTCATGGGCAGTCAATACAGATGACCCCCGTCCTGTTCCCAAACCCTGTAATCAGCTTATTCTTACCTTTACCGACAAAGGAAAAAAATATAAAGAGGGATGGTTACATGAAAGAGAATTCGGGTTGCGCCTCTGGACAATTGGAAACCAGGGAGGAATAATACGCCTCCAGCTGATTCTCGATAGGCCCAAGGTAACCGTCGGGCCTAACTCAGTATTACCAAACCTGAGGCCCCCTCCTCCCAACCTGAAAAATTACCCATCCCGCCTGCGGCCATGCCCTCTGCCAGAACTCTGAGTCCAGCCAGTCTAGGTATCCCCACCCCGACTTTTCCAGCCCGAGTACAGGTGATAGGCTGCTTGGTCTAATACAGGGAGCCTTCCAGACCTTAACTACACTAATCCCAGCAGAACCCAGAATGCTGGCTGTGCCTGGTCTCCACTCCCCCTTATTCTGAAGGGGATGCAATAGCAGGGGACTTTATAAACTATACCACACCCCCACCATACTGTACTCCGACCTCCCAGCATAAGCTGGCGCTATCTGGCGTGTCTGGCGAGGAACCTGTATCGGGTCAGTCCCCAAAACTCACGAAAACTCTGCAAGTCAACCTCCAGGATCCACCGGGCTCCTACTACCTAACTTGGGCCCCAATGGGACCTATTGGGCTTACAGCTCGGCCTAGCACCCTGTGTATCTGCATTAATTCTCAACCAAACTTCTGACTTTTGTGTCCTCATTGAGCTCTGGCCCAAAGTTGTCTATCATGAATCGGAATCGTTTACAAATATTTTGAGGATCACCCGGTACTCTAGGAGCCTGTATCTTTAACCTTGGCCTTGATACTAGGGGACTCACAGTTGGGAAGTGCAGCGGGTAGGGACTGGTTCTGCTGCTCTGGTAGAAACCACTCAGTTCAGACAGCTACAACAGGCCATGCATACCGACTTGCAGGCATTGGAAGAATCAATAAGTGCTCTAGAAAAATCCTAACCTCTCTGTCAAGTGGTCTTACAGAACCGAAGGGGCTGGACATCCTTTTCCTACAAGAAGGGGATTGTGTGCAGCCTTAAAAGAAGAATGCTGCTTTTATGCCGACCATACTGGCTTAGTTACAGATAATATGGCCAAGCTTAGGGAGAGACTTAGCCAGAGAGAAAAACTCTTCAAGGAGGGGCAAAACTGGTACGAGAGCTGGTTCAATAAAGCCCCCTGGTTCACCACTCTCATCTCCTCCCTCATGGGCCCTCTAATTGTGATCCTCTTGATTCTGTCCTTCGGGCCTTGTATCCTAAACCGACTGATCCAGTTTATGAAAGACCGGCTCTCTGTCATACAGGCATTGGTGTAAACCCAGCATTATCATCAGTTCAGACAGTAGGGGACAAAAACTGACTCTCCCTAGGCCCTAGAATGGAAGATTCCATTCTAAGTTAGAAGAAAAATAAGGGAATGAAAGAACCCCCCACCTCACCTTAAGTTAAACATAGCTAACGCCATTTTGTGATACACCCCTGTTTTGAGAAACTCTGTAGGGTAGGTGGGGAACTGGAAAATTACAGAGAAACCCGGCTGTGCCGCCCACTCGGGATATCTGCGGTCAGGCTGCCCCAGTTGAGCTAAGAAACTTGTGTTAACCCCGCACATCTGTGGAACTGTTCCAGCTGAGATAGGAGATCTGAGAAAAACAACAGGTGGAGCAAGTTAAGGGGGTCATCATGACCGTTCTGACCATCCAGTTCCTGGTATCTTGGTGTCCCTGCCAAACTCTGACGCAAATTGTGGTCTCATTTAAATGTACCAATCAGCTCCCTGTAACCATGCTTTTCGCTTCTGTAACGGCGCTTCTGCTCTGCAACCCTATAAAAACCCCATCTTTACACCCAGAGGGCGCGCAAGTCCTCTGATAGGCTTGGTGGCCCCGGGTACCCGTGTATCGAAATAACCCTCTTGCGGCTTGCATCTGAAGGCTGGTCTCCTTGTTCCTTGGGAGGCGGGGTCTGCCCTTCTAGAGAGGCTCTAACAGGAGTCTTTCATTCCTAATTGACCAAGCGACACACATGTGATTCCATGTAAAAGTAGGGCTTTGCTTTTCTGTTCTTTCATTCGAAACTTGTTCCTGTGCTGTACAGTGCGTTATATCACTTTTCAGTTTTCCTGTATTCCTAAGTGAGCGAGTGGCACACATGTGATTTAGTTTACAAAGTAGTGCTTTGCGTTTATGTTCTTTCGTTGGAAACTTGTTCCTGTTAGGAACAAGTTAGGGTTAGGTTAGGGTTAGGGTTAGGGTTAGGGTTAGCGGCTTAGGGTTAGGATTAGGGTTAGGGTTAGGGGTTAGGGTTATTGTTATTGTTAGGGTTAGGGTTAGGCTTAGGGTTAGGGGCTTAGTGTTAGGGTTAGGGTTATATCACTTTTCAGTTTCCCTGTTATAATAATTGAACAGGCGACACGAATGTGAATTAGTTTACAAAGTTGTGCTTTGCTTTTCTGTTCTTTCGATGAAAACGTGTTTCCTTGCTGTACATTTCGATATATCGCTTTTCAATTTTTTGTATTCCTAATTGAGCGATCGACACACATGTGATTTAGTTTACAAAGTTTCTTTGCGTTTCTTTTCTTCTGTTGGAAACTTGATTCTGTGCTGTACAGTGTGATATACCACTTTTCAGTTTTCCTGTTATAATAATTAAATGGGCGACACAAATGTGAATTAGTTTACAAAGTTGTGCTTTGTGTTTCTGTTCTTTCGATGGAAACTTGTTTCTGTGCCTTACAGTGCGAGATAACACTTTTCAGTTTTCCTGTATTCCTAATTGTGCGAGTGGCACACATGTGGTTTAGTTTACAAAGTAGTGCTTAGCTTTTCTGTTCTTTTGTTTGAAACTTTTTCCTGTGCTCTACAGTGTGTTATACCACTTTTAAGTTTTCCTGTATTCCTAATTGAGCGAGGGGCACACATGTGATTTAGTTTACAGACTAGTACTCTGAGTTTATGTTCTCTCTTGGAAACTTTTTCCTGTTAGTAACAAGTTAGGGTTAGGGTTAGGGTTAGGGTTAGGGTTAGGGTTAGGGTTAGGGTTAGGGGCTTAGGGTTAGGGTTAGGGTTAGGGTTAGTGTTAGGGTAGTGTTAGGGTTAGGGTTAGGGTTAGGGGTTAGGGGTTATTGTTATTGTTAGGGTTAGGGTTAGGCTTAGGGTTATGGGCTTAGTGTTAGGGTTAGGGTTATATCACTTTTAAGTTTTCCTGTTATAATAATTGAACAGGCAGGCAACATGAATGTGAATTAGTTTACAAAGTTGTGCTTTGCGTTTCTGTTCTATCGATGAAAACTTGTTTCTTGCCGTACATTTCGATATATTGCTTTTCAGTTTTTTGTATTCCTAACTGAGCGAGCAACACACATGTGATTTAGTTTACAAAGTAGTGTTTGCATTTCTGTTCTTCTGTTGGAAACTTGATTCTGCGCTGTACAGTGTGATATATCACTTTTCAGTTTTCCTGTTATAATAATTGAACGGGCGACACATATGTGAATTAGTTTAAAAGTTGTGCTTTGCGTTTCTGTTCTTTCGATCGAAACTTGTTCCTGTGCTGTACAGTTCGATATATCACTTTTCAGTTTTCCTGTTATAATAATTGAACAGGCGAAACGATGTGAATTAGTTCACAAAGTTATGCTTTTCGTTTCTGTTCTTTCGATGGAAGCAGGTTCCTATACTGTACAGTTCGTTATATCACTTTTTAGTTTTCCTGTTATAATAATTAAATGGGCAACACGTATGTGAATTAGTTTACAAAGTTTTGCTTTGCGTTTCTGTTCTTTCGATGGAAACTTGTTTCTGTGCCTTACAGTGCTTGATAACACTTTTCAGTTTTCCTGTATTCCTAATTGAGCGAGTGGCACACATGTTATTTAGTTTACAAAGTACTGCTTTGCATTTATGTCCTTTCCTTGGAAACTTGTTCCTTTTAGGAACAAGTTAGGGTTAGGGTTAGGGTTAGTGTAAGGGTTAGCCTTAGGGTTAGAGGATTAGGGTTAGGGTTAGGGTTATATCACTTTTCAGTTTTCCTGTTATAATAATTGAACAGGCAGGCAACATGAATGTGAATTAGTTTACAAAGTTGTGATTTGCGTTTCTGTTCTTTGGATGAAAACTTGTTTCTTGCCTTACATTTCGATATATTGCTTTTCAGTTTTTTGTATTCCTAATTGAGTGAGCAACACACATTTGATTTAGTTTACAAAGTAGTGCTTTGCATTTCGGTTCTTCTGTTGGAAATTTGATTCTGCGCTGTACAGTGTGATATATCACTTTTCAGTTTTCCTGTTATACTAATTGAACGGGCGACACATATGTGAAGTTGTTTACAAAGTTGTGCCTTGCGTTTCTGTTCTTTCGATGGAAACATGTTCTTGTGCTGTACAGTGCGAGATAACACTTTTCAGTTTTCCTGTATTCCTAATTGAGCGAGCAACACACATGTGATTCCATTTAAAATTAGTGCTTTGCGATTCTGTTCTTTTGTTCAAAACTTGTTCCTGTGCTGTACAGTGCGTTATATCACATTTAAGTTTTGCTGTATTCCTAATTGAGCGAGTGGCACATATGTGATTTAGATTACAAAGTAGTGCTTTGCTTTTATGTTCTTTCATTGGAAACTTGTTACTGTTAGTAACAAGTTAGCGTTAGGTTTAGGGTTAGGGTTAGGGTTAGGGTTATATCACTTTTCAGTTTTCCTGTTATAATAATTGAACAGGCAGGCAACATGAATGTGAATTAGTTCACAAAGTTGTGATTTGCATTTCTATTCTTTGGATGAAAACTTGTTTCTTGCCTTACATTTCGATATATTGCTTTTCAGTTTTTTGTATTCCTAATTGAGCGAGCAACACACATTTGATTTAGTTTACAAAGTAGTGCTTTGCATTTCTGTTCTTCTGTTGGAAATTTATTCTGCGCTGTACAGTGTGATATATCACTTTTCAGTTTTCCTGTTATACTAATTGAACAGGCGACACATATGTGAAGTTGTTTACAAAGTTGTGCCTTGCGTTTCTGTTTTTTCGATGGAAACATGTTCTTGTGCTGTACAGTGCGAGATAACACTTTTCAGTTTTCCTGTATTCCTAAATGAGCAAGCAACACACATGTGATTCCATTTAAAATTAGTGCTTTGCGATTCTGTTCTTTTGTTCAAAACTTGTTCCTGTGCTCTACAGTGCGTTATATCACATTTAAGTTTTGCTGTATTCCTAATTGAGCGAGTGGCACATATGTGATTTAGTTTACAAAGTAGTGCTTTGCGTTTATGTTCTTTCGTTGGAAACTTGTTACTGTTAGTAACAAGTTAGCGTTAGGGTTAGGGTTAGGGTTATATCACTTTTCAGTTTTCCTGTTATAATAATTGATCGGGCGACACGTATGTGAATTAGTTTCCAAACTTGTGCTTTGCCTTTCTGTTCTTTCGATGGAAACTTGTTTCTGTGTCTTACAGTGCGAGATAACACTTTTCAGTTTTCCTGTATGCCTAATTGAGCGGCGACACATATGTGATTCCCTTTAAAAGTAGGGCTTTGCTTTTCTGTTCTTTTTGTTGAAACTTGTTCCTGTGCTGTATTGTGTGTTTTATCACTTTTCAGTTTTCCTGTATTCCTAATTGAGTTAGTGGCACACATGTGATTTAGTTTACAAAGTAGTGATTTGCATTTATGTTCTTTTGTTGGAAACTTGTTCCTCTTAGGAACAAGTTAGGATTAAGTTAGTGTTAGTGTTAGGGTTAGGGGTTAGGGTTAGGGTTAGGGTTAGGGTTAGGGTTAGGGTTAGGGTTAGGGTTAGGGTTAGGTTAGGAGTGTAGGGTTGGGTTAGGGTTATATCACTTTTCAGTTTTCCTGTTATAATAATTGAACAGGCGACAGGAATGTGAATTAGTTTACAAAGTTTTGCTTTGTCTTTCTGTTCTTTCGATGAAAACTTGTTTCTTTGCAGTATATTTCGATATATCGCTTTTCAGTTTTCCTGTATTCCTAATTGAGCAAGCGACACACAGGTGATTTAGTTTACCAAGTAGTGCTTTGTGTTTCTGTTCTTCTGTTGGAAAGTTGATTCTGTGCTGTACAGTGTGATACATCACTTTTCAGTTTTCCCGTTATAATAATTGAACGGGCGACAAGTATGTGAACAAGTTTACAAAGTTGTGCTGTGCGTTTTTGTTCTTTCGATGGAAACTTGTTCCTGTGCTGTACAGTTCAATATATCACTTTTCAGTTTTCCTGTTATAATAATTGAACGGGCGATATGATGTGAATTAATTTACATAGTTGTGCTTTTCGTTTCTGTTCTTTCGATGGAAGCAGGTTCCTGTGCTGTACAGTTCGATATATCACTTTTCAGTTTTCCTGTTATAATAAGTGAACGGGCAACATGTATGTGAATTAGTTTACAAAGTTGTGCTTTGCGTTTCTGTTCTTTCGATGGAAACTTGTTTCTGTGCCTTACAATGCGAGATAACCCTTTTCAGTTTTCCTGTATTCCTTATTGAGCGAGTGGCACACATGTGATTTAGTTTACAAAGTAGTGCTTTGCGTTTATTTTCTTTCGTTGGAAACTTGTTCCGGTGCCATACAGTGCGAGCTAACAGTTTTCAGTTTTCCTGTATTCCTAATTGAGCGAGCAACACACATGTGATTCCATTTAAAAGTAATGCTTTGCTTTTCTGTTCTTTTGTTCGAAACTTGTTCCTGTGCTGTACAGTGCGTTATATCACTTTTCAGTTTTCCTGTATTCCTAATTGAGCGAGTGGCACACATGTGATTTAGTTTACAAAGTAGTGCTTTGTGTTTATGTTCTTTGGTTGGAAACTTGTTTTTCTTAGGAACAAGTTAGGGTTATGATTAGGGTTAGGGTTAGGGTAGGTTTAGAGTTAGGGTGGGGGTTACTGTTAGGGATTAGGGATAGGATTAGGGTTAGGTTTAGGCTTAGGTGTAGTGGCTTATGGTTAGGGTTAGGGTTATATCACTTTTCAGTTTTCCTGTTATAATAATTGAACAGGAGACACGAATGTGAATTAGTTTACAAAGTTGTGCTTTGCGTTTCTGTTCTTTCGATGGAAACTGGTTTCTATGACATACAGTGCGAGATAACACTTTTAAGTTTTCCTGTATTCCTAATTGAGCGAGTGACACCCATGTGATTCCGTTTAAAAGTAATCCTTTGCTTTTCTGTTCTTTTGTTCGAAACTTGTTCCTGTGCTGTACAGTGTGTTATATCACTTTTCAGTTTTCCTGTATTCCTAATTGAGCGAGTGGCACACATGTGATTTAGTTTACAAAGTAGTGCTTTGCGTTTATGTTCTTTCGTTGGAAATTTGTTCTTGTTAGGAACAAGTAGGTTTAGGGTTACGGTGAGGGTTAGGTTTTGGGTAGGGTTAGGGTTAGGGTTAATGTTAGGTTTATATCACTCTCAGTTTTCCTGTTATAATAATTGAACAGGTGACACGAATGTGAATTAGTTTACAAAGTTGTGCTATGCGTTTCTGTTCTTTTGATGTAAACTTGTTGCTTTGCCGTAGTGCTTTGTGTTTCTGTTCTTCTGTTGGAAACTTGTTTCTGTGCTGTACAGTGTAATCTATCACTTTTCAGGTTTCCTGTTATAATAACTGAAATGGTGACACGTATGTGAATTAATTTACAAAGTTGAGTGTTGCGTTTCTGTTCTTTCGATGGAAACTTGTTCCTGTGCTGTACAGTTCGATATATCACTTTTCAGTTTTCCTATTATAATAATTGAACGGGCAACACGTATGTGAATTAGTTTACAAAGTTGTGCTTTGTGTTTCTGTTCTTTCGATGGAAAATTTTTTCTGTGCCATACAGCGCGAGATAATACTTTTCAGTTTTCCTGTATTCCTAATTGAGCGAGCGACACACATGTGATTCCGTTTAAAAGTACTGCTTTGCTTTTCT
Organism: Meriones psammophilus; assembly: GCA_036365155.1. Classification (NCBI taxonomy): domain Eukaryota; kingdom Metazoa; phylum Chordata; class Mammalia; order Rodentia; family Muridae; genus Meriones; species Meriones psammophilus. The sequence goes on from JAEOAE010004182.1 coordinate 49,741, forward strand.
GTTCTATTGTTCAAAACTCCTTCCTGTGCTGTACCGTGTGTTATAACAGTTTTTAGTTTCCTTGTATTCCTAACTGAGCGAGTGGCACACATGTGATTTAGTTTATAATGTAGTACTTTGCGTTTATGTACTTTCTTTGGAAACTTGTTCCTGTTAGTAACAAGTTAGGGTGAGGGTTAGGGTTAGGTTTAGGGTTAGGGTTAGGGATAGGGTTAGGGTTAGGGTTAGGGGTTAGTGTTGGGGTTAGGGTTAGGGTTAGGTTTAGGGTTAGGGGCTCAGGGTTAGGTTTAGGGTTATATCACTTTTCAGTTTTCCTGTTATAATAATTGAACGGGCAACACGTATGTGAAGTAGTTTACAAAGTTGTCCTTTGCGTTTCTGTTCTTTCAATGGAAACATGTTCCTGTGCTGTACAGTTTGATATATCACTTTTCAGTTTTCCTGTTATGAAAATTGAACGGGCGACATGTATGTTAATTAGTTTAAAAAATTGGGCTTTGCGTTTCTGTTCTTTCGATGGAAACTTTTTTCTGTGCCGTACAGTGCGAGATAATACTTTTCAGTTTTCCTGTATTCCTAATAGAGAGAGAGAACACATGTGATTCCGTTTAAAACTAGTGCTTTACTTTTCTGATCTTTCATTCGAAACTTGTTCCTGTGCTGTACAGCGCGATATATCACTTTTCAGTTTTCCTGTATTCCTAATTGAGCGAGCGACACACCTCTGATTTAGTTTACAAAGTTGTGCTTTGTGTTTCTGTTCTTTCGATGGAAACTTGTCCCTGTGCTGTACAGTTTGGTATATCACTTTTCAATTTTCCTGTTATAATAATTGAACAGGAGATACGTATGTGAATTAATTTCACAAAGTTGTGCTTTGCGTTTCTGTTCTTTCGATGGAAACTTTTTCCTGTGCTGTACAGTTCGATATATCACTTTTCAGTTTTCCTGTATTCCTAATTGAGCGAGCAACTCACATGAGATTTAGTTTACAAAGTATTGCTTTGTGTTTCTGTTCTTCTGTTGGAAACTTGTTTCTGTTCTGTACATTGTGATATATCACTTTTCAGTTTTCCTGTTATAATAACTGAAAGGGCAACACATATGTGAATTAGTTTACAAAGTTGTGGTTTGCGTTTATGTTCTTTCTTTCTTTTTCCTTTTTTTTTTAACCATGTTTATAGCAGCTTTATTTGTAATAGCCAGAACCTGGAAACAACCCAGATGTCCATCAACGGAGGAATGGGTATAGAAATTGTGGTATTTTTATACAATGGAATACTACTCAGCAATCAAAAAGGTGGAAATCATGAAATTTGCGGGCAAATGGTGGGATCTAGAACAGATTATACTGAGGGAAATAACTCATATTTTTTAATGTTTCATATTTTTAAAACTTAATCTACCTTATGCAGTCACTGGCTACAACCATTCAATACTTTTGAGAAGTGTTCTCATTTTAACATTTCATTCTCTAATTTATCCCTTAAATGAATCCAATTTACAAGTCAGATTGAAAACCATTTTCCCGAAGCCTGCCTCTAGGATTCTTATCTCATTATCGTACATATTTTACATGCTGTCACTACAATTTTCTCAAAGCCTAACTCTGTCATGTTAATATTTATTAATACATGCAGATCATCATGAAAATCTGAGTAGGTGAAATACATATTTTCATATTCCATTAATAATATTATTTTACTTCATATATATTTACTGAAATATAGATACACAATGCCATGTAATTATGAGTACAGTGGACAGTGTTCTAAAGTACTCAAATTTTAAGTTCTGAAACTAAGTTGGATATAACTTTACCATCCTGTGTAACAAATCCAAGTATGAAATTATAGTATTGGAGTATCCATGGCTCACTGTAAAAGGGTCAGAGCATAGGAGTATTATCTATGTGTTTGATATCAACATCCAAAAATGGAAAGCTATGCTTCTGATTGGTTGTGTTTCTATTCATTCACTTAACTCACATTTATTAAAATTTGACAGTGAATAATGTCAATATTTTAACCTTACCAAGTAAAATATTTTTAAAATCTTCTGGAACTTTTTAGAAGATCATAATATGCTACATAGAAAACTTTAGATGACAATGTGGGTTTTGCATTTTATTCTGTTATATGATGGTTTATATTTATTGAATTTTATACATTGAATTATCCCTAAATTTCTCAGATGAAGCCTAGTTGATCATGATGGTTGATGTTTTTGATGTGTTTCTGGATTTTTTTTTTTATCTTTTATTTTTTCTTTTTTCAATGCAGTTTATTCAGGAAACTTGAACAATCATCTGACCCTGGGGAAAGCCAGCCCACTTTAAATAGCCTCTGGGTAGCCAACCTCAGCATGCCACGTGGGCAATGCAGATAGGTCCACATACATGGAAGCAAGCCAGATCCTCAGCCTTAGCCAAATGTGGAGTTGTTTGTGACAGAGAGCACTCACCATCGGGAAGGTGGAAGGCAGATACCAGCTTCATCTTTTAGGTGCGGTATTAAGCAGCTCTCTACAGTTCCCCCTTTTTGGATGCATCAGGCAAGAGTAGAGGTCTGATCTCTGATATTAGAAATAAATTGGGACTTTGTACCGATGTTCATTTAGGTGTCATCCACCCAAAGAGCATCAGACCCGTTCGATACCTTTTTCTCAGAGGCGGGACCTGGGGCATCAACCCGCATGCAATCAGACATGCTCTTCTCTGGGTCCAAGGCTGCTGACCCTGAGTGCAGTGCTTAGCCTTGCATCCTGAGCGTAACATTTTGGCTTTTTATGGTAGCCAACCATGCTTGGGGAGACTGTCCTGCTTCAATGGCTGTAAAGGCCTCAATGGTCATGGCTGCATTACGCTGTTGTGAGACTCTAATCTTGCATATATACCACAGGCAAACCAAGGTGACCAACACCAGAAGGCCTGCTAATGCTCCCATGTCCGCCCCTTCCTTCAGATGATTCATGGCTGCAGCAATCCATGGTGATAATCCTGTGGCTAGTCCTCTATTCACTCTGGTAGAATTTACCATGACAATGGCCACTCTCAGCTGGTCCATCGTAGTATCGAATTCTCCAGTCCAATTACCTAAAATATAGCTTGACAATTGTTTAGACAGATTTGCAGCACAGGGAAAATTCTCATGTTGTATGCTAGTGACACAAAGTCCAGCATACTTTCATTGACAGCCAAGTTGAGCGATTTGCCATAGGGTATCAATTTGCTCCTGCACGAGGTCAAACCTCTGATTGAACACCATCAAACCTCCTTTTAGTTGAGCATTAATTCCTTTTTGTACATCTAAGGCATGAGCTACCTTGGCTAAAATGTTATTCAGGGTCTGAGCAGTCTGCCCAATATGACTCATGGCTAATGCCGTGGTGGTAGCTCCAACAGCCGCCAATGAGATGGCAGTAACAATGGCAGCTGTAATTCCAAGATCCCTTTTCTGTCTGAAGAGAGTCATAGCGTGAGGGCATCAACGGGCACAGGCACCCAGTGGTGCATGTGAGTAACCAGCTAGTAAATTTACTAGCATTACAGCATTGGGCAAAAATCAAGTATCATTACTACAATTACTTGGCTCTATCTGGCTAATAATGAATAAAAATGGGGGATATAAACAAACAGGTGTGGGCTTATAGGAAATATTATGAGAAGCCTTAACCCCCTCGTTGGAACATCCTGCATTGGTTCTAGAACTAACAGTGGTGATGTCCGAGGTCTGAGTAGGTTCAGGAGACCATTGCCCCCAGGGGCGAGACGTGCTCCATGTAAATTGACTAACTCCATGTTTTCCTCCACTTTTGAAAGTCATTTAAGTTTCTTAAATTATTAGTTTTTCCCTTTTTTTTAATTTTTCATCAATTACACTTTATTCACTTTGCATCCCCCAAAAGCCCCTCCCTCCCCTCCCAATGCCACCCTCCTTCCTCCCTCTGCATGCATGCCACTCCCCAAGTCCACTGATAGGGGAGGTTCTCCTCTCCTTTCTGATCTTACTCCATCAGTTCACATCAAAAGTGCCTGCATTGTCCTCTACTATGGCCTGGTAAGGTTGCTCCCCCTCAGGAGGGGGTGACTAAAGAGCAGGCCAGTCAGTTCATGTCAGAGGCAGCCCCACTTCTCATTACTATGTAACCCAATTGGACTCTGAACTGCCCTGGGCTACATCTGTGCAGGGGTTCTGGGTTATCTCTATGAATAGTCCTTGGTTAGAGTATGAGTCTCTGGGAAGTTCCCTGTGTTCAAAATTTCTTGTTCTATTGCTTTCCTTGTGGAGACCCTGTCCTCTCCAGCTCTTACTCTTTCCCAGTTCTTACATAAAATTCCATTCACTCTGCCCAACAATTCCACATCAGGTTTAGCTTCTGCTTTGATAATCTGTAGGGCAGAGGCTTTCAGAGACCCTCTGTGGTAGGTTCCTAGTTTGTTTCCTTTTTTCTTCTTCTTCTGATGTCCATCCTCTTTGCCTTTCCGGATGGGGATTAGACATTTTAGTTAGGGTCCTCTCTCTTGCTTAGCAAAACTCCAACAGCACAGGCTCTAGGAGCAACAATCAATAAATGGGACCTCATGAAACTGAAAAGCTTCTGCAAAACAAAGGACACCGTCATCAAAACAAAGTGATCTTTTAAAAATTGAGAAAGAATCTTCACCAACCCTTTATCTGACAGAGGACTCATATCAAGTATATATAAAGAACTAAAGAAACTGAAAAGCAGCAAACCAAGTAACCCACATAAAATATGGGGAACAGAGCTAAACAGAGAATTCTCTGTAGAGGAATACCGAATGGCAGAGAAGCACTTAAAGAAATGCTCAACCTCACTAGCCATTAGGGAAATGCAAATGAAAACAACCCTGAGATTTCACCTTACACCCATGAGAATGGCCAAGATCAAAAACTCAAGTGACAACACATGCTAGAGAGGTTGTGGAGAAAGAGGAACCCTTCTCCACTGCTGGTGGGAATGTAAACTGGTACAACCACTCTGGAAATCAATCTGGCCTTTTCTCAGAAAACTAGGAATAGTGCTTCCCCAAGATCCAGCCATACCACTCCTAGGCATATATCCAAAAGAGGCTCAAGCACACAAAAAGGAAATTTGCTCAACCATGTTCGTAGCAGCTTTATTTGTAATAGCCAGAAGCTGGAAACAACCCAGATGCCCCTCAACTGAAGAATGGATGCAGAAAATGTGGTACATCTACACAATGGAATATTACTCAGCAATGAAAAATGAGGAAATCATGAAATTTGCAGGTAAATGGTGGGATCTGGAAAGGATCATCCTGAGTGAGTTGTCCCAGAAGCAAAAAGACACACATGGTATATACTCACTCACATAGACATACAAAATAGGACAAACACACTAAAGCCTGTGCATCTAAAGAAACTAAGCATTTCTGTTCTTTCAAAGGAAACTTGTTCCTGTGCCTTACAGTGCGAGATAACACTTTTCAGTTTTCCTGTATTCCTGATTGAGCGAGCGACAAACATGTGATTTCGTTTAAAAGTAGTGCTTTGCTTTTCTGTTCTTTCGTTGGAAACTTGTTCCTGTGCTGTACAATGCGTTATATCACTTTTCAGTTTTCCTGTATTCCTAATTGAGCGAGTGACACACATGAGATTTAGGTTATAAAGTAGTTCTCTGCGTTTATGTTCTTTCATTGGAAACTTGTTCCTGTACAAGTTAGGGTTCGGGTTAGGGTTAGGTTTAGGTTTAGGCTTAGGGTAGGGTTAGGGTTAGGGTTAGGGGTTAGGGGTTAGGGTTAGGGTTTGGAATAGGGTTATATAACTTCTCAGTTTTCCTGTTATAATAATTAAACAGGCGACACGTATGTGAATTAGTTTACAAAGTTGTGCTTTGTGTTTCTGTTCTTTCGATGAAAACTTGTTTCTTTGCAGTACAGTTCAATATATCACTTTTCAGTTTTCCTGTATTCCTAATTGAGCTAGCGACACACATGTGATTTAGTTTACAAAGTAGTGCTTTCTGTTTCTGTTCTTCTGTTGGAAAATTTTTCTGTGCTGTACAGTGTGATATATCACTACATAGATTTCCTGTTTTAATAATTGAACGGGCAACACGTATGTGAATTAGTTTACAAAGTTGTGCTTTGCATTTCTGTTCTTTCGTTCGAAACTTGTTCCTGTGCTGTACAGTGCATTATATCACATTTCAGTTTTCCTGTATTCCTAATTGATCAAGTGGCACACATGTGATTTAGTTTACAATGTAGTGATTTGCTTTTATGTTCTTTCGTTGGAAAATTGTTCCTGCTATTAACAAGTTACGGTTATGGTTAATATTAGGGTTAGGGTTAGGGTAGGGTTAGGGTAAGGGTAAGGGGCTTGGGGTTTGATTAGGGTTACGGTTAGGGTTTAGGGTTAGGTTTAGGGTTAGGTTTAGGGTTAGGGGCTCACGGTTAGGGCTAGGGTTATATCACTTTTCAGTTTTCCTGTTATAATAATTGAACAGGCGACACGAATGTGAATTAGTGTTCAAAGTTGTTCTTGGCATTTCTGTTCTTTCGCAGAACCTTGTTTCTTTGCCATACATTTCGATATATCGCTTTTCAGGTTTCCTGTATTCATAATTGAGCGAGCAACACACATGTGATTTAGTTTACAAAGTAGGGTGTTGTGTTTCTATTCTTCTGATGGAAAGTTGTTTCTGTGCTGTACAATGTGATATATCACTGTTGAGTTTTCCTGTTAATAATAATTGAACGGGCTACACGTATGGGAATTCGTTCACAAAATTTTGCTTTGCGTTTCTTTTCTTTCGATGGAAACTTGTTCCTGTGCTGTACATTTCGATATATCACTTTTCAGTTTTCCTGTATTCCTAATTGTGCAGGCTTCACACATGTTACTTAGTTTAAAAAGTTGTGCTTTAAATTTCTGTTCTTTCATTCGAAACTTGTTTCTGTGCTGTACAATGCGATATATCACTTTTCAGTTTTCCTGTTATAATAATTGATCGGGCAACACGTATGTGAATAAGTTTACAAAGTTGTGCTTTGCGTTTCTGTTCTTTCGATGGAAACTTGTTTCTGTGCGGTACAGTGCGAGATAACACTATTCAGTTTTCCTGTATTCCTAATTGAGCGAGTAACACACATGTGATTCCTTGTAAAAGTAGGGCTTTGCTTTTCTGTTCTTTCGTTCGAAACTTGTTCCTGTGCTGTACAGTGCATTATACCAATTTTCAGTTTTCCTGTATTACTAATTGAGCGAGTGGCACACATTTGATTTAGTTTAAAAAGTAATGCTTTGCGTTTATGTTCTTTCGTTGGAAACTTCTTCTTCTTAGGATCATGTTAGCGATAGGGTTAGGGTTAGGCTTAGGGTTCAGTAGGGTTAGGGTTAGGGTTAAGGTTAGGGTTAGGGGTTAGGGTTAGGGTTAAGGTTAGGGTTAGGGGTTAGGGTCAGGGTTATAGTTAGGGGCTTAGGGTTATGGTTAGTGTTATATCACTTTTCAGTTTTCCTGTTATAATAATTGAACAGGTGACAAGAATGTGAATTAGTATACAAAGTTGTGCTTTGCGTTTCTGTTCTCTCAATGGAATCTTGTTCCTGTGCCGTACAGTGCGAGATAACACTTTTCAGTTTTCCTTTATTCCTAATTGAGCAAGCGACACACATGTAATTCCGTTTAAAAGTAGTGCTTTGCTTTTCTGTTTTTTCGTTCGAAAGTTATTCCTATGTTGTACAGTGTGATATATCATTTTCCAGTTTTCCTGTATTCCTAATTGAGCTAGTGACACATATGTGAATTAGTTTACAAAGTATTGCTTTGCGTTTATGATCTTTCGTTGGAAACTTGTTCCTATTAGGAACAAGTTAGGGTTAGGGTTAGGGTTAGGGTTAGGGTTAGGGTTAGGGTTAGGGTTAGGGTAATTTAAGGGATAGGGTTAGGGGTTAGGGTTAGGGTTAGGGTTAGGGTTCATGTTAGGGGGTTAGGGTTAAGTTTAGCGTTAGGGTTAGGGTTATATCACTTTTCAGTTTTCCTGTTATAATAATTGAACGGGTGACACATATGTGAATTAGTTTACAAAGTTGTGCTTTCCGTTTCTCTTCTTTCGATGGAAACTTGTTTTTGTGCCGTACAGTGCGAGATAACACTTTTCAGTTTTCCTGTATTCCTAATTTAGCAAGCAATACACATGTGATTCCGTTTAAAAGTAGTGCTTTGCGTTTCTGTTCTTCTGTTGGAAACTTGTTTTTGTGCTGTACAATGCGCTATATCACTTTTCAGTTTTCCTGTTATAATAATTGATCGGGCAACACGAATGTGCATAAGTTTATAAAGTTGTGCTTTGCGTTTCTGTTCTTTCGATGGAAACTTGTTTCTGTGCAGTACAGTGCGAGATAACACTATTCAGTTTTCCTGTATTCCTAATTGAGCGAGTAACACACATGTGATTCTGTGTAACAGTACGGCTTTGCTTTTCTGTTCTTTCGTTCGAAACCTTTTCCTGTGCTGTACAGTGCATTATATCACTTTTCAGTTTTCCTGTATTCCTAATTGAGCGAGGGGCACACATGTGATTTACTTTACAAAGTAGTGCTTTGCGTTTATGTTCTTTCGTTGGAAACTTCTTCCTGTTAGGAACAAGTTAGGGTTAGGGTTAAGGTTAGGGTTAGGCTTAGGGTTAGGGTAGGGTTAGGGTTAGGGTTAGGGTTAAGTTTAGGGTTAGGTGTTATGGTTAGGGTTAGGGTTAGGGTTAGGGTTAGGGCTTAGGGTTAGGGTTAGTGTTATGTCACTTTTCAGTTTTCCTGTTATAATAATTGAACAGGCGACACGAATGTGAATTAGTTTACAAAGTTGTGCTTTGCGTTTCTGTTCTTTCGATGGAAACTTGTTCCTGTGCTGTACAATTCTATATATCACTTCTCAGTTTTCCTGTTATAATAATTGAACGCGGGACAAATATGTTAATTAGTTTAAAAAGTTGTGCTTTGCGTTTCTCTTCTTTCGATTGAAACTTATTTCTGTGCCGTACAGTGCGAGATAACACTTTTCAGTTTTCCTGTATTCCTAATGGAGCGAGTGACACACATGTGATTCCGTGTAAAATTAGTGCTTTGCTTTTCTGTTCTTTGTTTGAAACTTGTTCCTGTGCTGTACAGTGCATTATACCACTTTTCAGTTTTCCTGTATTACTAATTGAGCGAGTGGCACACATGTGATTTAGTTTACAAAGTTGTGCTTTGCGTTTCTGTTCTTTCGATGGAAACTTGTTCCTGTGCTGTACAATTCTATATATCACTTCTCAGTTTTCCTGTTATAATAATTGAATGGACGACACGTATGTGAATTAGTTTACAAAGTTGTACTTTGCGTTTCTGTTCTTTCAATGGAAACTTGTTCCTGTGCCATACAGTGCGAGATAACATTTTTCAGTTTTCCTGTATTCCTAATTTAGCGAGCGACACACATGTGATTCCATTTAAAAGTAGTGTTTTGCTTTTCTGCTCTTTTGTTCTAAACTTGTTCCTGTGCTGTACAGTGAGTTATATCACTTTTCAGTTTTCCTGTATTCCTAATTGTGCAGGCTTCACACATGTTACTTAGTTTAAAAATTTGTGCTTTACATTTCTGTTCTTTCGTTGAAAACTTTTTTCTGTGAAGTACATTGCGAGATATCCCTTTTCAGTTTTCCTGTATTCCTAATTGAGCGGGCAACACACATGTTACTTAGTTTACCAAGTTGTGCTTTACATTTCTGTTCTTTTGTTGGAAACTTGTTTCTGTGAGGTATAGTGCAAGATATCTCTTTTCAGTTTTCCTGTATTCCTATTTGAACATGCGACACACATGTGATTTAGTTTCCAAAGTTGTACTTTGCCTTTCTATTCTTTTTTTGGAAACTTGTTTCTCTGCACTACAGTGGGAGATATCACTTTTCAGTTTTCCTGTATTCGTAATTGAATGGGCGACACACATGTGATTTAGATTCCATAGTTGTGCTTTGCGTTTCTGTTCTTTCATGGGAAACTTCTTTCTGTGCTCTAAAATGGAAGATATCACTTTTCAGTTTTCCTGTGTTCCTAATTATGCAGGGGACACACATGTTACTTAGTTTACAAAGTTGTGCGTTACATTTCTGTTTTTTGGTTGGAAACGTGTCTGTGCACTACAGTGCGAGATATCACTTTTCAGTTTTCCCGTATTCCTAATTGAACGGGCGACACAAATGTGATTTAATTTCCAAAGTTGTGCTTTGCCTTTCTGTTCTTTTGTTGGAAACTTGTTTCTGTGCACTACAGTGGGAGATATTACTTTTCAGTTTTCCTATATTCCTAATTGTGCAGGCAACACACATGGTAATTAGTTTACAAAGTTGTGCTTTACATTTCTGTTCTTTCCTTGGAAATTTTTTTCTGTGAGATACAGTGCAAGATATCACTTTTAATTTTTCCTGTATTCGTAATTGAAAGAGCGACACACATGTGATTTAGTTTCCAAAGTTGTGCTTTGCCTTTCTGTTCTTTTCTTGGAAACTTGTTTCTGAGCACTACAGTGGGAGATATCACTTTTCAGTTTTCCTGTATTCCTAATTGAGCGAGTGGCACACATGTGATTTAGTTCACAAAGTAGTGCTTTGCATTTATGTTCTTTCTTTGGAAACTGGTTCCTGTTAGGAACAAGTTAGGGATAGGGTTAGGGTTAGGTTTAGGGTTAGCGTTAGGGTAGCGTTAGGGTTAGGGTTAGGGTTAGGGTTAGGATTAGGGTTAGGGGTTATGTTTAGGGTTAGGGTTATATCACTTTTCAGTTTTCCTGTTATAATAATTGAACAGGAGACATGAATGTGAATTAGTTTACAAAGTTCTGCTTTGCGTTTCTGTTCTTTCGATGAAAACTTGTTTCTTTGCCATACATTTCGATATATCGCTTTTCAGTTTTCCTGTATTCCTAATTGAGGGAGCAACACACATGTGATTTAGTTTACAAAGTAGTGCTTTGCGTTTCTGTTCTTCTGTTGGAAACTTGTTTCTATGCCGTACAGTGCGAGATAAAACTTTTCAGTTTTCCTGTTATAAAAATTGAACGGGCGACACGTATGTGAATTAGTTTACAAAGTTGTGCTTTAAGTTTCTGTTCTTTCGATGGAAACTTGTTCCTGTGCCATACAGTGCAAGGTAACACTTTTCAGTTTTCCTGGATACCTGATTGTGCGAGCGACACACATGTGATTCCGTTTAAAAGTATTGCTTTGTTTTTCTCTTCTTTCCTTCGAAACTTGTTCCTGTGTTGTACAGCGTGTTATATCACTTTTCAGTTTTCCTAATTGAGTGAGTGGCACACATGTGATTTAGTTTACAAAGTAGTGCTTTGGGTTTATGTTCTTTCGTTGTAAACTTGTTCCTGTTATGAACAAGTTAGGGTTAGGGTTAGGGTTAGGGTTAGGGTTAGGGTTAACGTTAGGTTTAGGGTAGGGTTAGGGTTAGGGTTAGGTTAAGGGTTACAGGTTAGGGTTACGGTTAGGTTTACGGCTAGGGTTAGGGTTAGGGGCGTAGGGTTAGGGTTAGGGTTAAATCCCTTTTCAATTTTCCTGTTATAATAATTGAACAGGCGACACGAATGTGAATTAGTTTACAAAGTTGTGCTTTGCGTTTCTGTTCTTTTGATGAAAACTTGTTTCTTTGCTATACATTTCGATATATCGCTTTTCAGTTTTCCTGTATTCCTAATTGAGCGAGCAACACACATGTGATTTAGTTTACAAAGTAGTGCTTTTCATTTTTGTTCTTCTTTTGGAAACTTGTTTCTGTGCTGTACAGTGTGATGTATCACTTTTCAGTTTTCCTGTTATAATAATTGAACGGGCGACATGGATGTGAATTAGTTTACAAAGTTGTGCTTTGCATTTCTGTTCTTTCGATGAAAACTTGTTTCTGTGCCGTACAATGCGAGGTAACACTTTTCAGTTTTCCTGTATTCCTAATTGAGCAAGCGACACACATGTGATTCCGTTTAAAAGTAGTGCCTTGGAGCCAAGATGGTGGCGCCGGGAAAACAGCACTTCTGAGCAGCAAGACAGCACTATCCGGGCAGAGACCAGGAGACTGAACTCAGGGCCCTGAAACTACATCGATCGTGTTTCCCAGTTGAGGGGAGGCTCCCACGGTGTGGGAATTGGTCGGTCCACTCTCGGCTGCACAGCCAGAACCGGGAAGAAATCCCTGGTAACTCGGGCTTTGGGTCTCTGGGTTGGAGCCGCAAGCGGGCAGGTCCCTGCCACTTCCCCAGACTGATCCGTGGGCACAAGGGTACCTGAGACTGGGAGTCCCAGTCTCTGGGGGACCCCACGGGGAAACAGGGTTGCGGGTCTGATCGCAGTTCCCCCAGTCTCTCTCCGGAAATTCTCTGCCACCATCACAGCCGAGCTCCTGCTGCGTGCAGAGAGCTTTGCGCTCAGCTCAGTGGTATAGACAACCTGTGCGCCCCAGTACAACAGGGACTGGGAACCCCTGTCCGGAGAGGACCCCACAGAGAAATTTCCCAGGCTGATCCGTGGGCACGAGGGTACCTGAGACTGGGAGTCCCAGTCTCGGGGGACCCCACAGGGAAGCAGGGTTGCGGGTCTGATCGCAGGTCACCCAGTCTCTCGCCGGAAAGTCTCTACCGCCATCACAGCCGAGCTCCTGCCGCGCACAGAGAGCTTTGCGCTCAGCTCAGCGGTACAGACAAGCTGTGCCTCCCAGTACAACAGGGACTGGGAACCCCTGTCCGGAGAGGACCCCACAGAGAAGGAAGAAACAGTGCTGCTGGGGTCATTTAGGGAAAGTCTAGCAGACTGCAGATTGCAAACAGACAGAACTGAGTGCTCCGAGACACCACAGCAGTACTCACAACCAAAGAAAGCTAGCTCCATTCAAGAAAACACAGGAAATAAATAACCTCACTTCAGTAAAACAAAAAGCAACCAAGCACACAACCGTATGACCACAGCCAACATCAAAGTCAAAGGATTTAACAGCCACTGGTCATTACTCTCTCTCAATATCAATGGACTGAATTCTCCAATAAAAAGACACAGACTAACAGAATGGATCCATAAACAAAACCCAGCAATCTGTTGTATACAAGAAACACACCTAAGACACAAAGATAGACATTACCTGAGGGTAAAGGGATGGAAGACGGCTTTTCAAGCAAATGGACCCAAGAAGCAAGCAGGAGTAGCCATTCTAATATCTGATAAAATAGTCTTTCAACAAAAATTAATCAAAAGAGATGGGGAAGGACACTTCATACTCATCAAGGGAAAATTCCACCAAGAAGACATCACAATCCTGAACATCTATGCCCCAAATACAAGGGCACCCACATTTGTGAAAGAAACATTGATAAAACTTAAACCACATATAGCTCCCCACACACTAATAGTAGGAGACTTCAACACCCCCTCTCAACAAAGAACAGGTCAACAAAACAGAAATTAAACAAAGAAACAATATCTCTAACAGAGGTAATGAACCAAATGGACCTAACAGATATTTACAGAACCCTACACCCAAACACAAAAGAATTTACCTTCTTCTCAGCACCTCATGGAACCTTCTCCAAAATAGACCACATAGTTGGTCACAAAGCAAGCCTCAACAAATACAGGAAGATTGAAATAATCCCTTGTATCCTGTCGGATCACCATGGAATAAAGCTGGACCTCAGTAACAACAGAAATAGCAAAAAGCCTACACATACATGGAAACTGAACAACTTGCTACTAAAAGACAGCTGGTTCAGGGAAGAAATAAAGAAAGAAATTAAAATCTTCCTAGAACTCAATGAAAATGAAGACACAACATACCCAAACTTGTGGGTCACAATGAAAGCAGTGCTAAGAGGAAAGTTCATAGCACTAAGTGCCTTCAAGAAGAAATTTGAGACAGCGCATTCAAGCAACTTAATGGCTCACTTAAAAACCCTAGAAAAAGAAGAAGCAGACACACCAAAAAGGAGTAGATGGCTGGAAATAATCAAACTCAGGGCTGAAATCAATCAATTAGAAACAAATAAAACAATTCAAAGAATCAATGAAACCAAGAGCTGGTTCTTTGAGAAAATCAAGAAGATAGACAAACCCTTAGCCAAGCTAACTAAAAGGCAGTGAGACACCATCCAAATCAACAAAATCAGAAATGAAAAGGGGGACATAACTACAGACACTGAGGAAATCTAAGCAATCATTAGGACTTACTTCAAAAGTCTATACGGAACAAAATTTGAAAATTTAAATGAAATGGACAATTTTCTTGGTCGATTCCACTTACCAAAGCTAAATCAGGACCAGGTAAATCAATTAAATAGTCCTATATCCCGCAAGGAAATAGAAGCAGTCATCGAAAGTCTCCCATCCAAAAAAAAGCCCAGGACCTTGATGGTTTCAGCATAGAATTCTACCAAACATTCAAAGAAGAGCTAACACCAACTCTCTTCAAACTATTCCACAAAATAGAAACAGAAGGAGCATTACCAAACTCATTCTATGAAGCCACAGTCACCTTGGTACCTAAATCTCACAAAGACTCAAAAAAGAAAGAGAATTTCAGGCCAATCTCCCTTATGAACATTGATGCAAAAATACTCAACAAAATACTACATAAAACCGAATACAAGAACACATCAAAGATATCATCCACCATGATCAAGTAGGCTTCATCCCAGGTATGCAGGGATGGTTCAATATACGGAAATCCATCAATGTGATCCACCATATTAACAAACTGAAAGAAAAAAAAAAACCACATGATAATCTCCCTAGATGCTGAAAAAACCTTTGACAAAATCCATCATCCATTCATGTTTAAAGTATTGGAGAGATCAGGGATACAAGGCACATATCTAAACATAGTAAAGGCGATATACAGCAAACCTATAGCCAACATCAAACTGAACGGAGAGAAACTTAAAGCAATCCCACTGAAATCAAGGACAAGACAAGGCTGCCCACACTCTCCATATCTCTTCAACATAGTTCTGGAAGTCCTTGCTAGAGCAATAAGACAGTTGAAGGAGATCAAGGGGATACAAATTGGAAAGGAAGAAGTCAAATTATCACTATTTGCAGATGATATGATGGTATACGTGAGTGACCCCAAAATCTCTACCAGGGAACACCTACAGCTGATAAACACCTTCAGCAAAGTGGCCGGATACAAAATTAACTCAAAAAAATCAGTAGCCCTCCTGTATACAAAAGACAAAAGGGCTGAGAAAGAAATTAGGGAAACAACACCCTTCACAATAGCCACAAATGACATAAGGTACCTCGGAGTAACCCTAACCAAGGAAGTCAAAGACTTGTATGAAAAAAATTTCAAATCTCTGAAGAAAGAACTAGAAGAAGATATGAGAAGATGGAAAGATCTCCCATGCTCATGGCTTGGTAGGATTAACATAGTAAAAATGGCCATCTTACCAAAAGCAATCTACAGATTCAATGCAATGCCCATCAAATTACCAACACAATTCTTTACAGATTTGGAAAGAAAAATTCTCAACTTCATATGGAATAACAAGAAACCCAGAATTGCTAAAACAATCCTCTACAATAAAAGATCTTCTGGAGGTATCTCCATCCCTGATCTTAAGATGTACTATAGAGCAACAGTTTTAAAAACTGCATGGTACTTGCATAGAAACAGAATGGTGGATCAATGGAACCGAACAGGGGACCCAGAAATAAACCCACACACTTATGGACACCTGATATTTGACAAAGACGCCAACACCATACAATGGAAAAAAGATAGCATCTTCAACAAATGGTGCTGGTCCAACTGGATGTCTACATGTAGGAAAATGAAAATAGATCCATACTTATCACCCTGCACAAAACTGAAGTCCAAGTGGATCAAATACCTCAACATAAAACCAGACACATTAAATCGGCTTGAAAAAAAAGTGGGGAATACCCTAGAACTCATTAGTACAGGGGAAAACTTCCTGAACAGAACTCCAACAACACAGACTCTAAGAGCAACAATCAATAAATGGGACCTCATGAAACTGAAAAGCTTCTGCAAAGCAAAGGACACCGTCATCAAAACAAAGTGACCTCCTACAGATTGGGAAAGAATCTTCACCAACCCTTTATCTGACAGAGGACTCATATCGAGTATATATAAAGAACTAAAGAAACTGAAAAGCAGCAAACCAAGTAATTCACTTAAAAAATGGGGAACAGAGCTAAACAGAGAATTCTATGTAGAGGAATACCGAATGGCAGAGAAGCACTTAAAGAAATGCTCAACCTCACTAGCCATTAGGGAAATGCAAATCAAAACAACCCTGAGATTTCACCTTACACCCATGAGAATGGCCAAGATCAAAAACTCAAGTGACAACACATGCTGGAGAGGTTGTGGAGAAAGAGCAACGCTTCTCCACTGCTGGTGGGAATGTAAACTGGTACAACCACTCTGGAAATCAATCTGGCATTTTCTCAGAAAACTAGGAATAGTGCTTCCCCAAGATCCAGCCATACCACTCCTAGGCATATATCCAAAAGAGGCTCAAGCACACAAAAAGGAAATTTGCTCATCCATGTTCGTAGCAGCTTTATTTGTAAAAGCCAGAAGCTGGAAACAACCCAGATGCCCCTCAACTGAAGAATGGATGCAGAAAATGTGGTACATCTACACAATGGAATATAACTCAGCAATGAAAAATGAGGAAATCATGAAATTTGCAGGTAAATCATGGGATCTGGAAAGGATCATCCTGAGTGAGTTGTCCCAGAAGCAAAAAGACACACATGGTATATACTCACTCATATAGACATACAATATAGGACAAACCCACTAAAACCTGTGCATATAAAGAAACTAAGCAAGAGAGAGGACCCCAACTAAAATGTCTAATCCCCATCCGGAAAGGCAAAGAGGATGGACATCAGAAGAAGAAGAAAACAGGAAACAACCTAGGAACCTACCACAGAGGGTCTCTGAAAGCCTCTGCCCTACAGACTATCAAAGAAGAAGCTAAGCCTGATGGGCAACTGTTGGGCAAAGTGAATGAAATTTTATGTAAGAACTGGGAAAGAGCAAGAGCTGGATAGGACAGGGTCTCCACAAGGAGAGCAACAGAACAAGAAAATTTGAACACAGGGAAATTCCCAGAGACTCATACTCCAACCAAGGACTATTCATAGAGATAACCCAGAACCCCTGCACCGATGTAGCCCAGGGCAGTTCAGAGTCCAATTGGGTTACATAGTAATGAGAAGAGGGGCTGCCTCTGACATGAACTGACTGGCCTGCTCTTTAGTCACCTCCTCCTGAGGGGGAGCAACCAGGGGACAATGCAGCCACTTTTGATGTGACCTGATGGACTAAGATCAGAAAGGAGAGGAGAACCTCCCCTATCAGTGGACTTGGGGAGTGGCATGCATGCAGAGGGAGGAGGGAGGGTGGAATTAGGAGGGGAAGGAGGGGCTTATGGGGGGATGCAGAGTGAAAAAAGTGTAATTGATGAAAAATTTTAAAAAAAGGGAAAAAAATAATAATTTAAGAACCTTAAATGACTTTCAAAAGTGGAGGAAAACATGGAGTTAGTCAATTTGCATGGAGCACGTCTCGCCCCTGGGGGCAATGGTCTCCTGAACCCACTCAGACCTTGGACACCACCACTGCTAGTTCTAGAACCAATGCAGGATGTTCCAACTAGGGGGTTAAGGCTTCTCATAATATTTCCTATAAGCCCACACCTGTTTGTTTATATCCCCCATTTTTATTTATTATTAGCCAGATAGAGCCAAGTAATTGTAGTAATGATACTTGCTTTTTTGCCCAATGCTGTAATGCTAGTAAATTTACTAGCTGGTTACTCACATGCCTCGCTGGGTGCCTGTGCCCGTTGATGCCCTCATGCTATGACTCTCTTCAGACAGAAAATGGATCTTGGAATTACAGCTGCCATTGTTACTGCCATCTCATTGGCGGCTGTTGGAGCTACCACCACATCATTAGCCATGAGTCATACTGGGCAGACTGCTCAGACCCTGAATAACCTTTTAGCCAAGGTAGCTCATGCCTTAGATGTACAAAAAGGAATTAATGCTCAACTAAAAGGAGGTTTGATGGTGTTCAGTCAGAGGTTTGACCTCGTGCAGGAGCAAATTGATACCCTATGGCAAATCGCTCAACTTGGCTGTCAATGAAAGTATGCTGGACTTTGTGTCACTAGCATACAACATGAGAATTTTCCCTGTGCTGCAAATCTGTCTAAACAATTGTCAAGCTATATTTTAGGTAATTGGACTGGAGAATTCGATACTACGATGGACCAGCTGAGAGTGGACATTGTCATGGTAAATTCTACCAGAGTGGACACAGGACTAGCCACAGGATTATCATCATGGATTGCTGCAGCCATGAATCATCTGAAGGAATGGGCGGGCATGGGAGCATTAGCAGGCCTTCTGGTGTTGGTCACCTTGGTTTGCCTGTGGTATATATGCAAGATTAGAGTCTCACAACAGCGTAATGCAGCCATGACCATTCAGGCCTTTACAGTCATTGAAGCAGGACATTCTCCCTAAGCATGGTTGGCTACCATAAAAAGTCAAAATGTTACGCTCAGGATGCAAGGCTAAGCACTGCACTCAGGGTCAGCAGCCTTGGACCCAGAGAAGAGCATGTCTGATTGCATGCAGGTTGATGCGCCATGTCCCGCCTCTGAGTAAAAGGTATCGGACGGGTCTGATGCTCTTTGGGTGGATGACACCTAAATGAACATCAGTACAAAGTCCCAATTTCTTTCTAATATCAGAGGTCAGACCTCTACTCTTGCCTGATGCTTCCAAAACAAAAAAGGGGAACTGTAAAGAGCTGTTTACAGTTTAAACGCGGCACCTGAAAGATGGAGCTGGTTTCCGCCTTCCACCTTCCCGATGGTGAGTGCTCTCTGTCACAAACAACTCCACATTTGGCTAAGGCTGAGGATCTGGCTTGTTTCCATGTATGTGGACTTATCTGCATTGCTCACGTGGCATGCTGAGTTTGGTTACCCAGAGGCTATTTAAAGTGGGCTGGCTTTCCCCAGGGTCAGATGATTGTTCAAGGTTCCTGAATAAACTGCATTTAAAAAATAAATAAATAAAACAAAACATCAAGTTAAAAAAAAAAAAAAAAAGTAGTGCTTTGTTTTTGTGTTCTTTCATTCGAATCTTGTTCCTGTGCTGTACAGTGCATTATCACTTTTCAGTTTTCCTGTATTCCCAATTGAGCGAGTGGCACACATGTGATTTAGTGTACAAAGTAGTGCTTTGCCTTTATGTTCTTTCGCTGGAAACTTGTTCCTGTTAGGAAGAAGTTAGGGTTAGGTTTAGGATTAGGGTTAGGCTTAGAGTTAGGGTAGGTTTAGGGTTAGGGTTAGGGTTAGGGGTTAGGATTAGGGTTAGGGTTAGGGTTAGGTGCTTAGGGTAGGGTTAGGGTTATATCACTTTTCAGTTTTCCTGTTATAATAATTGAAGTGGCGAAACGAATGTGAATTAGTTTACAAAGTTGTGCTTTGCGTTTCTCTTCTTTTGATGAAAACTTGTTTCTTTGCCATACATTTTGATATATCGCTTTTCAGTTTTCCTGTATTCCTAATTGAGCGAGCGACACACATGTGATTTAGTTTACCAAGTAGT
The DNA here is from genome assembly GCA_036365155.1 of Meriones psammophilus. Classification (NCBI taxonomy): domain Eukaryota; kingdom Metazoa; phylum Chordata; class Mammalia; order Rodentia; family Muridae; genus Meriones; species Meriones psammophilus. Next base: position 69,407 of record JAEOAE010004182.1, read on the forward strand.
GCTGAAAGACCCCAGCCTCAGCAAAATTTAGAAGCAGCTAATAGTTAATGTCATTTTGTACAGCACTGTTTTGAGAAACTCTGAAGGATACTACTGTTTTGAGAAACTCTGTGGGCTAGGGAGGGAACTAGCTGAAGAGACACAGCTGCTGGGGATATCTGCGGTCATGCTGCCCCAGTTGATCCAAAAATCAATTTGTGCTGACCACGCATATAAGAAGTTTGTGAGACTGTTCCAGCTGAGATAGGGGCCCTAAGACAAATAGTGAGACTGTTCCAGCTGAGATAGGAGCCCTAAGACAAACAACACGTGGAGGTCCCAAGATTGAGAGCTATCATGACCTTTCTGACCACCCAGTTCCTGATATCATGGTGTCCCTGCCTAACTCTGACTCAAGTTGTGGTCTCATTTAAATGTACCAATCAGCTCCCTGTAACTATGCTTCTCGCTTCTGTACCTGCGCTTTTGCTCTGAGACCCATTAAAAAGCCCAGCTTTCCACTCAGGGGGCGCGCAAGTCTTCCGAGAGACTTTGTCGCCCTGGATACCCGTGTATCAAAATAAAACCTCTTGCTGTTTGCAGCCGAACATCTGGTCTCGTTGATCCTTGGAAGGGGGTCTCCCTGACAGGAAGACGCCCATCGGGAGTCTTTCAGTGCTTTGCATTTCTGTTCTTCTGTTGGAAACTTGTTTCTGTGCTGTACCGTGTACAGTTTTCCTGTTATATTAAATGAACGGGCGACACGTTTGTGAATTAGTTTACAAAGTTCTGCTTTGCTTTTCTTTTCTTTCGATGGAAACTTGTTCCTGTGCTGTACAGTTCAATATATCACTTTTCAGTTTTCCTGTTATAATAATTGAACAGGTGACACGTATGTTTATTAGTTTATAAAGTTGTGCTTTGCGTTTCTGTTCTTTCTATGAAAATTTGTTTATTTGCCCTACATTTCGATATATCGCTTTTCAGTATTCCTGTATTCCTAATTGAGCGAGCTAAACACATGTGATTCCATTTAATAGAAGTGCTTTGCTTTTTTGTTCTTTCCTTCGAAACTTGTTCCTGTGCAGTACAGTGCGTTATATCACTTTTCAGTTTTCCTGTATTCCTAATTGCTCGAGTGGCACACATGTGATTTAGTTTACAAAGTAGTGCTTTGCATTTAAGTTCTTTCCTTGGAAACTTGTTAATGTTAGGAACAAGTTATGGTTATGGTTAGGGTTAGGTTAGGGTTAGGGTAGGGGTTAGGGTTAGGGTTAGGGTTAGTGTAGGGTTAGGGTTAGGGTTAGGGTTAGGTTAGGTATTTGGGTTAGGGTTAGGGTTATATCACTTTTCAGTTTTCCTGTTATAATATTTGAACAGGTGACACGAATGTGAATTAGTTTACAAAGTTGTGCTTTGCGTTTCTGTTCTTTCGATTAAAACTTGTTTCTTTGCCATACATTTCGATTAATTGCTTTTCAGTTTCCCTGTATTCCTAATTGAGTCAGCGACACACATGTGATTTAGTTTACAAAGTAGTGCTTTGTGTTTCTGTTCTTCTGTTGGAAAGTTTTTTCAGTGCTGTACAGTGTGATATATCACTTTTCTGTTTTCCTGTTATAATAATTGAATGGTCGATACATATGTGAATTAGTTTACAAAGTTGAGCTTTGCGTTTCTGTTCTTTCGATGGAAACTTTTTCCTGTGCTGTACAGTGTGATATATCACTTTTCTGTTTTCCTGTTATAATAATTGAATGGGCGACACGTATGTGAATTAGTTTACAAAGGTGTGCTTTGGGTTTCTGTTCTTTCAATGAAAACTTGTTTCTTTGCCGTACTTTTCAATATATCGCTTTTCAATTTTCCTGTATTACTAATTGAGCGAGCGACACACATGTGATTTAGTTTACAAAGTAGTGCTTTGCGTTTCTATTCTTATGTTGGAAACTTGTTCCTGTTAGGATTAGGGTTAATGTTAGGGTTAGGTTTAGCCGTAGGGTGAGGGTTAGGGTTAGGTAGGGTTAGAGTTAGGGTTAGTGATAGGGTTAGGGTTAGGGGCTTAGGGTTACGGTGAGGGTTATATCACTTTTCAGTTTTCCTGTTATAATAATTGAACAGGCGACATGAATATGAATTAGTTTACAAAGTTGTTCTTTGCGTTTTTGTTCTTTCCATGAAAACTTGTTTCTTTGCAGTACATTTCAATTTATCGCTTTTCAGTTTCCCTGTATTCCTAATTGAGTGAGCGACACACATGTGATTTAGTTTACAAAGTAGTGCTTTGCTTTTTTGTTCTTCTGTTGGAAACTTGTTCCTGTGCTGTATAGTGTGATATATCACTTTTCAGTTTTCCTGTTATAATAATTGAACGGGCGACACGTATGTGAATTACCTTACAAAGTTGTGCTTTTCGTTTCTGTTCTTTGATGGAAGTAGGTTTCTGTGTTGTACAGTTCGATATATCACTTTTCAGTTTTCCTGTTATAATAATTGAACGGGTGACACATATGTGAATTATTTTACAAAGTTGTGCTTTGCATTTCTGTTTTTTTGATGAAAACTTGTTTCTTTGCCGTACATTTCGATTTATCGCTTTTCAGTTTCCCTTATTCCTAATTGAGTGAGTGACACACATGTCATGTAGTTTTCAAAGTTGTGCTTTGCGTTTCTGTTCTTCTGTTGGAAACTTGTTTCTGTGCTGTACAGTGTGATATATCACTTTTCAGTTTTCCTGTTATAATAATTGAATGTGCGACACGTATGTGAATTAGTTTACAAAGTTGTGCTTTGCATTTCTTTTCTTTTGATGAAAACTTGTTTCTTTGCCATACATTTCGATATATTGCTTTTCAGTGAAAGACTCCCGATAGGTGTCTTCCGTCAGGGAGACCCCCTCCCAAGGAACCACGAGACCAATTCGGATGCAAACAGCAAGAGGCTTTATTTTCATACACGGGTACCCGGGGAGACAAAGTCTCTCGGAGGACTTTGCATGCCCCCTGAGGGGAAAGCTGGGCTTTTTATAGGGTCTCAGACCAAAAGCGCGGGTACAGGAGTAAGAAGTATAGTTACAGGGAGCTGATTGGTACATTTAAATGAGACCACAACTTGAGTCAGAGTTTGGCAGGGACACCATGATATCAGGAACTGGGTGGTCGGAACGGTCACGATGACTCTCAATCTTGGGACCGCCACCTGTTGTTTGTCTTAGGGCTCCTATCTCAGCTAGTACAGTCTCAGTATTTGTCTTAGGGCCCCTATCTCAGCTGGAACAGTCTCACAAACTTCTCATATGCGTGGTCAGCACAAATTGATTTTTGGCTCAACTGGGGCAGCCTGACCGCAGATATCCCCAGCAGCTGGGTCTCTTCAGCTAGTTCCCTCCCTAGCTCACAGAGTTTCTCAAAACAGTGGTAGCCTTCAGAGCTTCTCAAAACAGTGCTGTACAAAATGACATTAACTATTAGCTGCTTCTAACTTTTGGTGAGGCGGGGGTCTTTCATTCCCCCCTTTTCCTTCTAACTTAGAGTGGAATATTTCATTCTAGGGCCTAGGGAGAGTTAATTTCTGTCTCCTGCTGTTTAAACTGATGATACTGCTGGGTTAACACCAAGGCTTGTATGACAGAGAGCCGGTCTTTCATGAACTAGATCATCCGATTTAGGATGCAAGGCCCAAATAACAGAATCAGGGGGATTATGATTAAGGGGCCCGTGAGGGAGGAGACAAGGGTGGTGAACAGGGGGCTTTATTAAACCAACTCTCGTCCCAGCTTTGTCCTGACTCAAAGAACTGCTGTCTCTGCCTGAGTCTTTCTTTAAGCCAAGGAGAACTATTACAGGGTCTCTCTAGGCTTTTAGCCCAGTTGCTGCAATATTAGTGTCCATTTCAGCTAAGCAGATGCCCAAGATAATAGCTAATGCCAGGGAGCCCTTTTTGACTTAGCGTTTCAGCCTGCTAGGGGGGATTTGGGCGTAGATCCGTCTTCTGGAGCTTCTTCGAGCTGACCGTTGGACCGTAGGCATCAGGGGCTAGGGAGGCTGAAATGATAGTCAAAGGCTGGGCAATAAGGGAGTCCCAAGCATCTGGTTCATTGATCCACCCAAAGAGGCAGGGAGCAATCATGTCAGTTTCCAGGAAGTCCAGATTTCAGCTTGCATCCCAGAGTCAACCAGGTGAAAATCTGCTGAGACTAATTCAGACTGGAGACAGAAGTTAAAATTTGTCTATTAAATGGGAAAGATCAGGGAAAATCTCATTTGCGATCCTTTTGAGCTATGCCAGATCCAGGTCACATCCTGAAACTCATATGAAATTTTAGTACACAAAAGAGAATATACTCAGAAAAGTAGCATATCAGCAAATTAAACATTTTGAAAGTAACAGGTAAAACTGCATCCCACTGAATGAGTATCAGTTAGCTGTTTTTTTTTTTTTTTTTTTTTTTTGTTTGTTTTTTTTTTTTTTTTTTTGTTACCTTTATACATATCCTAAGTGTGTCCACAGTAACATTTTTTTCTGTGGGCATAGCTGTTGGTAATTTGCCACGAATGGAGCTTGGCCATTTTTATACACTCTGCATATACTTTTAGCTCTCACTTCCATGTTTATGGAAAGTTAGGCAGAAATACCTTATTGGCTTTAGTACTAAACTCTGGATGCTTGGACTTTTTTTTTTTTAACAAAGCAACTAGAAGGAATAGGTTTTAAGATGTTTCTGTGTCAAAATCTACCCAAAAAATGGCAGATATTAAGAATACCATACTAAAAGCTATGACTTTTGGGTCAGATACACACATTAAACAGATGTTTTTAAAATAATGAGAAGCACCTTTAAGTCTATCTCCAGAAGCCAACCAAAGGAAATTAAAATCTTAACCTGGTGACTGAATAATAAGCAGTTAATGCTCCATTAACTTATAAGAACTTTATTGATCAATGCCAAAACTCTGAACTTCTGAAATCTTATAACATAAGTACAACAGTAGCAAAGAGGGGAGAGATTTAAAGTATCTCTCATTTTAATCTGCTTTAAAATATTTTTATCTCTTGATAACTTATATACTTTTTTTAAAAAAAATTATTTAGACTCTCTAATCTTTTGCATTTATTAACCTGAAACATTTTTTTAAACTAAATAATAACACTCTAGATTTTTACAACCTAAACCACTATATTCTCAGACCCTACATAGGCTCCATTTATTTATCTTAAGACACAGGCAACTAACATGAGTCCTGTGAGCAAGGAAAACCTGTCTTTCTTTTAAATAAGGGATCTAGTACTCTGTGGTTCTAGCTAATGAACTGATCAATGAGCTAACAGTCAATCTAATTGTCTTTTTTCTAGCTGTAAAGCTACTGTAAGCTTAGCATAGCCATCAAGGTGTTCAGAGACCTGAGAAGGATAAATTATACCAATCCATGTGCCAATCAAAATGACAGGGATGACTAGTTAGTCCATTACCTAGGCAGAGTCCCTGGCTCCTTTGTCTCACGGCATCCTGGACAGAGGCAGTTCTGCCACGCACATAAGGTGAGAAACTGCTGCTGTGGAAAGAGGAACAGGAGAGATTGACCTCACCTTGCCTCTCACAATGTGAGACAATGGCTCCTCAGGTGTCCCCGGCTTTGTCCACAGTTTAGGCTGGGCCCTAGCAGTGGGCCAGTTGGGGCGGTATTGCCCAGTGGTTAGCATACCACAATCCAGAGTTGCAGTCATCTGTCGTTGTCCAAATCTTCTCGGAGACCTTGGGGAGCTACTGCCAGGATTTTGGGACTTTCTGTCACAATAAGCTTACATATGTTAAAATGCCATATTCATCAGATCTCTGATAAGCTTGAGGGCCAGCATATCTAAGTTACTCTTTGTTTTAGAACTATATATTTTAAGACAAATAGGCAAACTTTATAGTTACCCATCCTAGGCTTAACCTTAAAAAAAAAACTTGAACAAGGAGACTAGGTAAGGCTCAACTGCAGTATTTAGCATGACTTTAAATCTGCTCTTTCTGAACTAAAATCAAAGCAAATCTTTTAATCAGATACAGTTTATAGAGGGGCTAGCAAATCTTGCTGATCCTACCACTTTGTATTAAATTTGAACAGTAAAAAGCTTTGCACTTAACACTAATCAGAGGACTGAACATAACTGAGAGACCTAAACAAAATGGTGGTAAACTCATGTTTCCATCCTCTTTATCTCCGGACCATCATGGCGGCTGGCCACATGCAACCGAACTCAGCTGGAAGCCCTAAACAAACATGGCAGCAAAACTACAGCTTTATGTGCTCTCTATCCCTGAACCATCATGGCAGCTAGCCATGTGTTAGCATAGGCTATGACTGACAATACCAAAAATAGCCATTAGGGTGTTGCTGATACATCAAACACTGTGGAGCATCCATAATCCCCCATAACCAAAAGTTCCCAGTGATCAAATAAGCTTTAGAAACAACTGCATAACAGAATAATTTTAAACTGTAAGAATTACTTTAGCCATACCAAACCTATCAGCTAGAATTTTTCCCTTATTAATTCTCTGGCTTTTTATAACACATCCACTAACCTTCTGCAACATTCCATACCTTCAGGTTCCTAGCTTTCTTTTTCTGGCTTAACCAGACATGCTTACTTTCTTTTTTTCCAGACAACATAAAAACTCTCATTAAAATCCTTTCCATTTTGGCATAATCCTGCAGAAGCCCAGAGTCTACGTACGATTTGCTTTCTATACATTACTATAAAGAGGAGTTTTGAAACTGCCAATTTTTTTTAAATATCTTTTCTGTAGCGGATAAGATGGTCACAAATCAGCTTAACAAACAAACAGCTCTCCACAAGATACGTTTTAAAAACTGCAATTTTTTCAGTTAGCACAAACAATACGGCAGGGTTTTATTTAGTAAAATTAGTAAAATACCCAAAATCATTGTCATACCCAAATGCCTGATAAACTTTAAACATTTTATAACCTTAAACATTTAAACATTTTTAAAACCCGTTTTTGCAATATTAAAACAAAGTACCCATTTTGTAAGAGAGAAGTCACAAGGCATAATCTTTAAAATCAAAACCAGATTTTAAAACCAGAATTTATCAGTGAAAACAACCTAATTTTCAGAATCAATATCAACTTAGAATAAGACTTTCTTCTTATCCTAAAAGGAAATAAAATCATTTTGACTCAGAGATTTTGCAACCTTTTTTTTTTTTTTTTTTCCTGAGCCACACCATGTGGCAATTTACATTGTTGTTATTTAATTATATGCCTTTATAGACCCTACAAACACATAGACACATATACGTGTTTAAAACAAGAATTTGAATTTAACCTTAAAACATACCCAATTATTTTTTTATCATATCAACCATTTAAGACCAGTTGAAAACAATTATATAATGGCCATATATTTAAACAGACAGACTCAGCTGTAATTCTAAACATTACAGCAAGTGCAATTTTTTTCTAAATTACTGTTTGATCTGTAAGTTGCAAGCCCCCTAGGTGGGAGGAGGGAAGAGAGGAGCAAGAGGGTGTGGTGAGCTGTTACTGCCTACTTCCCTGCTAAGCTGGCATGAAGGCAAGGGGGAGGAGTTTTTCCTCACTCTCAGCAGCCAGAGCAGCTCCTATCATGGAGCAGCTACGGTGCCAATCCCCGCCTAGCCATGTCTAAGGATTTTCACCCAGCAAGCCCATGAGCCTTGCCTACTCCCTTGGCTCCCTTGTGAGCTCTACTGTAGCTTACCTCCCCTGCAGGTCCTGAACCTGCTTCCTGGCTGGGCCTCTCCCCTCCCCCGTGCTCTTTTGCTATAAAGTTAAACTTTTGGGAGTAGTGACATTTTGTCCCATTTTTCTTTCAGATAGATAGATATTACACTTACTACAAAAATCAGACAGACAAGACGTCTCAGGAGTGTTTGTAGGGAGCTGATTTTTCTGTTCCCATTTGGTGGGGAGGGAGCCGATTTCTCGGCTCCTGTCCGTTTGGAAGCACGAGCCAATCCGGATTTTTTTTCGGGCTTCGCCCCTGTCCGAAGGCTACCTGCTTCATTTGGGAGAAGGAGGAACTGGACCTCCAACACAGCCTCCATCTGAATTTTGGCTCTCAGTTTTGCGTCGATATCGTGCCGCGCGGCTTGTGTCGTGTTTTGTCTGTCTAATTTTTGTAGTAAGTGTAATAAGTGTTTTCTATCTATCTGAAAATATGGGACAAACTATCACTACTCCCAAAAGTTTAACTTTACAGCACTTCAAGGAAGTTCGTCACATCGCTCACAACCTTTCGGTGGAGGTGCGAAAGGGAAAGTGGGACATCTTCTATTCATCTGAGTGGCCAACCGCTCATCCCTCTGACTTATACAATTGGCAAAAATAATACCCCGCTTTTTCAAAGGACCCTTCTAGGCTCACAGCACTGATCGAGTCTATTCTAGTGACCCATCAGCCCACCTGGGACGATTGCCAACAGTTGCTCCAGACACTATTGACCACCGAGGAAAAACAGCGGGTCGTCCTGGAAGCACGCAAAAATGTCCCAGGAGACAATGGACAACCCACCCAACTGCCACACAGAATAGACCCGTTTTCCTTTGGAACAACCTATTTGGGACTTCTCCACTGAGCTCCAGGGAACACCTACATCTCTAAGCCAGTTGCTTATAGCGGATCTGATGGGGCTGCAAGGCGCCCTACTAATTTGGCTCAGGTTAAGTTAGTAACCCAGAAACCTGAGGAATCCCCCCTCTGCTTTTCTAGAACGACTCAAGGAGGCATACCGTATGTACACTCTCTACAATCCAGAAGACCCAGATCAGGCAACCAACATAGCCATGTCCTTCATCTGGCAGTCTGCCCCAGATATTAGAAAGAAGTTAGAGAGGCTTGAAAACTTAAGAGAAAGTACAGTACAGGATTTATTGAAGGAGGCAGAGTGGACTTTTAATAAGAGGGAAACACAGGAAGAAAGAGATGAAAGGCTGAGAAGAGAAGCAGAGGAAAGAGAGAATGTTAGAGAATGTAAGAGGAATAGGGAATTTAGCAAGTTACTGGCCACAGTAGTGACAGGGCAGAAACAGGGTAGGCAGGGCCTGGGAGACCGCAGGGGTCCATGACTAGACCAAGATCAATGTGCCTACTGCTTTGAAAAGGACATTGGGCCTGAGACTGCCCAAAGAACCCAAGAGGGCCAGAAAGCCTAAACCGCAGGCCACCCTGTTAAACCTGGAAGACTAGGGAGGTCAGGGTCAGGAGCCTCCCCCTGAACCCAGGATAACCCTTAATGTGGGGGGGCAACCCGTCACCTTCCTTGTGGACACCGGAGCCCAGCATTCGGTGCTCACCACCTCACCGGGACCCTTGACTGACAAAACATGGCGTGGGTTCAAGGAGCCACCAGAGAGAAAAAGAGGTACCGCTGGACCACTGAAAGAAGAGTACAACTTGCCACCTGTAAGGTGACAGAGCAGATTTTTACATGTTCCTGATTGCCCTTATCCTCTGTTGGGAAGAGATCTATTAATGAAACTTGGGCACAAATCCACTTTGAGGGGACTAAGGCCCATATTACTGGGCCTCAGGGACAGCCTTTGCATGTGTTAACTATAAACCTGGAAGATGAATAGGGACTTCATGAGCCTGAAAAGCCTTGGCATGCAAGAAATGACTGTCTGGCTAGAAAAGTTCCCCCTAGCTTGGGCCTGAAATGGGCCCAAAGAATTCCAGCCACCCTGGTGGTCACTCTAAAACCGTCAGCAACTCCCGTTTCCATTAAACAATATCCAATGTCGCATGAAGCTTACCAAGGAATTAGGCCTCACATTTGGAGGCTTTTAGATCAGGGCATTTTAATACCTTGTCAATCCCCTGAATACGCCTCTCCTTCCGGTCAAAAAGCCAGAGACAGAAGACTACCGCCTGGTACAGGACTTGAGAGAAGTCAACAAAAGGGTGGAAGGGTGGAGGATATACACCCTACAGTTCCCAACCCATATAATTTGTTAACTGGGCTTCCTCCAAGGTGCACCTGGTATACGGTATTAGACTTTAAGGATGCATTCTTTTGTCTGAGGCTCCACCCTCAGAGTCAGCCCATTTTTGCCTTTGAATGGAAGGATCCAGAATTGGGAATATTGAGTCAGCTTACTTGGACCAGATTCCCACAGGGGTTCAAAAATAGCCCCACCTTATTTGATGAGGCATTGCACCGGGACCTGGCCGATTTTAGGGTTCATCACCCTGCTTTAATCTTGCTCCAATATGTGGATGACCTCCTCCTGGCTTCAGAAACTGAGGAAAAATGTAAGGAGGGAACAAAGGCCCTCTTGAGGACTTTGGAAACTCTAGGATACCGGGCCTCAGCGAAAAAGGCCCAAATATGTCAGAGGCAGGTCACATACTTGGGCTATCTGATCAGGGATGGACAGAGATGGTTGACAAAGGCACGGAAACAGACAATTCTAAAAATTCTGGTGCCCAAAAGCCCGAGACAATTAAGAGAGTTCCTGGATACTGCGGGGTTTTGCCGCCTTTGGATCCCAGGATTCGCGGAGATGGCTGCGCCGTTTTACCCACTCACCAAACAAGGGACTTTCTTTACATGGGGGGATGAGCAGCAGAGAGCCTATGCAGCTATAAAAGAGGCCCTGCTGACTTCCCCTGCGTTGGGGCTTCCAGACTTAAACAAGCCCTTTGAGCTGTTTGTGGATGAGAAACACGGATATGCTAAAGGAGTCCTGACTCAAAAACTTGGACCATGGAGGTGCCCGGTCGCCTACCTGTCCAAGAAACTAGACCCAGTGGCCTCAGGATGGCCCCCTTGTTTGAGGATGGTGGCAGCAATTGTCCTCATGATTAAAGACTCTGGCAAGCTGACTATGGGACAACCAATAACGGTTCTGGCTCCTCATGCGGTGGACGCCCTGGTTAAACAACCTCCGGTCCAATGGCTTGCAGAAGTACATGGCACCCGGCCTGACCTGACTGACCAGCCCCTCCCTGATGCCAACTTCACCTGGTACACCGACGGGAGCAGCTTTCTGGACAACGGAGAACGGAGAGCGGGGGCCGCGGTTACTACCGAAACTAAGGTAATTTGGACTAAGGCCCTACCACCTGGCACTTCGGCACAGCGGGTTGAACTCATCGCCCTAACCCAGGCTCTCCAGATGGCAGAAGGTAAGAAGTTCAACATTTATACCAATAGCCGCTATGCCTTTGCCACTGCTCACATCCATGGGGAGATATATCGGAGAAGAGGGTTGCTTACCTCTGAAGGAAAACAAATCAAAAATAAAACTGAAATATTGGCCCTACTTGAAGCGTTGTTTTTGCCCTCAAAATTGAGCATCATCCATTGCCCCAGCCACCAAAAGGGAGACAACCCGGAAGCTAGAGGCAACCGCTTGGCGGACGTAACTGCCCGGGAAGTGGCAATGGGAAGGAACTCAGACGTCTCCCAGCTTCTGGCTATAAAGCTGGCCGAGGCAGAGTTTTCCCCCCTTCGAAAACCTCCCTTCCATTATAGTGAGGAAGACCAAATTCTCCTAAGAAAAATGGGGGCTACTTACTGTCCTGAGTGGGGGTTTTGGACTTTTAAAGGAAAGCCTGTGTGGCCATTACAACAGACTCGAGACCTGATTAAGTACCTCCACCAATTGACCCACCTTAGTTCCAGAAAAATGAAAACCCTCCTAGAGAGGGAAGAAAGCTCCCACTATTTGCTGGAAAGAGACAAGATTCTACAACAAGTGACTGAAAAGTGCACAGCATGCGCCGGCGTAAATGCAAGCCGTAACATAATAGGTTCAGGGAGCAGGGTCCGAGGACAACGCCCTGGTACCCATTGGGAAATTGACTTCACTGAGGCAAAACCTGGACTCTATGGATACCAGTTCTTACTGGTATTTGTGGACACTTTCTCTGGATGGGTAGAGGCCTACCCTACCAAACATGAAACTGCCAGAGTCGTCACCAAAAAGCTTTTAGAAGAAATTTTCCCCAGGTATGGTATGCCACAGGCACTGGGTTCCGTCAATGGCCCTGCTTTTGTCTCCCAGGTAAGTCAGTCGGTGGCCACATTACTGGGGATTGATTGGGAAATTACACTGTGCGTACGGCTCCCAGAGTTCAGGGAAGGTAGAGTGTATGAATAGAACTATTAAGGAGACTTTAACCAAATTGACGCTTGCAACAGGCACTAGAGACTGGGTGACCCTCCTTCCTCTAGCATTGTATCGGGCCCGAAATACACCGGGCCCTCATGGACTCACTCCTTTCGCAATCCTTTATGGTGCCCCACCACCAGCTGCCCATTTCTTTGACTCTGACATAGCCTCTTTTGCTGATACGCCTTCTCTCCAAGCTCATTTGCAGGCTCTGCAAATCGTACAACGAGAGGTCTGGAAACCACTGGCAGCTGCGTACCGAGGACAGCTAAATCAACCTGCGGTACCACATCGGTTCCAGGTCGGGGACGTGGTCTGGGTACGACGACAGCAGATCAGGAACCTGGAACCGTGCTGGAAGGGACCCTACACCATACTGCTGACGACACCCACAGCCCTTAAGGTAGACGGTATTGCAGCGTGGGTACACGCCTCCCACATAAAAGCAGCCCATCGCGACACAGAAAGAGGTCAGACTCCAGCCTCGTCATGGAAACTTCATCGCACTCGGAACCCACTAAAGATAAGACTCACCCGAGTTTGATACTCTTTCTCCTCCTGTTTCCTCTGTCACACTCCAGTCCCCACATTCCTGTAAACTCGACTTGCGTCCTGCTAGATGAATTCAGTGTCCCTCTTAACAAAACTTCCAAGATAGCTCCCCCGTACACCTGGTTCCATGAACTAAGTTTCGATTTAGCTAAGGCCATGCTATCACATTCCAGGACCAGACACATGACTGAAAACCACAAAGTACACTTCTATATGTGCCCCTCCCCTTCTGACTCTCCTTGGCAATGGGAACATTGTGGGACCAGGACTGACCTCTATTGTGCAGAATGGGGATGTGAGCAGTTCGCCACTGACTGGAAGCCTACCTCAACCGGGCTTATCCAGCTTACTAGAGACCCCAAGTTTGACAACTGTTTATGGGCAGTCAATACAGATGACCCCCGTCCTGTTCCCAAACCCTGTAATCAGCTTATTCTTACCTTTACCGACAAAGGAAAAAAATATAAAGAGGGATGGTTACGTGAAAGAGAATTCGGGTTGCGCCTCTGGACAATTGGAAACCAGGGAGGAATAATACGCCTCCAGCTGATTCTCGATAGGCCCAAGGTAACCGTCGGGCCTAACTCAGTATTACCAAACCTGAGGGCCCCCTCCTCCCAACCTAAAAAATTACCCATCCTGCCTGTGGCCATGCTCTCTGCCAGAACTCTGAGTCCAGCCAGTCTAGGTATCCCCACACCACTACTTTTCCAACAGAGTACAGGTGATAGGCTGCTTGGTCTAATACAGGGAGCCTTCCAGACACTTAACTACACTAATCCCAGCAGAACCCAAGATTTCAGGCTGTGCCTGGTCTCCACTCCTCCTTATTACGAAGGGGTTGCAATAACGGGGGACTTTATAAACTATACCACACCCCCACCATACTGTACTCCGACCTCCCAGCATAAGCTGACGCTATCTGACGTGTCTGGCCGAGGAACCTGTATCGGGTCAGTCCACGAAACTCACTGAAAACTCTGCAACTCAACCTCCAGGATCCACCCGGGCTCCTACTACCTAACGGGCCCCAATGGGACCTATTGGGCTTGCAGCTCCGGCTTAGCACCCTGTGTATCTGCATTAATTCTCAACCAAAATTCTGACTTTTGTGTCCTCATTGAGCTCTGGCCCAAAGTTGTCTATCATGAATCGGAATACGTTTACAAATATTTTGAGGGGATCACCCGGTACTCTAGGGAGCCTGTATCTTTAACCTTGGCCTTGATACTAGGGGGACTCACAGTTGGGGGAATTGCAGCTGGAGTAGGGACTGATTCTGCTGCTCTAGTAGAAACCACTCAGTTCAGACAGCTACAACAGGCCATGCATACCGACTTGCAGGCATTGGAAGAATCAATAAGTGCTCTAGAAAAATCCCTAACCTCTCTGTCAGAAGTGGTCTTAGAGAACATCCTTTTCCTACAAGAAGGGGGATTGTGTGCAGCCTTAAAAGAAGAATGCTGCTTTTATGCCGACCATACTGGCTTAGTTAGAGATAATATGGCCAAGCTTAGGGAGAGACTTAGCCAGAGAGAAAAACTCTTCAAGGAGGGACAAAACTGGTACGAGAGCTGGTTCAATAAAACCCCCTGGTTCACCATTCTCATCTCCTCCCTCATGGGCCCTCTAATTGTGATCCTCTTGATTCTGTCCTTCGGGCCTTGTATCCTAAACCGACTGATCCAGTTTATGAAAGACCAGCTCTCTGTCATACAGGCGTTGGTGTAAACCCAGCAGTATCATCAGTTCAGACAGCAGGGGACAAAAACTGACTCTCCCTAGGCCCTAGAATGGAAGATTCCATTCTTAGTTAGAAAAAAAATGGGGGAATTAACCCCCCCCTCACCTTAAGTTAAACATAGCTAACGACATTTTGTGATACACCCCTGTTTTGAGAAACTCTGTAGGCTAGGTGGGGAACTGGAAAATTACAGAGAAACCCTGCTGTGCCGCCCCCTCAGTATATCTGCGGTCAGGCTGCCCCAGTTGAGCTAAGAAACAACTTGTGTTAACCCCCCACATCTGTGGAACTGTTCCAGCTGAGATAGGAGATCTGAGTAAAACAACAGGTGGCGCAAGTTAAGGGGGTCATCATGACCGTTCTGACCATCCAGTTCCTGGTATCTTGGTGTCCCTGCCAAACTATGATGCAAATTGTGGTCTCATTTAAATGTACCAATCAGCTCCCTGTAACCATGCTTTTCGATTCTGTAACCGCGCTTCTGCTCTGCAACCCTATAAAAACCCCAGCTTTACACCCAGAGGGTGAGCAAGTCCTCTGATAGGCTTGGTCACCCCAGGTACCCGTGTATCGAAATAAACCTCTTGCGGCTTGCATCCAAAGGCTGGTCTCGTTGTACCTTGGGAAGCGGGGTCTCCCCGTCTAGAGAGGCTCTAGCGGGAGTCTTTCATTCCTAATTGTCCGAGCGGCACACATGTGATTATATTTAAAAGTAGTGCTTTGCTTTTCTGTTCTTTCGTTCGAAACTTGTTCGTGTGCTGTACAGTGCATTATATCACTTTTCAGTTTTCCTGTATTCCTAATTGAGCGAGTGGCACACATGTGATTTAGTTTACAAAGTGGTGCTTTACGTTTATGTTCTTTCATTGGAAACTTGTTCCTGTTTGGAACAAGTTGTTAGGGTTAGGGTTAGGGTTAAGGTTAGGGTAGGGTTAGGGTTAGTGTTAGGATTAGGGTTAGGTTAGAATTAGGTTAGGGGCTTAGGTAAGGGTTAGGGTTATATCACTCTTCAATTTTCCTGTTATTATAATTGAACAGGTGACACGAATGAGAATTAGTTTACAAAGTTGTGCTTTGCGTTTCTCTTCTTTTGATGGAAAATTGTTTCTGTGCCATACAGTGCGAAAAAACACTTTTCAGTTTTCCTGTATTCCAAATTGAGCAAGGGAAACACATGTGATTCAGTTTAAAAGTAGTGCTTTGCTTTTCTGTTCTTTTGTTTGAAACTTGTTCCTGTGGTGTACAGTGTGTTATATGACTTTTCAGTTTTCCTGTATTCCTAATTGAGAGAGTGGCACACATGTGATTTAGTTTACAATGTAGTGCTTTGCGTTTATGTTCTTTCATTGGAAACTTGTTCCTGTTTGGAACAAGTTAGGGTTAGGTTAGGTTAGGTTTAGGGTTAGGGTTAGGGTTAGGGTTAGGTAGTGTAAGGGTTAGGTTAGGGTTAGGCTTAGAGTTAGGGTTAGGTTCTTCTTAGGTTAGGTTAGGCTTAGGGTTAGGGGCTTAGGGTTAGGTTTAGGGTTATATCAATTTTCAGTTTTCCTGTTATAATAATTGAACGGGCGACACGTATGTGAATTAGTTGACAAAGTTGTGCTTTGCGTTTCTCTTCATTTGATGGAAAATTTTTTCTGTTCAGTACAGTGCAAGATAACATCTTTCAGTTTTCCTGTATTCCTAATTGAGGGAGCAACACACATGTGATTCCTTTTAAAGTAGTGCTTTGCTTTTCTGTTCTTCTGTTGGAAACTTTTTTCTGTGCTGTACAGTGTGATATATCACATTTCAATTTTCCTGTTATAATAATTGAACGGGCGACACGTATGTGAAGTAGTTTACAAAGTTGTGCTTAGCATTTTGTTCTTTCGATGCTGTGAAATCTTGTTCAGTTTTCAGTTTTTTCAAATATCGCGTGAATTTTTCAGTTTTTCTGTTCTTAATTCCTAATTGAGCAAGACACACATGTGATTTATTTTACAAATTAGTGCTTTTTGCGTTTCTGTTCTTCTGGTGCTGTACAGTGTGATATATCACTTTTCAGTTTCCTGTTATAATAATTTTACAGGCGACACGTATGTGAATTGTTTCTGTTACGATGGAAACTTGTTCCTGTACTGTACAGTTCGATATATCACTTTTCAGTTTTCCTGTTATAATAATTGAATGGACGACACGTATGTGAAGTAGTTTACAAAGTTTTGCTTTATGTTTCTGTTCTTTGGATGGAAAATTGTTCCTGTGCTGTACAGTTCGATATATCACTTTTAAGTTTTCCTGTATTCATAATTGAGCAAGTGGCACACATGTGATTTAGTTTACAAAGTAGTGCTTTTGCGTTTATATTCTTTTGTTGGAAACTTGTTCCTTTTAGGAACAAGTTATGGATAGGGTTAGGTAAGGTTTAGGGTTAGTTGTTAGTGTTAGGGTTAGGTTTAAGATTAGGGTTAAGGTTAGGTTTAGGTTATGGTTAGGGCTTAGTGTTAGGGTTAGGGTTAGGGTTAGGGATTAGGTAGGGTTAGGTTAGGGTTAGGGTTAGGGTTAGGGTTAGGGTTAGGGTTAGGGTTAGGGTTAGTGTTAGGGTTAGTGGTTAGGGTTAGGTGTTAGGGTTAGGGTTAGGGTTATATCACTTTTCAGTTTTCCTGTTATAATAATAGAACAGGCAACACGAATGTGAATTAGTTTACAAAGTTGTGCTTTGTGTTTCTGTTCTTTCGATGAAAAATTGTTTCTTTGCCGTACAGTTAGGATATATCACTTTTCAGTATTCCTGTATTCCTAATTGAGCGAGCAACACGTATGTGAAGTAGTTTACAAAGTTGTACTTTTTGTGATCTGTTCTTTTGGAAACTTGTTCCTGTACTGTACAGTTCGATATATCACTTTTCAGTTTTCCTGTCATAATAATCAAACAGGCGACATGTTTGTGAATTAGTTTACAAAGTTGTGCTTTATGTTTCTGTTCTTTCGATGGAAACTTGTTTCTGTGCCATACAGTGCAAGATAACACTTTTCAGTTTTCCTGTATTCCTAATTGAGGAGCAACACACATGTGATTCCATTTAAAAGTAGTGCTTTGCTTTTCTGTTCTTTTGTTCAAACTTGTTCCTGTGCCCTACACTGTGTTATATCACTTTTCAGTTTTCCTGTATTCCTAATTCAGTGGCACACATGTGATTTAGTTTACAAAGTAGTGCTTTGCGTTTATGTTCTTTCATTGGAAACATCTTCCTTTTAGGAACAAGTTATGGATAGGGTTAGGGTTAGGTAAGGGGTAGGGTTAGAGGTTAGGGTTAGATTTTAGGTAAGGTTAGGGTTAGGGTTAGGTTTAGGGTTAGGGTTAGGGGGCTTAGGCTTAGGTTAGGTTAGGTTTAGGGATTGGGTAGGGTTAGGGTTAGGATTAGGGGTAGGGTTAGTGGTTAGGGTTAGGGTTAGGGGTAGGTTAGGTGCTTAGGCTTAGGTTTAGGATATATCACTTTTCAGTTTTCCTGTTATAATAATAGAACAGGCAACACGAATGTGAATTAGTTCACAAAGTTGTGGTTTGTGTTTCTGTTCTGTCGATGAAAAAATTGTTTCATTGCCGCACAGTTCGATATATCACTTTTCAGTTTTCCTGTTATAATAATTGAACGGGCAACACTTATGTGAATTAGTTTACAAAGTTGTGGTTTATGTTTCTGTTCTTTTCGATGAAATTTGTTTCTTTGCTGCACATTTCGATATATCGCTTTTCAGTTTTCCTGTATTCCTAATTGAGCGAGCAACACGTATGTGAAGTAGTTTACAAAGTTGTGCTTTGCGTTTCTGTTCTTTCGATGGAAACTTGTTCCTGTGCTGTACAGTTCGATATATCACTTTTCAGTTTTCCTGTTATAATAATTGAACGGGCAACACTTATGTGAATTAGTTTACAAAGTTGTGGTTTGCGTTTCTGTTCTTTCGATGAAATCTTGTTTCTTTGCTGCACATTTCGATATATCGCTTTTCAGTTTTCCTGTATTCCTAATTGAGCGAGCAACACGTATGTGAATTAGTTTACAACGTTGTGCTTTGCGTTTCTGTTCTTTGGATGGAACTTGTTCCTGTGCTGTACAGTGCATTATATCACTTTTCATTTTTTCTGTATTCCTAATTGAGCAAGTGGCACACATGTGATTTAGTTTACAAAGTAGTGCTTTGCGTTTCTGTTCATCTGTTGGAAACTTGTTTCTGTGCTGTACAGTGCGTTATATCACTTTTCAGTTTTCCTGTATTCCTAATTGAGCGAGCGACGCACATGTGATTCCGTTTAAAAGTAGTGCTTTGCTTTTCTTTTCTTTCGTTCAAAACTTGTTCCTTTGCTGTACAGTGCGTTATATCACTTTTCAGTTTTCCTTTATTCCTAATTGAGCGAGGGGCACACACGTGATTTAGTTTACAAAGTAGTGCTTTATGTTTATGTTCTTTCGTTGGAAACTTGTTCCTGTTAGGAACAAATTAGGTGAGGTTTAGGTTAGGTTTAGGTTAGGGTTAGGGTTAGGGTTAGGGTTAGGGTTAGGGTTAGGGGTAGGGGTTAGGGTTAGGGGTACGGTTAGGGGCTTACGGTTAGGGTTAGTGTTATATCACTTTTCAGTTTTCCTGTTATAATAATTGAACGGGCGACACGTATGTGAATTAGTTTTACAAAGTTGTGCTTTGCGTTTCTGTTCTTTCGATGGAAACATGTTTCTGTGCCGTACAGTGTGAGATAACACTTTTCAGTTTTCCTGTTATAAGAATTGAACGGGGAACACGTATGTGAATTAGTTTACAATGTTGTGCTTGGCGATTCTGTTCTTTCGATGAAATCTTGTTTCTTTGCTGCACATTTCGTTCTATTGCTTTTCAGTTTTCCTGTATTCCTAATTGAGCGAGTAACACACATGAGATTTAGTTTACAAATTAGTGCTTTGCGTTTCTGTTCTTCTGTTGGAAAGTTTTTTCTGTGCTGTACAGTGTGATATATCACTTTTCAGTTTTCCTGTTATAATAATTGAACGGGCGATAAGTATGTGAATTAGTTTACAGAATTGTGCTGTGCGTTTCTGTTATTTCGATGGAAACTTGTTCCTGTACTATATAGTTCGATATATCACTTTTCAGTTTTCCTGTCATAATAATTGAACAGACGACACAAATGTGAATTAGTTTACAAAGTTTTGCTTTGCCTTTCTGTTCTTTCGATGAAAACTTGTTTCTTTGCCGTACATTTCGAAAAATCGCTTTTCAGTTTTCCTGAATTCCTAATTGAGCAAGCGACACACATGTGATTTCGTTTACAAAGTAGTGCTTTGCGTTTCTGTTCTTCTGTTGGAAACTTGTTTCCACATGATAATCTCCCTAGATGCTGAAAAAGCCTTTGACAAAATCCATCATCCATTCATGTTCAAAGTATTGTAGAGATCAGGGATACAAGGCACATATCTAAACATAGTAAAGGCAATATACAGCAAGCCTATAGCCAACATCAAACTGAACGCAGAGAAACTTAAAGCAATCCCACTGAAATCAGGGACAAGACAAGGCTGCCCACTCTCTCCATATCTCTTCAACATAGTGCTGGAAGTCCTTGCTAGAGCAATAAGACAGTTGAAGGAGATCAAGGGGATACAAATTTGAAAGGAAGAAGTCAAAGTACCTGTATTCTTAATTGAGCGAGCAACACACATGTGATTTAGTTTACAAAGTAGTGCTTTGCGTTTCTGTTCTTCTGTTGGAAACTTGTTTCTGTGCTGTACAGTGTGATATATCACTTTTCAGTTTTCCTGTTATAATAATTGAACGGGCGACACGTATGTGACTTAGTTTACAAAGTTGTGCTTTGCGTTTCTGTTCTTTCGATGGAAACGTGTACCTCTGCTGTACAGTTCGATATATGACTTTTCAGTTTTCCTGTTATAATAATTGAACAGGCGACACGTTTGTGAATTAGTTTACAAAGTTGTGCTTTATGTTTCTGTTCTTTTCGACGGAAACTTGTTTCTATGCTCTACAGTGCGAGATAACACTTTTCAGTTTCCTGTTATGATAATTGAAGGGGCGACACGTATGAAAATTAGTTTACAAAGTGGTGCTTTGTGTTTCTGTTCTTTCGATGGAAACTTGTTTCTGTGCAGTACAGTGCGAGATAACGCTTTTCAGTTTTCATGTTATAATAATTGAACAGGTGACACCCATGTGAATTAGTTTACAATGTTGTGCTTTGCGTTTCTGTTCTTTTTCGATGGAAACTTGTTTCTGTGCAGTACAGTCTTGAGATAACACTTTTCAGTTTTCCTTTATTCCTAAAGGAACAATCGACACACATGTGATTCCGTTTAAAAGTAGTGCTTTGCTTTTCTGTTCTTTCTTTGGAAACTTGTTCCTGTGCTGCACAGTGCGATATATCACTTTTCAGTTTTCCTGTATTTCTGATTGAGCAAGCTACACACATGTGATTTAGTATACTAAGTAGTGCTTTGCTTTTCTGTACTTTCGTTGGAAATTTGTTCCTGTGCTGCACAGTGCGATATATCACTTTTCAGTTTTCCTGTATTTCTGATTGAGTGAGTGACACATATGTGATTTAGTTTACAAAGTAGTGCTTTGCGTTTATGTTCTTTCATTGGAAACTTGTTCCGGTTAGGAACAAGTTAGCGTTAGGGTTAGGGTTAGGATTAGGGTTATATCACTTTTCACTTTTCCTGTTATAATAATTGAACAGGCAACACGTATGTGAATTAGTTTACAAAGTTGTGCTTTGCGTTTCTGTTCTTTCAATGGAAACTTGTTTCTGTGCCTTACAGTGCGAGATAACCCTTTTCATTTTTCCTGTATTCCTCATTTAGCGAGCGATACACATGTGATTCTTTTAAAAGTAGTGCTTTACTTTTCTGTTTTTTTTTTTTGTTGTTGTTGTTTGAAACTTGTTCCTGTGCTGTACAGTGTGATATATCACTTTTAATTTTTCCTATATTTCTAATTGAGCGAGCGACACACATGTGATATAGTTTACAAAATAGTGCTTTGAGTTTCTGTTCTTCTGTTGTAAACTTGTTTCTGTGCTGTACAGTGTGATATATCACTTTTCAGTATTCTTGTTTTAATAATTGAACAGGCAACACGTATGTGAATTAGTTTACAATGTTGTGCTTTGCGTTTCTGTTCTTTCGATGGAAACTTGTTTCTGTGCAGTACTGTACAAGATAACACTTTTCAGTTTTCTTGTATTCCTAATTTAGCGAGTGACACACATATGACTTAGTTTACAAAGTAGTGCTTTGCATTTATATTCTTTCGTTGGAAACTTGTTCCTGTTAGGAAATAGTTAGCGTTAGGGTTAGGGTTAGTGGTTAGGATTAGGGTTAGGGTTAGGGGTTAGGGTTATGGTTATGGTTAGGTTAGGTTATATCAATTTTCATTTTTCCTGTTATAATAATTGAACAGGCAACATGTATGTGAATTAGTTTACAAAGTTGTGTTTTTTATGCTTTTTGTTCTTTCGATAGAAACTTGTTTCTGTGCCATACAGTGAGAGATGTCACTTTTCAGTTTTCCTGTATTCCTAATTGAGCGAGTGATACACATGTGATTCCGTTTAAAAGTAGTGCTTTGCTTTTCTGTTCTTTCCTTGGAAACTTGTTTCTGTGTTGTATGGTGCCATATATCATTTTTCAGTTTTCCTGTATTCCTATTTTCGAGTTTAAACAAATGTGAGTTAGTTTACAAAATAGTGTTTTTGCTTTTCTGTTCTTTCGTTTGAAACTTGTTCCTGTACTGTACAATGCGATATATCACTTTTCAGTTTTCCTGTATTCCTAATTTGTGAGTGACACACATATTATTTAGTTTACAAAGTAGTGCTTTGCGCTGCTCTTCTTCTTTTGGAAACTTGTTTTTGTGCTGTACAGTGTGATATATCACTTTTCAGTTTTCCTGTTATAATAATTGAACGGGCGACATGGATGTGAATTATTTTACAAAGTTGTGCTTTGTGTTTCACTTCTTTCGTTGGAAACTTGTTACTGTGCCGCACAGTGCGAGATAACAATTTTCAGTTTTCCTGTATTCCTAATTGATCGAGCGACACACATGTGATTCCATTTAAATGTAGTGCTTTGCTTTTCTGTTCTTTCATTTGAAAATTTTTCCTGTGCTGTACAGTGTGTTATATCACTTTTCAGTTTTCCTGTATTCCTAATTGAGCGAGAGACACACATGTGACTTAGTTTACAAAGTAGTGCTTTCCATTTATGTTCTTCTGTTGGAAACTTGTTTCTGTGCTGTACAGTGTGATATATCACTTTTCAGTTTTCCTGTTATAATAATTTAACGGCGACATGGATCTGAATTATTTTACAAAGTTGTTCTTTATGTTTCTGTTTTTTTCGATGGAAACTTGTTTCTGTGCCGTACAGTGGGAGATAACACTTTTCAGTTTTCCTGTATTCCTAATTGTTCAAGTGACACACATGTGATTCCATTTAAATGTAGTGCTTTGCTTTTCTGTTCTTTCATTTGAAAATTTTTCCTGTGCTATACAGTGTGTTATATCACTTTTCAGTTTTCCTGTATTCCTAATTGAGCGAGTGACACACATGTGACTTAGTTTACAAAGTAGTTCTTTGCGCTTATGTTCTTTGTTGGATACTTGTTTCTATTAGGAACAACTTACCGTTAGGGTTAGGGGTCGGGTTAGGTTAGGTTAGCGTTAGGGTTAGTGGTTAGGATTAGTGTTGGGGTTAGGGTTAGGGGTTAGGGTTATGGTTACAGTTATGGTTATGGTTATGGTTAGGTTACATCACTTTTCGGTTTTCCTGTTATAATAATTGAACTGGCGATAAATATGTGAATTAGTTTACAAAGTTGTGCTTTGCTTTTTCTTCTTTTGATGGAAACTTGTTTTTGTGCAGTACAGAAAAGTAGATAACACTTTTCAGTTTTCCTGTATTCCTAATTGATCGAGCGACACACATGTGATTCCGTTTAAAAATATTCCTTTGCTTTTCTGTTCTTTCATTTGAAAATTGTTCCTTTGATGTACAGTGCGTTATATCACTTTTCAGTTTTCCTGTATTTCTAATTGAGCGAGTGACACACATGTGACTTAGTTTACAAAGTAGTGCTTTATGTTTATGTTCTTTTGTTGGTAAACTTGTTCCTGTTAGGAACAAGTTAGTGTTAGTGTTAGGTTAGTGGTTAGGATTAGGGTTAGGGTTAGGGTTAGGGGTTAGGGTTATGGTTATGGTTAGGGTTAGGTTATATCACTTTTCAGTTTTCCTGTTATAATAATTGAACAGGCGACATGTATGTGAATTAGTTTAAAAAGTTGTAAATTGCATTTCTGTTCTTTTGATGGAAACTTTTTTCTGTGCCATACAGTGAGAGATGACACTTTTCAGTTTTCCTGTATTCCTAATTGAGTGAGTGACACACATGTGATTCCTTTTAAAAGTAGTGCTTTGCTTTTCTGTTCTTTCCTTTGAAACTTGTTTCTGTGCTGTATGGTGCCATTTATCACTTTTCAGTTTTCCTGTATTCCTATTTTTTGAGCGACACACATGTGATTTAGTTCACAAAGTAGTGCTTTTATGCTTTCTCTTCTTCTGCTGGAAACTTGTTTCTGTGCTGTACAGTGTGATATATCACTTTTCAGTTTTCCTGTTATAATAATTGAACAGGCGACATGTTTGTGAGTTAGTTTACAAAGTTGTTTTTATGTTTCTGTTCTTTTCGATGGAAACTTGTTTCTGTGTCGTACAGTCTTGAGATAACACTTTTCAGTTTATCTGTATTTCTAATTTAGCGAGTGACACACATGTGATTTAGTTTACAAAGTAGTGCTTTATGTTTATGTTTTTTTTTTTCGCTGGAAACTTGTTCCTGTTAGGAGCAAGTTAGGGTTAGGGTTAGGTTAGGTTAGGGTTAGGGTTAGGGTTAGGGTTAGGGTTAGGTTTAGGGTTAGGGTTAGGGTAGGGTTAGGGTTAGGGTTAGGGTTAAAGTAATGTTTAGGGTTAGGGTTAGGGGTTAGGTTTAATGTTGGGGTCAGGGTTAGGACTACGGGGTTAGGTTTAGGGTTAGGTTTATATTACTTTTCAGTTTTTCTGTTATAATAATTGAACATGCGACACGTATGTGAATTAGTTTACAATGTTGTTCTTTGTGTTTCTATTCTTTCGATGAAAACTTGTTTCTTTGCTGTACAGTTCAATATATCACTTTTCAGTTTTTCTCTATTCCTCATTGAGCGAGCGACACACATGTGATTCCGTTTAAAAGTCGTGCTTTGCTCTTCTGTTCTTTTGTTGGAAACTTGTTCTTGTGCTGTACAGTGCGATATATCACTATTCCGTTTTCCTGTATTCCTAACTGAGCGAGCGACACACATGTGATTTAGTTTACAAAGTATTGCTTTGCTTTTCTGTTCTTCTGTTGGAAACTTGTTTCTTTGCTGTACAGTGTGATATATCACTGTTTAGTTTTCCTGTTATAATAACTGAAAGGGCAACACGTTTGTGAATTAGTTTACATAGTTGTGCTTTGCGTTTCTGTTCTTTTTCTTTCGTTTTTTTTTTTTTTTAACCATGTTTATGGCAGCTTTATTTGTAATAGCCAGAACCTGGAAACAACCCAGATGTCCATCAACGTAGGAGTGGGTATAGAAATTGTGGTATTTTTATACAATGCAATACTACTCAGCAATCAAAAAGGTGGAAATCATGAAATTTGCAGGCAAATGGTGGGATCTAGAAAAGATCATTCTGAGGGAAAAAACTCATATATTTTAATGTTTAATATTTTTAAAAATTAATCTACCTTATGCAGTCACTGGCTACAACCATTCAATACTTTTGAGAAGTGTTCTCATTTTAACATTTCATTCTCTAATTTATCCCTTAAATGAATCCAATTTACAAGTCAGATTGAAAACAATTTTCCCGAAGCCTGCCTCTAGCATTCTTATCTCATTATCGTACATATTTTACATGCTGTCACTACAATTTTCTCAAAGCCTAACTCTGTCATGTTAATATTTATTAATACATGGAGATCATCATGAAAATCTGAGTAGGTGAAATACATATTTTCATATTCCACTAATAATATTATTTTACTTCATATATATTTACTGAAATATAGATACACATGTTTGCATGATATATATATATATATATATATATATATATATATATATATATCTTATCACAATGCCATGTAATTATGAGTACAGTGGGCAGTGTTCTAAAGTACTCAAATTTTAAGTTCTGAAACTAAGTTGATATAACTTTACCATTCTGTGTAACAACACCAAGTATGAAATTATAGTATTGAGTATCCATGGCTCACTGTAAGAGGGTCAGAGCATAGTAGTATTATCTATGTGTTTGATATCAACATCCAAAAATGGAAAGCTATGCTTCTGATTGGTTGTGTTTCTATTCATTCACTTAACTCACATTTATTAAAATTTGACAGTGAATAATGTCAATATTTTAACCTTACCAAGTAAAATATTTTTAAAATCTTCAGGAACTTATTAGAAGATCATAATATGCTGCATAGAAAATTTTAGATGACAATGTGGGTTTTGCATTTTAGTCTGTTATATGATGGTTTATATTTATTGAATTTTATACATTGAATTATCCCTAAATTTCTCAGATGAAGCCTAGTTGATCATGATGGTTGATGTTTTTGATGTGTTTCTGGATTTTTTTTTTTTTTATATTTATTTTTTTTTCAATGTAGTTTATTCAGGAACCTTGAACAATCATCTGACCCTGGGGAAAGCCAGCCCACTTTAAATAGCATCTGGGTAGCTAACCTCAGCATGCCACGTGGGCAATGCAGATAGGTCACATTTACATACATGGAAGCAAGCCAGATCCTCAGCCTTAGCCAAATGTGGACTTGTTTGTGACAGAGATCACTTCACCATAGGGAAGGTGGAAGGCAGAAACCAGCTCCATCTTTCAGGCGTGGTATTACACAGCTCTCTAGAGTTCCCCTTTTTTGTTTTGGACGATCAGGCAAGAGTAGAGGTCTGATCTCTGATATTAGAAATAAATTGGGACTTTGTACTGATGTTCATTTAGGTGTCATCCACCCAAAGAGCATCAGACCCGTTTGATACCTTTTTCTCAGAGGCGGGACCTGGGGCATCAACCCGCATGCATTCAGACATGCTCTTCTCTGGTTCCAAGGCTGCTGACCCTGAGTGCAGTGCTTTCGCCTTGCATCCTGAGCGTAACATTTTGGCTTTTATGGTAGCCAACCATGCTTGGGTAAACTGTCCTGCTTCAATGGCTGTAAAGGCCTGAATGGTCATGGCTGCATTACGCTGTTGTGAGACTCTAATCTTGCATATATACCACAGGCAAACCAAGGTGACCAACACCAGAAGGCCTGATAATGCTCCCATGCCCGCCCATTCCTTCAGATGATTCATGGCTGCAGCAATCCATGATGATAATCCTGTGGCTAGTCCTGTGTCCACTCTGGTAGAATTTACTGTGACAATGGCCACTCTCAGCTGGTCCATCATAGTATCGAATTCTCCAGTCCAATTACCTAAATATAGCTTGACAATTGTTTAGACAGATTTGCAGCACAGGGAAAATTCTCATGTTGTATGCTAGTGACACAAAGTCCAGCATACTTTCACTGACAGCCAAGTTGAGCGATTTGCCATAGGGTATCAATTTGCTCCTGCACGAGGTCAAACCTCTGATTGAACACCATCGAACCTCCTTTTAGTTGAGCATTAATTCTTTTTTGTACATCTAAGGCATGAGCTACCTTGGCTAAAAGGTTATTCAGGGTCTGAGCAGTCTGCCCAGTATGACTCATGGCTAATGCCGTGGTGGTAGCTCCAACAGCCGCCAATGAGATGGCAGTAACAATGGCAGCTGTAATTCCAAGATCCATTTTCTGTCTGAAGAGAGTCATAGCGTGAGGGCATCAACGGGCACAGGCACCCAGTGGTGCATGTGAGTAACCAGCTAGTAAATTTACTAGCATTACAGCATTGGGCAAAAATCAAGTATCATTACTACAATTACTTGGCTCTATCTGGCTAATAATGAATAAAAATGGGGGATGTAAACAAACAGGTGTGGGCTTATAGGAAATATTATGAGAAGCCTTAACCCCCTCGTTGGAACATCCTGCATTGGTTCTAGAACTAGCAGTGGTGGTGTCCGAGGTCTGAGTAGGCTCAGGAGACCATTGCCCCCAGGGGCGAGACGTGCTCCATGTAAATTGACTATCTCCATGTTTTCCTCCACTTTTGAAAGTCATTTAACGTTCTTAAATTATTATTTTTTCCTTTTTTTAAATTCTTCATCAATTACACTTTATTCATTCTGTATCTGCCCATAAGCCTCTCCCTCCCCTCCCAATCCTACCCTCCCTCCTCCCTCTGCATGCATGCCACTCCCCAAGTCCACTGATAGGGGAGGTTCTCCTCTCCTTTCTTATCCTAGTCGATCAGTTCACATCAAAAGTGGCTGCATTGTCCTCTACTATGGCCTGGTAAGGTTGCTCCTCCTCAGGAGGAGGTGACTAAAGAGCAGGCCAGTCAGTTCATGTCAGAGGCAGCCCCTCTTCTCATTACTATGTAACCCAATTGGACTCTGAACTGCCCTGGGCTACATCTGTGCAGTGGTTCTGGGTTAGCTCTATGAATAGTCCTTGGTTGGAGTATGAGTCTCTGGGAAGTTCCCTGTGTTCAAATTTTCTTGTTCTGTTGCTCTCCTTGTGGAGACCCTGTCCTCTCCAGCTCTTACTCTTTCCCAGTTCTTACATAAAATTCCATTCACTCTGCCCAACAGTTGCCCATCAGGCTTAGCTTCTGCTTTGATAATCTGTAGGGCAGAGGCTTTCAAAGACCCTCTGTGGTAGGTTCCTAGGTTGTTTCCTGTTTTCTTCTTCTTCTGATGTCCATCCTCTTTGCCTTTCCGGATGGGGATTAGACATTTTAATTATGGTCTTCTCTCTTGCTTAGCAGAACTCCAACAGCACATTCTCTAAGAGCAACAATCAATAAATGGGACCTCATGAAAGTGAAAAGCTTCTGCAAAACAAAGGACACCGTCATCAAAACAAAGCGATCTCCTACAGATTGGGAAAGAATCTTCACCAACCCTTTATCTGACAGAGGACTCATATCAAGTATATATAAAGAACTAAAGAAGCTGAAAAGCAGCAAACCAAGTTAACCCACTTAAAACATGGGGAACAGAGCTAAACAGAAGAATTCTCTGTAGAGGAATACCGAATGGCAGAGAAGCACTTAAAGAAATGCTCAACCTCACTAGCCATTAGGAAATGCAAATCAAAACAACCCTGAGATTTCACCTTACACCCATGAGAATGGCCAAGATCAAAAACTCAAGTGACAACACATACTAGAGTGGTTGTGGAGAAAGAGGAACCCTTCTCCACTGCTGGTGGGAATGTAAACTGGTACAACCACTCTGGAAATCAATCTGGCATTTTCTCAGACAACTAGGAATAGTGCTTCCCCAAGATCCAGCCATACCACTCCTAGGCATATATCCAAAAGTGGCTCAAGCACACAAAAAGGAAATTTGCTCAACCATGTTCGTAGCAGCTTTATTTGTAATAGCCAGAAGCTGGAAACAACCCAGATGCCCCTCAACTGAAGAATGGATGCAGAAAATGTGGTACATCTACACAATGGAATATTACTCACCAATGAAAAAATAGGAAATCATGAAATTTGCAGGTAAATGGTGGGATCTGGAAAGGATCATCCTGAGTGAGTTGTCCCAGAAGCAAAAAGACACACATGGTATATACTCACTCATATATAGACATACAAAATAGGACAAACCCACTAACACCTGTGCATCTAAAGAAACTAAGCATTTCTGTTCTTTCGATGGAAACTTGTTTCTCTGCCTTACACAGCGTAGATAACACTTTTCAGTTTTCCTGTATTCCTAATTGAGCAAGTGACACACATGTGATTCTGTTTAAAAGTAGTGCTTTGCTTTTCTGTTCTTTCATTCGAAACTTGTTCCTGTGCTGTACAGTGTGTTATATCACTTTTTTTTTTGTATTTTTAAAATTTCTTTTTATTTATTTATTTATTTATTATTTTTAGGTTTAATACCTATTGCTTTTTTTTTTTTCTTTTTTTTTTTTTTCAATGCAGTTTATTCAGGAACCTTGAACAATCATCTGACCCTGGGGAAAGCCAGCCCACAGCTTAAATAGCCTCTGGGTAGCCAGCCCAGGCATGCCACGTGGGCAATGCAGATAGATCCACATACATGGAAGCAAGCCAGATCCTCAGCCTTAGCCAAATGTGGAATTGTTCATGACAGAGAGCACTCACCATCGGGAAGGTTGAAGGCGGAAACCAGCTCAATCTTTAAGGCATAGCATTCCGCAGCTCTCTACAATTCCCCTTTTTGTTTTCGACGCATCAGGCAAGAGTAGAGGTCTGATCTCTGATGTTAGAAATAAATTGGGACTTTGTACCGATGTTCATTTAGGTGTCATCCACCCAAAGAGCATCAGACCCGTCTGATACCTTTTTCTCAGAGGCGGGACCTGGGGCATCAACCCGCATGCAATCAGACATGCTCTTCTCTGGGTCCAAAGCAGCTGACCCTGAGTGCAGTGTCGCCTCACATCCTGAGTGTAACATTTTAGCTTTTTATGGTATCCAACCATTCTTGGGGAGACTGTCCTGCTTCAATGGCTGTAAAGGCCTGAATGATCATGGCTGCATCACACTGTTGTGAGACTCTAATCTTGCATATATACCACAGGCAAACCAAGGAGACCAACACCAGAAGGCCTGATAACGCTCCCATGCCCGCCCATTCCTTCAGATGATTCATGGCTGCAGCAATCCATGATGATAATCCTGTGGCTAGTCCTGTGTCCACTCTGGTAGAATTTACTGTGACAATGGCCACTCTCAGCAGCTCCATCATAGTATCAAATTCTCCAGTCCAATTACCTAAAATATAGCTCGACAATTGTTTAGACAGATTTGCAGCACAGGAAAAATTCTCATGTTATATGCTAGTGACTCCAAGTCCAGCATATTTTCATTGACACCCAAGTTGAGTGTTTTGCCATAGGGTATCGATTTGCTCCTGCATGAGGTCAATCCTCTGATTGAACACCATCAAGGCTCCTTTTAGATATATCACTTTTAAGTTTTCCTGTATTCCTAATTGAGAGAGTGGCACACACGTGATTTAGTTTACAAAGTAGTGGTTTGTGTTTATGTTCTTTCGTTGGAAACTTGTTAGTGTTAGGGTTAGAGTTAGGGTTAGGGCTTAGGGTTAGGGTTAGGTTAGGGTTAGGGTTAGGTTAGGTTAGTTAGGGTTAGGGTTAGAGTTAGGGCTATCTTTTAGGTTAGGTTAGGGTTAGGGTTAGGGGGTTAGGTTAGTGTTAGGTTAATTCACTTTTCATTTTTCCTGTTATAATAATTGAACGGGCGACACGTATGTGAATTAGTTTACA
Source organism: Meriones psammophilus (assembly GCA_036365155.1). NCBI lineage: Eukaryota > Metazoa > Chordata > Mammalia > Rodentia > Muridae > Meriones > Meriones psammophilus. Next base: position 100,359 of record JAEOAE010004182.1, read on the forward strand.
AAGTTGTGCTTTTTGTTACTGTTCTTTTCGATGGAAGCACTTCCTGTGCTGTAGAGGTCGATGTATTGCTTTTTCAGGTTCCTGTATTCCTAATTGAGTGAGCGACACACATGTGATTTAGTTTACAAAGTAGTATTTTATGTTTCTGTTCTTCTGTTGGAAACTTGTTTCTGTGCTGTACAGTGTGATATATCACTTTTCAGTTTTCCTGTTATAATAATTGAACGGGTGACATATATATGAATTAGTTTACAAAGTTGTGCTTTATGCTTCTGTTCTTTCAATGGAAACTTGTTTCTGTGAGAGTAGATAACACTTTTCAGTTTTCCTGTATTCCTAATTGAGCGACACACATGTGATTCCATTTAAAAGTAGTGCTTTTTTTCCTGTTCTTTCATTTGAAACTTGTTCCTGTGCTGTACAGGTTATATTTCTTTCATTCCTAATTGAATGTGACATGTGATTTAGTTTACAAAGTAGTGCTTTGCATTTATGTTCTTTTGTTGAAACTTGTTCCTGTTTTTAGGATGTTAGGGTTAAGTTAGGTTTAGGCTTAGGTTACGTGTTAGGGTTAGGGTTAGGGTCTTAGGGTAGGATTAATATATCACTTTTCAGTTTTCCTGTTATAATAATTGAACAGGCAACACTTAATGTGAATTAGTTTACAAAGTTGTGCTTTCAGTTTCTGTTCTTTCGATGAAAAACTACTTTTTGCTGTACATTTCGATTTATCGCTTTCAGTTTCCCTGTATTCCTAATTGAGTGAGCGACACACATGTGATTTAGTTTACAAAGTTGGGCTTTATGTTTCTCTTCTTCGATGGAAACTTGTTTCTGTGCCATACAGTGCAAGATAGCACTTTTCAGTTTTCCTGTATTCCTATTTGAGCAAGCGACACACATGTGATTCCGTTTTAAAAGTAGTGCTTTGCTTTCCTGTTCTTTTGTTCAAACTTGTTCCTGTGCTATAAAGTGCGTTATATGTCTTTCAGTTTTCCTGTATTCCTAATTGAGAGAGTGGCACAAATGTGATTTAGTTTACAAAGTAGTGCTTTCTGTTTATGTTTTTTCGTTGGAAACGCTCCTGTTTTAGGAACAAGTTAGGGTTAGGTTATGGTTAGGGTTAGGATAGGTTAGGTTAGGTTAGGGATTGGGTTAGGTTAGGGGCTTAGGTTTATGCTTAGGTTAGAGTTAGGGTTAGAGTTAGGGCTTAGGGTTAGGATTAGAGTCATATCACTTTTCAGTTTTCCTGTTATAATAATTGAACAGGCAAATTTCTAATGTGAATTAGTTTTCAAAGTAGTGCTTTCTGTTTCTGTTCTTTTGTAGGAAACTTGTTCCTCTTAGGAACAATTTAGGTTAGATTTAGGTTAGGCTTAGGTTAGGTTAGGTTAGCACATAGGTTAGCACATAGGGTTAGGTTAGGATAGGGGTTAGGATTAGGTTAGGTTGTTTAGGTTAGGGGCTTAGGTTAGGTTATTGGGTGACACATATTTCATTCCAGGGTGCTTTGCTTTTCTGTTCTTTTGTTCAAAACTTGTTCCTGTGCTCCAGTGCGTTATATCGCTTTTCAGTTTTCCTGTATTCCTAGTTGAGCGAGTGGAACACATGTGAATTAGTTTACAAAGTAGTGCTTTTCATTTATGTTCTTTTCGTTGGAATCTTGTTCCTGTCAGAAACAAAATAGGTTAGGTTTAGGTTAGAGTTAGGTTAGGTTTAGGTAGGGGTTAGGTTTAGGTTAGGTTAGGTAGGGTTAGTGTTCGGGGCTTAGGGTTAGGATTAGGGTTATAACACTTTTCAGTTTTCCTGTTATAATAATTGAATGGGCGATAATTATGTAAATTATTTTACTAATTTGTGCTTATGTTTCTGTTCTTTTCGATAGAAACTTTTATTGTGCCGTACAGTGCGAGATAACACTTTTCAGTTTCCTGTATTCCTAATTGAGCGATCAACATACATGTGATTCCGTTTAAAAGTAGTGCTTTTCTTTTTCTGTTCTTTCGTTCAAATTTCTTCCTGTGTTGTACAGTGCTTTATATCACATTTCAATTTTCCTGTATTCTTAAATGAGCGAGTGGCACACATGTGATTTATTTTACAAAGTAGTGCTTTGCGCTTATGTTCTTTCATTGGCAATTTGTTTCTGGGCTGTACAGTGTGATATATCACTTTTCAGTTTTCCTATTATAATAATTGAATGGGCCACACGTATGTGAAGTAGTTTACAAAGTTGTGCTTTATGTTTCTGTTCTTACGATGGGAAACTTGTTCCTGTTAGGAACATGTTAGTGTTAGGTTAGGGTTAGGTTAGGTTAGGGTTAGGTTAGGTTAGGTTAGTTTAGGTTAGGGTTAGGTTTAGGTTTAGGGGCTTAGGTTAGGTTAGGTTATATCAATTTTCATTTTTCCTATTATAATAATTGAACAGGTGATACAAATGTGAATTAGTTTACAAAGTTGTGCTTTGTGTTTCTGTTCTTTAGATGGAAGCAGGTTCCAGTTCGATATATCACTTTTCAGTTTTCCTGTTATAATAATTGAATGGGTGACACGTATGTGAAATAGTTTATAAAGTTATGCTTTTTATGATTTTGTTCTTTTGATGAAAAGTTGTTTCTTTTGCCATACATTTCGATATATCGCATTTCAGTTTTCAGGAATTCTAATTGAGCGAGTGGCACACATGTGATTTAGTTTACAAAGTAGTGCTTTATGCTTATGTTCTTGAATTGAAACTTATTCCTGTGCTGTGCAGTATGATATATCACTTTTCAGTTTTCCCTTTAATAATTGAACAGGCGACACATATGTGATTCAATTTAAAAGTTGTGCTTTATGCTTTCTGTTCTTTCGCTTGAAACTTGTTCCTGTGCTGTACAGTGTGATATATCACTTTTCAGTTTTCCTGTTATAATAATTGAATGGGCTATACATATGGCAATTAGTTTTACAAAGTTGTGCTTTGAGTTTCTGTTCTTTCCATGGAAGCAGGTTCCTGTGCTGTCCAGTTCGATATATCACTTTTCAGTTTTCCTGTTATAGTAATTGAACAGGCTTACACGTGATGTAAATTAGTTTACAAAGTTGTGCTTTAGTTTCTTTTTTTTGATGGAAACTTGTTTCTGTGCCTTACAGTGGGAGATAACACTTTTCAGTTTTCCTGTATTCCTAATTGAGCGAGCGACACACATGTGATTCCGCTTTTAAAAGTAGTGCTTTGCTTTTCTGTTCTTTCGCTTGAAACTTGTTCTTGTGCTGTACAGTGCGCTATATCTCTTTCAGTTTTCCTGTATTCCTAATTGAGAGAGTGGCACAAATGTGATTTAGCTTACAAAGTAGTGCTTTGTGTTTATGTTCTTTCGATGGAAACTTGTTCCTGTTAGAATTAGTTAGGTTAGGATTAGGTTAGGGGTTAGGTTAGGATTAGGATTAGTGTTAGGGGCTTAGGATTAGGTTAGTTTTTAGTGTTAGGTTAGGTTAGGGTAGAGTTAGGGCTTAGGTTAGGTTAGGTTATATCACTTTCAGTTTTCCTGTTATAATAATTGAACAGGCATCACGAATGTGAATTCGCTTTACAAAGTTGTGCTTTTTATGCTTCTGTTCTTTCAATGAAAACTTGTTTCTTTGCCATACATTTAGATATATCGCTTTTCAGTTTTCCTGTATTCCTAATTTAGCTAGTGACACAAATGTGATTTAGTTTACTAAGTAGTGCTTTTGCATTTCTGTTCTTTCTGTTGGAAAGTTGATTCTGTGCTGTACAGTGTGATATATAACTTTTCAGTTTTCCTTTATGATATATGAACGGATTTACATGCATGTGAATTAGTTTACAAAGATGTGCTTTGTGTTACTGTTATTTCGATGGAAACTTGTTCCTGTGCTGTACAGTTCGATATATCACTTTCAGTATTCCTGTTTTAATAATTGAACAGGCGACACTTAATGTGAATTAGTTTACAAAGGTGTAAATTATGTTTCTGTTCTTTCGATGGAAACTTGTTTCTGTGCCATACAGTGCAATATATCACTTTTCAGTTTTCCTGTATTCCTAATTGCTTGAGCGACACACATGTGATTTAGTTTACAAAGTAGTGCTTTGTAGGAACAAGTTAGGTTATGGTTATGGGTTATGGTTATGGTTTATGGTTAGGGTTAGGTTAGGGGTTAGGTTAGGTAGGTTAGGGTTAGGGCTTGGGTAATGGTTAGGGTTAGGTTAGTGTTAGTGTTAGGTTAGGGTTAGATTATATCACTTTTCAGTTTTCCTGTTATAATAATTGAACAGGCAACACTTATGTGAATTAGTTTACAAAGTTGTGCTTTGTGTTTCTGTTCATTTATTGAAACTTGTTCCTGTGCTGTACAGTGCGATATATCACTTTTCCATTTTCCTGTAATCCTAATTGAGCAGAGCGACACACATGTGATTCCATTAAAAAGTAGTGCTTTCTTTTCTGTTCTTTCAATCAAACTTGTTACTCTGCTCTACAGTGATATATCACTTATCAGTTTTCCTGTATTCCTAATTGAGCTTAGTGACACATGTGATTTAGTTTCCAAAGTAGTGCTATGCTTTTATGTTCTTTGGATAAACTTATTCTTGTTAGGGAAAAGTTAGCATTAGGTTAGTGTTATGGTTAGGTAGGTTAGGTTAGGTTAAGGTTAGGGGTTAGGTTAGGCTAGTGTTAAGGTTAGGTTTAGGTTAGGGTTAGGGTTAGGTTACGGTTATGTTTAGGTTAGGTAGGGTTATGGTTAGGTTATGGTTAGGGGGTTAGGGTTACGGTTAGGGTTATGTTTAGGTTAGGGTAGGGTTAGGTTAGTGTTATATCACTTTCAGTTTTCCTGTTATAATAATTGAACACGCGACACCTAATGTGAATTAGTTTACTGTGTTGTGCTTTTTATTTCTGTTCTTTCGATGAAAACTTGTTTGTTTGCTGTACAGTGTGAGATAACACCTTTCAGTTTTCCTGTATTCCTAATTGAGGAAGAGATACATGTGGAATTATTTTACAAAGTAGTGCATTTTGCTTTTCTGTTCTTTGTTGGAAACTTGTTCCAGTGCTGTACACGGTGATTTATCACTTTTCAGTTTTCCGTATTCCTAATTGAGCAAGTGAAACAAATTTGAATTAGTTTTCAAAGTTGTGCTTTGCATGCTTTTTTTTTTTTTTTGATGGAGAAATTATTCCTGTTGCTGTACAGTGAGATATATCACTTTACCAGTTTACCTGTGTTCCTAATTGAACGAGCAACACACATGTGATTTAGTTTAGAAAAAGATGTGTTTTGGGTTTATGTCTTCGGGTTTTGAAACTTGTTCTTGTTAGGAACATGTTATATCATTTAGGTTAGGGTTTGGTGAATAGGTTTGGTTAGATTACACACAGGTTAGGGTTTAGTGTTAGGGGTTGAGCTTTTCTGTTCATAGGAAACTTGTTCCTGTGCTGTTTAGGTTATATTACTTTTCAGTTTTCCTGTTATAATAATTGAACAGGCTTTTCCAGGGTTGAATTAGTTTACAAACTTGTGCTTTGTGTTTGTGTTCTTCGATGAAAACTTGTTTAGTGTTACAGTTTGATATATCACTTTCAGTTTTCCGGGTATTCTACTTGAACAAGCACACACATGTGATTTAGTTTACAGGTGCATTTACTTTGTTTTTCTGTCTTCTTAGTGAAAACTTGTTCCTGTGCTGTACAGTCGCGATATGTCACTTTTCAGTTTTCCTGTATTCCTAATTGAGCAAGAGGTACACATGTGAGTTTCTGTTTAATAAGGTGCTAGTGCTTATGTTTTGAAACTTTTGTTCAGAAACTTAGGTTAATGTTATTAGGGTTGAGGGGTTAGGGCTTAGGTTAGGGTTATATCACTTTCAGTTTTCCTGTTATAATAATTAAACAGGCAACATGATTTGAATTAGTTTACAAAGATGTGCTTTGTGTTTCTGTTCTTTTTTGATGAAAACTTGTTTCTTGTGCTGTACACTGATAGATAACACATTTCAGTTTTCCTGTTATAATAATTTAACAAGCGATTTTTATTACAAAATGGAATTAGTTTCACATAGTAGTGCTTTGCTTTTCTGTTCTTCAGTTTGTTTGGAAACATGATCCCTGTGCTGTACATTGTGATATATCACTTTCATTTTCCTGTTATAATAATTGAACGGGCAACACACATGTAATTTAGTTTACAATGTAGTGCTTTGCTTTTCTGTTCTTTTCGCTGGAAACTTGTTCCTGTGCTGTAGACATGCGATATATACACTTTCAGTTTTCCTGTATTCCTAATTGAGCAAGCGACACACATGTGATTTAGTTTACAAAGAATTTTGTTTTTTTCTGTTCTTTCTCGATAGAAACTTGTTCCTGTGCTAGTTTATATATCACTTTTTGTTTTCCTGTTTATAATAATTGAAAGGGACAGAGGTATGTAGTTGTTTACAAAGTTGTGCTTTTGCTGTTTTTTCAATGGAAACTTGTTGCTGTGCTACAAAGTTTGATATCACACTTTCAGTTTCTCCTCTATTCTAATTGAATGAGAGACACACATGTAATTTAGTTTACAAAATAGTTTTGCTTTTCTGTTCTTTCGATGGAAACTTTGTTCCTGTGCTTTACAGTGGGATATATCACTTTTCAGTTTTCCTGTTATTAACTGAATGGGCTTAATCACATATGTGAATACAGTTTCACAATTCCTACTTTATTCCTTTTGGGATATATCACTTTGTTCCTGTTATAAACCTGTCTCGATAGGAATATATGTGAATACAGTTTTTGTATTAATTTATTAGATTCACACATGTGATTTTAGTTTAGGCCCAGGTTAGGTATGCTTTCTTAGGGTTAGAAAACTTGTTCCAGGGCTGTACAGTGCGATTTCACTTTCAGTTTAAGGTTAGGGTTGTTAGCCAGCAAAACACAGGGATTTAGTTTAGTTGTGCTTGCAGGTAGGTTAGCTCAGGTTAGCAGGTTAGCTGTTAGGTTAAATCACTATCAGTTTTCCTGTTATAATTGAACAGGGTTTTGTGAATTAGGTTTAGGGTTGTGTTTGCTTTTTTCTGTTCTTTCTCATTGGAAACTTGTTCCTGTGCTGTACAATGTAGTTATATCACTTTCATTTTCCTGTTATAATAATTGAACAGGCAACATTTGAATTATTTTACAAAGTTGTGTTTATTTTCTGTTCTTTTCGCTTGGAAAGTTTGTTTCTGTGTTCATGTAGTAGCAGTATATATCACTTTTCAGTTTTCCTGTATTAATAATTGAGTGAGAAACTACATGTGATTTAGTTTACAAAGTTGTGCTTTGCTTTTCTGTTCTTTCATTGAAACTTGTTTCTGTGCTGTAGAGTGATATATCACTTTTCAGTTTTCCTGTATTCCTAATTGAGCGAGCGACACACATGTGATTTAGTTTACAAATTGTGCTTGCTTTTCTGTTCTTTGAAACTTTTTCTCCTGTACAGTGCAAGATATCACTTTCAGTTTTCTGTATTCCTAATTGAACGAGTTAGAGGTTATGTGATTTAGTTTAGTGTTAGGGTTGAATACTTTATGTTTTTATAGGAAACTTGTAAACTTGTAGGTTAGGTTTAGGAACAGGTTAGGTTTAGGTTATGGTCAGGTTAGTGTAGGGTTAGGTGCAGGGTTAGGTTAGGTTAGGTTATAGTTAGGTTATATCAGTTGAGTTAGGGTTAGGTTAGGTGAACAGTTGTCACTTATGGTTAGCTTAAGGCATTTACTTAGGTAAGTCGTCTCGATGGTTAGGTTAGGGTTAGGGTTATATCACATTTCAGTTTTCCTCTTATAATAATTGAACAGGCAACACGCATGTGAAATAGTTTACAAAGTAGTTCTTTGCATTTCTGTTCTTTCAATGAAAACTTGTTTCTTTGCTGTACAATGTGATATATCACTTTTCAGTTTTCCTGTTATAATAATTGAACGGCTACACACATTTGAATTAGTTTAAAATAGTTGTGCTTTGCGTTCTGTTCTTTATTGAAAACTTGTTCCTGTGCTGTACAGTGCGATATATCACTTTTCAGTTTTCCTGTTATAATAATTGAACGGGTGATATGTATGTGAATTAGTTTACAAAGTTGTGCTTTATGCTTTCTGTTTTCTTCGATGGAAACTTGTTTCTGTGCCATATAATGGGAGATATCACTTTTCAGTTTTCCTGTTATAATAATTGAACGGTTTACACATATGTGAATTAGTTTACAAAGTTGTGTTTGCTTTTCTGTTCTTTCATTGGAAACTTGTTTCTGTGCTGTAGAGTGCATATATCACTTTTCAGTTTTCCTGTATTCCTAATTGAACGGTTAGGTTACATACAATTGATTTAGTTTACAAAGTTGTGCTTTGTGCTTTTGTTAGTTTGAAATTTGTTTGCCCCTGTACATTTATATCACATTTTCAGTTTTCCTCTTATAATAATTAGGTTAGGTTAGGATTTAGTTTAGGCAGTGTTGTGCTTCGTGTTATTGTTCTTTTGCAAAACTTGTTTCCTGCCAAAAAGATATAGGGTTTCAGTTTTAGGTTATAATAATTGAACAGGAGACAGGTTATGTGAATTAGTTTACAATGTTGGGCTTGCTTTTCTGTTTTTCGGTCAAAACTTGTTTCTGTGAAGTAAGGTTATATCTGCATTTCAGTTTTCCCGCGATTATAATAATTGGCATGCACACACATGTGACTTAGTTTATGTGCGCAGTGCTTATGTTTCTGTTCTTCGATGAAACTTGTTTCTGTGCTGTACAGTGCGATATATCACTTTTCAGTTTTCCTGTTATAATCATTGAACGGGCATACACATATGTGATTTAGTTTACAATGTTGTGCTTTGTTTTCTGTTCTTTCGTGCCAGAAACTTGTTTCTGTGCTGTAGAGTGCGAGATATCACTTTCAGTTTTCTGTATAATAATTGAGTGAGGCGACACATTTGATTTTATTTTACAAAGATGTGCTTTGTGTTTCTTTAGCCAGAAACTTTTCCCAGTTCAGTAGAGTGCGATATATCACTTTTCAGTTTCTGTATTCCTAATTGGAACGGGCCATGTGATTTAGTTCTTAATGTTAGTGGTTAGGTTTATGTTTATGGAAACTTGTTTAGTTAGGAACAGGTAGTATATTACGTTAGGTTAGGTTATTTAGTTAGGGTTAGGTTTAGGAGTTAGGGTTAGGTAGGGTTAGTGTTAGGTTAGGGTTGAGGTAGTTAGGAGTAGGCCAGGTTAGGGCTTAGGGTTAGGTTATATCACATTTCAGTTTTCCTCATAATTAATTGAACAGGCAACAAGTATGTGAAATAGTTTACAAAGAATTTCTTTATGCTTTCTGTTCTTTCAATGAAAAACCTCTTATAATAATTATCACTCTTTCACCCTTTCCTGATTGAGTTTAATAACATTATGTGATAGTTCACAAATTAGTGATTTTCCTGTTCTTTCATTGAAACTTGGTGCTGTGAAGTCCGATATATCACTTTTTCAGTTTTCCTGTATATAATAATTGAACGGGCGGCCACAAATTTAGTTAAAAAGTTGTGTTTCTCTTTTCTGTTCTTTATTGGAAAATTTTCTGTGCTTTATAGTGCAATATATCACTTTTCAGTTTTCCTGGTATAATAATTGAACGGGCTTACACGATGTGAATTAGTTTACTAAGTTGTGCTTTTGCTTTTCTGTTCTTTCATTCTAAAAATTGTTTCTGTGAAAACTTGTACTGTAGCGATATATATCTTTTCAGTTTCCTGTTATAATAATTTGAGTCGCGAACATATGAATTAGTTTACAAAGTTGTGCTTTGTGTTTGTTCTTTCGCTTGAAACTTGTTCCTCTGCTGTACAGTGTGATATATCACTTTTCAGTTTTCCTGTTCCTAATAAGCCGAACAAGCGTTAGGGTTACGTATGTGATTTAGTTTTTACAAAGTTGTGCTTTTGTAGGAGTTGTTCTTTAGGTTCAAACTTGTTTGTTCCTGTACAGTGTTATATCACTTTTCAGTTTTCCTGTTATAATTGAATTGAGGGTAGTGTACACATATGTTTTTTAGTTTACAAATTTGTGCTTGCGTTTCTGTTCTTTTTTTGAAAACTTGTTCCTGTGCTGTACAGTGAAATATCACTTTTCAGTTTTCTCTTATCCTAAATGAACACTACACACACATGTGATTTAGTTTAAAAGTTGTGCTTTGCTGTTTATTTCTTTCATTTGAAAATTCTTGTTCCTGTGCTACAGTAGGCTTAGGATATATCACTTTTCAGTTTTCCTTTATAATAATTGAACAGGCGAAACATATGTGATTTAGTAGGTAAAATTTGTATTTATTTTTGGTTTCTTTATGAAAACTTGTTGTGCTGTATTTAGGTATATATCACTTTTCAGTTTTCCTGTTATAATAATTGAACAGGCAACACACATGTGATTTAGTTTTACAAAGTTTGTGCTTTAAAGTTTCTGTTCTTTCGATTGAAACTTGTTTCTGGGCTGTAACAGTGTGATATATCACTTTTCAGTTTTCCTGTTATAATAATTGAACGGGCTTATGACATATGTGAATTAGTTTGCCAAAGTTCTGCTTTGCTTTCTGTTCTTTCGATGGAAACTTGTTTCTGTGCTGTACAGTCGGGAGATAACACATTTTCAGTTTTCCTGTATTCCCAATTGAGTGAGCTCACACATGTGATTCCATTTTACAAATTATTGCTTTTTTTTCTGTTCTTTTCTCGGAAACTTGTTCCTGTGCTGTAGAGTGCTATATATCACTTTTCAGTTTTTTCCTGTATTCCTAATTGAGAGAGCAACACACATGTGATTTAGTTTACAATGTTGTACTTTTGTGTTTATGTTGTTTTTGTTAAAAACTTGTTCCTGTTAGGAACAAGAAGGCGAGGTTAGGATATATCACTAGGCATTAGGCTAGGTAGCGTTAATTAGGTTAGGTTAGAGAAGCAGGGGTAGGGCAGTGCTAGGTTAGGCTAGAACTTTGTAGGTTTATATCACATTTCAGTTTCTCCTTTAGGAATGAAAAGGTTAGGAAATAGGGTTTAGCTTCTGTTCTTCAATGAAAACGTTGTTTTTGCCTCATATTATAATATATCACTTTTCACAGGCTAAAGAATTTTTGAGCGAACAATGTGATCTGCTCACAAATTAGTGATTTGCTTTTCTGTTCTTTCATTGGAAACTTGTTCCTGTGCTGTACAGTGCGATATATCACTTTCAGTTTTCCTGTTATAAGAATTGAACGGCTTACACACATTTGATTTAGTTTAAAAAGTTGTGCTTTTTTTCTGTTCTTTCGTTGGAAAATTGTTTCTGTGCTGTACAGGGATATATCACTTTTAAGTTGAGGTTGTTGTAATAATTGAGATTGTGACACATATGTGAATTAGTTTACAGTTGTGCTTTATGGTTTCGTTCTTTAGTTGTTAAACTTGTGGTTCTGTGCTGTACAGTGCGATATATCACTTTTCAGTATTCCTGGTATAATAATTGAACGGGATTACACGTGATGTGAATTAGTTTACAATGTTGTGCTTATGCTTGTTCTTTTTCATTCAAAATTTGTTTTTGTGCTACAGTGCGAGATATCACTTTTCAGTTTTCCTGTATTCCTAAATGAGCTTAGCAACACATGTGATTTTAGTTTACAAAGTTGTACTTTTGTGTTTATGTTTTTGCAAAACTTGTTCCTGTTATGGTTAGGGTTACTTAGGTTGTGTTTGTGTTCATAGTGGGTTATACCACTCTTTCAGTTTTCCTTATAATGTGTGGAACGGTAGATACGTATGAATTAGTTTGTATTTAGGTTCTGTTCTTGTTTATCAAATTTCAATTTTCCTCTTATAATAATCTTTGTAGGTTACCCATTTGACTTAGTTTTAATGTTTGGGCTTAGTTTTAGTTTAGGTTCAGATTAAAACTTGTTTCTGTGCTGTACAGTGTTATATCACTTTTCAGTTTTCCTATTATAATAATTGAACGGGCGACACGTATGTGAATTAGTTTACAAAGTTGTGCTTTGCTTTTCTGTTCTTTCGTTGGAAACTTGTTTCTGTGCTGTACAGTGAGATAACACTTTTCAGTTTTCCCTGTATTCCCACTGAGCGAAATTACACAAATGTGATTCCCTTTACAAACTAGTTCTGACTTTTCTGTTTTTCACAGAAACTTGTTCTTGTGCTGTACAGTGTATATATCACTTTAAGTTTTCCTGTATAGGTAATATTTAGCATGTGAAACATTATGTGAATTAGTTTACAAAGTTGTGCTTTATTTTTGTTCTTTCTTCAAACTTGTTTCTGTGCTGTACAGTGCGACATATCACTTTTCAGTTTTCCTGGTATAATAATTGATCGCGGTGACAATACATGTGAATTAGTTTACAAAGTAGTGCTTTGTTTTGTTCTTTGTTGAAACTTGTTCCTGTGCTGTACTGCCATATAGTACTCTTTCAGTTTTCCTGTATTCCTCATTGAGTGTGTGACACACATGTGATTTAGTTTACTACAGTTGTACTGTGTTTATTCTTTGTTGGAAACTTGTTCCTCGGCCGCACAATCTGCCATATCACTTTTCAGGTTTCCATATTCCCAATTGACCTGAGAACACAGTGTGACTTAGTTGTGCTAGTGCTTGCTTTTTTATGTTAAAGAAGAAAGTTGTCTCTATTAGGAACACATTAGCTTTAGGGTTAGGTTAGGGTTAGGTCAATTAGTCCTCTGGGTTAGGTCCAACAGGCTTACACCTACTTTAGGACTAGGTTAGGAGTTGGGCCAAAGTTTCTGTTCTTAGGATCAAACTTGTTAGGTCTGTGCTGTACAGCGCGATATATCACTCTTCAGTTTCCCCTGTTATAACACTGGAACAGGCGATACATATGTTAATTAGTTTACAAAGTTGTGTTTTGTTTTTCTGTTCTTTGTTGGAAACCTTTTTTCTGTGTTGTACAGTGGGAGATAACACCTTTCAGCTTTTTTCCTGTATTCCTGATTGAGCAATTTACACACATGTGATCCTGTTTACAAATTAGTGCTTTGCTTTTCTGTTCTTTCTTTGAAACTTGTTCCTGTGCTGTAGATGATATATCATTTTTCAGTTTCCTGTATTCCTAATTGAACTAGCAACACACATGTGATTTAGTTTAAAGTTGTGCTTTGCTTTTATGTTTTCACATTGTAAACTCTGTTCTTGTTCCTTAACCTGTTAGGGTTGGGTTAGGTTTTAGGGTTAGGTTAGGTTAGGCAGGTTAGGGTTAGTGCAGGTTTAGGTTACAAGTTAGGCCAGGCAGCCAGGTTAGAGTTAGGGTAAGGGCAGGGTTAGTTAGATGAGCTTTGGCTTGATTAGGGAAGGTTAGGGTTAGGTTAGCATTATCACATTACAATTTTACTGTTATAATAATTGAAACAGCTTCACACGTGAGGGAATTCAGTTTATGACACACATGTGATCTCTATTAAAGAACTGATATCCTTTTCTGTTCTTTCATTGAAATTGTCTCAAAGGTAAGAAAAGTATATTACTTTTCAGGTTTCCTGTATTCCTAAATGTGGGAGCCACACACATGTCATTTTCCAGTTTAGAATGTAGTGCTTGCTTTACTGTTCTTCTTTCAAAATTGTTCCTGTTAGAACAAGCTAGGTT